>WEIU01009649.1:16506-52810 GCA_013389925.1 Aegithalos caudatus | reverse complement strand
TGGTGTTTTTTTTTTGGGTGTTTTTTTTTTGTTTTTTTTTTTTGTTTTTTTTTTTTTTTTTTTTTTTTTTTTTTTTTTTTTTTTTTTAATATTGGCTGTACTGCTGCCTTGTCATGGTCAAACCTCATTAAAAGGTCACGTTAAGCATGTTACTGCTCCCCTTTATGGAGTTATTTGTGAGGTTAACGCCTCTGTCAAATGTTTTGAAGAGTATTCTTGAAATATTTTTGTGGCCGCAATTGTTTCTCCCACTTATCTGGGACTATTTTTAGATAAACCACCTCACATCTGTATTTTAAACTTGTGTTGGGAGTTGGGAGAGAGGGTGGTCATGCAATGAAAAAGACCTCTTAAAATTCCAGGTTACGTAACACTAAAACTGAAATAGTTCTAGATTAGTCTTGTTGCCTCTTCTGTTACCTCATGTTCATAAAGTACTTAAATGTAAAAAAAAAATGCTTCTTACCTTTTTTTTTTTTTTTTTTTTTTAATTTCTCTGGTTACCTCATTGAAGGCCTCCAAGTATGTGCTCTAAACTTTACTCTTTTTCTTCTGATCAGGAAAGAAAAGACATGCTAAAGCTTCTTCTGTAGTATTATAGGTGCTGACTTAAAATTAGCAGTGCTCCCATGTTAGGGCAAAGAGTTTACAGCCCAACTGTTATGGCAAATGCCTTTATGTGATGTAACAGCGAGGCTCCGTGGGTTTGCATCAGTCCTCCTAAGTGACACCGTTGTGGTCTTGTATCAGAGCTCCTGTGAACTTGAATGACGTAGGATATTGTTTCCAAATGTGTGGCACAGGCTGAACTCTGGGCTGGTCATTCCTGCATCAGCTGCTTGACAGCAGCAGGCTGCCAAATATTCGAAGGCTGTAGTGCCCTCAGTTGCCTCGGTGAAAGCCTGTTTTTTGCCAATGTACATCATACATTAAGGAAATAAAATCTAGTCTAGCTTTTGTGGAATGATTTTATGAGAAATGTAGGATTTCATGGATTTCTTGGCCAAAAAAAGGTTACTGAATATCATTCATGGCACTTTAGCTGATTGCACATTGGCAAAACGTGTGACCTTTGAGGAAAGACAACTAAAGTTTTCTTTTCCCCTCCCCCCCCACTTCTTAATTTAACAAGAGACATTGACAGTCTTTAAGTTGCTGTTGCAAATTCTTGTAAGGATGTATTTCTGTGAAGAAGTAACTGAATTTTTCTAAGATGAAGATGAAGCTAAACTTTTCAGAAATGTTTAAGTCATATTTGCTGATGCTTCCCACTAAGTCAGAATATTCCTGAAGTGCATCAGGTCATTCTTTTCATCTCTGCAAGTCCTGTCTTCCTTTCCTGGGATGAGGGGGAACGAGATTCCTGCCATCCTTTGATGTCTGAACTATACGGACTTAATTTTTAACACAGCTGTGCTGTGTGAAATGTATAGTAGGAAAGCATTCTAAGTGAATAAAAAAAAGAAAAAGAAAGGTCTGCAGGCATTCAGGAAACCAAGTTTCTTTGGAAGCTGCAGTCAGAAATGATGTTGCAATCACTTTACAGTTCTGGTCTTATATTTTGGCTAATCTATATGCAGGAGGAACGTACCATGCGTGGCGTCTATGACAGCAATGAAAAGTAAGCATTAAGCACGCAGGAGAGGAGGCATGCTTCCCACGGACGTGGTCAGGCACTTGCATAACTGTCCTGGCATCAGCAGTGCTGTGTGCTCAGTAGGTGAGTGAGGTGAAATGTAGAAGCCTCACCAGCCATGTTGCCCAATTTGAATGTCTTGTCGTGACTTTTTCGATGTTGTCATGGTGTTACATGTGTTTATGAAGTTTTTGGTGAATGTTTTCCTTCAACTTTGTGAGTAAAATAAGAATGTGACTTTCATTGCTGTCATTTATGTCATGTCCTTCCATGCGGCAAATGCTTAAATTACTACCCCTAACAGCCAGCAGGAGCTTAGCAGTTTTGAAAAGCAGTTTAAATGTGCAATGTTTAAATGCAGATTTAGTAGCCTAATGTTTAATCCTACATTTTGAGGCTCTGGTCTCAAAATGACCTTTGGCACGGTGTTGTTTTTAGCACGAGAGGTCTTTTTAACCTAGTTCTTCAAAATAGCACGGTATTTATGGTGTTTATTGCATTGTACGTAAGGGCATACTTCCATTATGTGAGTAGCTGGTTTGTTTGTGTCTGTCAAGTACTTCAGAGTTTTGTCAGCAGTATCAACTAATAGCTGTAAAAATATAACTCTGCATGACACATGTCATTTCAAGCTTGGAGCAGTCAGTATTAGTTGCCTTCTCACCTTCTGTTTATTCAGTTTATTTGCTGCACAGCCAAGTGCTGCTGAATTTCTTCTACAGAAGGGTTGATAGCTGAATAATCAAGGAACCTGTTGATTTACAAAATGTTCTTTTGTACGGCAGAATGTGAGGATGGTGTGGAGGGCATGGGCATCTGTGTGCTGCCCTTGCTGCTTCCTGGTCTTGACTGCCTGAAACTGCTGCTTTGGGAGCAAAACTAATGAAGTTCAGGTTTTTAGTGTCTGCAGCCCTAGATAAGTTATGTGTATGCAGCAGCCAGTGTAGTTCAACTTATAAAAGTGGGAAGCTGCCGAAGACAACTGAGTGCATACAGCTTTGGAATATTAAGCTGGACAATGGTTAACTACTACTTAAATTTGAGATCTAGCTGTTTAAGACTGGAATGTTGCAAACTGGAGTAAATGTAAGCTTTGTCTGTTGAGACAACAGGGTTGTTAAGCAATTGACTGTGTCCTGGTGGTTGGGATCACACCACTGCTTTGAACAGAAACGGGCTGTCTAGGCAGCCTTAATGAAATATATTCATTGACTCTTTAGGTCAGTCTTCTTGGAGCCATCTTTCATGTTCAGGAATAGAAAAGTGATAGAATTTTATAGCAGAACCTGTAGAGTTTAAGATGGCAATAAAAAAAATTCACTGTCCTTTCATACATTCATACTTTGTTTCAACTATCCACCTTTCTAAGGGTTCAGATACTCTTCCCTTTGCACCCAAGAAGCATTCACTGCTTCTGTGTATGTTGGTTTTCAGTTGCAGGAATGGAGAGAAGATGTACCATCCCTTATTTTAAACTATTTAATTTTTTAAAAAATGACTGTAAGCTGGGTTTATCACCATTAGTCTTGCTGTTAGTATGTCTGCATTTATGGGGAAGTGAACAGTGGTGCTGAATGAGTATTTTAACTGGAATTATTTCTTGATGCAGGTTCTGCTTTTATTTGTGTGTTGGCTTTCTTTTGTTTTGAAAGAAGCAGACATAGTTGTAACTTATAATAAGACTGTGACTCGTGACTTGCTTAACTACCTAGATGTCTACCCTGTTAGAATACAAGGTTGAGATGTTAGTAGGTAATTCCAGTATTGACTGTTTCCTTATCAAAACATTGGTTAATTTATTTTGATCAGGCTGTAGCTGCTATTGTCTTTCATGCTTCAACAGCTGCTGTTAGCCATATATCACATCAGAGGTGTGACTTTTATTGGGGAAAGTAGAATAAGGTTTGGCAAGAGCACAACTGACTTTTAAGGGCTGTGGTCATTAAATTCGAGGCTGGACTTAAATCTGAAGAAATACACCTAAAATTTGAGACCTCTTCTGTACCGTGGCTTTATGCTATGTTTCAGACATAGTAACTTAAGCATCCAGAGCTCAAACATGAAGTTGATTCATGCCTCAGATAAAAATGCAGATCTAAAAATCACGTAATGGCAAACACTGGTTTTGCTCTTAATTTAGATGATGGATTTGTTTGTTTACAAACTGTATCACAAACTTAAAGGTTACTTTTCTTTCGAAAGAGTGTGTGCTCAGGAAGCCAGGCCAGCAGTAGGTTCCCTAGCACATCTGCATTGTAAAGGACAGTTCTTAGCCCAAACCTGCAAATTGGGATGGTGTGAGCTGAACTGAAATAATGTGTGTTTAGTAAAACAAAACCCTTACCCTATTTTAATTTGGTTCTCTGGGTATAGTAGCAGATCCAAGTTACTGTGAGCTGATGTTGACTGTTATCAGTGGCTGACTGGCCTGAATTTTATTGGAAGCTTGTCAGCTGAAAAACAGTAAACAAAGCAGATTCAAGTGCTGCTGGATGCTTGTAACCTTGTTTCTGGAGAGAAGAAAGCTCTGTTAGTTTGTTATAAAGTTTCATTAGTGCTTCAGGAGAGTAGAGCCTGCTTGTCTTAAAAAAAATGGTTCTTTTAGCTGTCACGATTTATATAATAAAATGAGTGGAAATTCTTACATGTTTGTAACTGTTTGTGTTTGTGATGGGTGGAAGCTACTTGGCTCCTGTTTGATATTGCCCAGATTACATCAGTGGCTGGGACATAACAGTATCTGTGTGCTCTGCTTTTTAGCATTTCCAGGCAAAGAGACTGTTCTGTTAGATGGAGACCCTCAGTGCACACTGATGTCCAGCTTTGAGAGCTCCCAATGGCAGTGAACATCAGTTGTTGCAGTGCCAGAAGTCCTTGAGTGTAAGCCAGGGAGCTTCACCATGACTGCAGTCTGCTCTGGAGCAGTCTAATAGGAAAAGCTTCTTTGGGTGAAGGAGGTCCCTTCTCACCTTGTTGAAACTTCCTTATGGTGTGCTCTAATAAACTGAATGAGGTGGTAAATATTACAGATGGCTTCTGCCTAATAATGGAAATGAAATAAAACCAAATAGATATTAGAGATATGAAAATGGCTCATAGGAGTTTACCTCCAAGTGATTTAGGAAGTGTTAATATCCCAGCCGAGCACTAAAGAGATTTAAGAGTGTGGTTTTAAAGGTGACATTCAAATGCTATTTTAAGAGGAGTGATAAATGCTTGTGCCTTTCCTCTTGCCCTCTGCTTCATACTGTAGAAGGTCCTCTTGACAGTGGCTACAGGAAGGGTAATAAATGTGCTGATATTTTCTCCCTAAAACTTGTCTGGGACAAATCACCTTCAGTCAAAAAGTCCGGTCTGGCATTTTGTGTCCAAAGTGACTGAAAGCATCTCTCCTCCACAACAGAATGCAAGATGTGAAAGCATAAACTTGTAAATCTTCTTTACTTTGGTTGCTGCTTAAGGGCAGTTAGTATCTGCAAGTAGAGTTGCCACTAAATTACAACCAAGATACAAAAATACTTTTACTTGCTAAGTGTATGGGCTCCCTTGACTGTTGTCTTAAAATTTATTTTTGCATGTGTGACACAGTGTTTAAAATATGGATTTTAAGAAGAAAAGACAGCATAAAAATTGGATCCAAACAAATCTTTGGAGTTCTTGTGGGGAGAGGACAGGGTACACATTTTGGTATAGACTAGTCTTCCCAGTGAAAACCCTGAATGAGAGCTTTTCTGAATCTGCTCTGTTACTCTGTTGTTGCTTTTTGCTTTTTATTCCCCAAGTCCAAATGTGTACCTTGCTAGGTTAGCTTTTTGTTAAATCCTTTTGCCATTACTAATTCTCTTGAATGAGTATTCAGGTTCTGGAGACAGCAAAACTTCAGTGTGGTCTTCCAAAGTGCTGTAGTTGCAATAGTAGCATCATAACCTGGAGATGAGTAATGAACTCCAATGATACTATTTTGTGTTACCATCATAAAGAAAATTAGGATAAGGATTGAGAAATTCACCCTACCATACAATGAAGCTTTTAAATTTGATTTTCTTACACAAACTGAGCACATAGTTTTGCTGAAATGGGAAGAAGCATTTGATCTTTCAGTTTACAAATCCATTAAAATAAGATAAACTGTGTTTAAAAAAAAAAAAACAAAACAAAAACATCCCCTTCCTAAAGGCTAAGTCTTGGAGTTTGGTCTGTATTTAGTGGGTCATCTCTGTACACATTTGAAAAATCTGTTGTGCCTATGACTAACTTTAGTTCATCATAGAACCTGGTGCTTCTGCTTGCTCATCTGATTACGCAGCTCAAGGGAATAAGGTTAAGGACATGCTGTTGGTAACTAGAGCGTTTTCAGGGCTTTAGTTCAGCAGATGGGCTGCTCAGCTATATTCATACATCTGCCTACCTGCTGTGGCAGCTGCTGCTGCTGCGTGTTGTGTTCTTTTGTTCTGTTCCATCCAAGAAAGGAGCACTAGGAAGTCTAGTGAATGGATTAATTTAAGGTTAAGGCTAGTGTTTTGCTTGCTTCCTAACTCTCTATCATAATAAAGCGTTGGATAAAGCTAATGAATCCTTCGTAACGTGAAATAGATTTTTAAGATGTATTTCAGGGGGCTGAAAGTAGCTGGCATTTAAAAAACAGTCAAATATGTTTTCTCTATGTTGCCTGATGTTATTTATTTCAATTTCTTCTTCTCTGTCTCCCCTTTCCCCTGCTTTTTCTAGGAGCGGTAACCAGACTTTGCCTGACACTGCGTGGTCCAAAAGAATTAAGGAAATATGGAATGACATGAAGGAGATTAGTTGAGGATTAAAGGCTTTGAGGACAAAACACCTCACCGAGGTGAAGCACAGACTAACGTTCTGGTTGTAGCTCCAAGGAGCTGTGTGCTGAAAAAAGATGGCAGATCCAGGAATGATGAGTCTGTTTGGAGAAGATGGGAATATTTTCAGTGAAGGGTTGGAAGGTCTTGGAGAATGTGGATATCCTGAAAATACAGTGAATCCCATGGGTCAGCAAATGCCCATGGATCAAGGATTTCCCGCTTTACAGTCATCTCTTCATCATCCTCCTGCAAATCAAAACCAAGCCAAGTTGACCCATTTTGATCACTATAACCAATACGAACAGCAGAAAATGCACCTGATGGATCAGCCGAACAGGATGATCAGCAATGCCCCTGGAAATGGTATAGCGTCTCCTCATTCGCAGTATCACAACCCTCCAGTTCCTCAGGTTCCTCACAGCAGCGGTGCTGGTGGTCAGATGGGAGTCTATCCCGGCATGCAGAACGAAAGACACGGGCAACCCTTTGTAGACAGTGGCTCCATGTGGGGACCACGGGCAGTTCAAGTGCCAGACCAGATAAGAGCACCATACCAGCAGCAACAGCAGCAGCAGCAGCCGCAACCGACGCAGCCGCCGCAGGCACCCTCCGGACCCCCTGGGCAGGGCCATCCTCAGCACATGCAGCAGATGGGAAACTACATGGCTCGTGGTGATTTTTCAATGCAGCAGCACGGTCAGCCGCAGCAGCAGAGGATGAACCAGTTTTCTCAAGGCCAGGAAGGCCTCAATCAGGGAAACCCTTTCATTGCCACCTCAGGACCTGGCCACTTGTCTCATGTGCCCCAGCAGAATCCCAGTATGGCACCTTCTTTGCGACACTCAGTCCAGCAATTTCACCACCATCCCCCTACTGCTCTCCATGGGGAATCAGTAGCCCACAGTCCCAGATTCTCCCCTAATCCTCCCCAGCAGGGTGCTGTTAGGCCGCAAACACTTAATTTTAGTTCTCGGAGCCAGACGGTACCCTCACCTACTATAAACAACTCAGGGCAGTATTCTCGATATCCTTACAGTAACCTTAATCAGGGATTAGTTAATAATACAGGGATGAATCAGAATTTAGGCCTTACAAATAACACTCCAATGAATCAGTCTGTACCAAGATACCCAAATGCTGTCGGATTTCCATCAAACAGTGGTCAAGGACTAATGCACCAGCAGCCCATCCACCCTAGTGGCTCACTTAACCAAATGAACACGCAAACTATGCACCCTTCACAGCCTCAGGGAACTTATGCCTCTCCACCTCCCATGTCACCTATGAAAGCAATGAGTAATCCAGCAGGTACACCTCCTCCACAGGTTAGACCTGGTAGTGCTGGAATTCCAATGGAAGTTGGCAGTTACCCAAATATACCCCATCCTCAGCCGTCACACCAGCCCCCTGGTGCCATGGGAATTGGACAAAGGAATATGGGCCCCAGAAACATGCAACAGAATCGTCCGTTTATGGGTATGTCTTCAACACCACGGGAGATGGGTGGGCACATGAGACCAAATGGTTGTCCAGGTGTTGGCCTTGCAGATCCACAAGCAATACAAGAGCGACTAATATCTGGCCAGCAGCTTCCTAGTCAACAGCAGTCTTTTCAACAGCAAATGCCAACCTGTCCTCCCATGCAGCCTCATCCAGGGATACATCATCAGTCTTCACCACCCCCACATCCTCATCATCAGCCTTGGGCACAGCTTCACCAGTCACCACAAAACACACCACAAAAAGTGCCTGTCCTTCAGGTAAGCTACTTCCAATTAGTAGAAAATGTTTTAAATGACTGTGAATGCCTTTCAGGATACACAAGAACTATGGTTTCAAAACAGTTTCTCCTGTTCAACTCCCTTGTTTGTTATTGGTTACGTGGCTTTTTTGGTACAGAGGCTGAAGGTAAAATGAGATTCAGGTATTTTCTAATGTCCTTGTGGTAATTTTTATACGGTAACACTATGGATAGACCAAAATGTGATACAACAACATGACAAGCTGAATGCGTACTGTTTTTTCAAGTTGGTTCTTTTGGGGGAGAAGACAGAAAGCACATGTGAGAATTGCCATTTAAACTATTAAATTTTTGTATTTGCAACTTGGAGAAAGAAGTGTGTGTTATAATGTGTTTGTTTTGGCCAAACCAAGCTCTTTTTTTTTTTTTTTTTTTTTTTTTTTTTTTTTTTTTTTTTTTTTTTTTTTTNTTTTTTTTTTTTTTAATCCTAAGGGAATGTTCTGTGGTTTTAAATTAAAGCTGAAATTGTTACACGTGAAAAAAAAATTTCTGGCGTGAACTTCTTTAGCACTAAGTAATGAAACTGAGAAGTGATGGTGGAAACAGTTTATGCAAGGAGAAGACTACAATGTGAATCAGTCTGAAATTAAATCTTCTGAGGCTCAAATGAAATGTTAAATAGAATACAAGTTTTATTATACTGAGGCTCTGATCTGCCAGGTTTCGATGGCCATGTATTTCTTCCATGTCATTTTTCAATTAAAAGCTAAAAATGGTAAAACATCTTGATCCTCTAGCTTAACATGTTTGGCCACCTGCTAATATGTTAAGCTTCAGCTGAAAAAGTGCTTTTTGGAATCTTCACGTTTGCCATTGTTGGCCTTTGACTCGGTCAGTTAGAATTCAAGAGTTTTTGGTACCAGATAAATTTGTGGTCAAGATATCAAAAGTTTACTAATTTTTTTTTTTTTTTTTCCGATCAGTCAGTAATTAATACCAAGTAGCTCTGCCCATAAATATTTGGAGACAATTGTTGGAATGCAGTCGTAATGACACGATGCTACAATACACTTAATAAATCATCAAAACAGCTGTCCCAGGCAGTGTCCTGGGCCTGTGCGCAGAGCAGCTGCTCAGCTGTCCCCTCCACTGCTGCCTGCCGGCTGCTCCCGCTCGCTGCTCCGCACAGCGTGAGCCGGCTCTGGGAATCACATGTATGCGCTGCGGAGGGGCAGCTGACAAGGAGTGCTACATGGAGCAGCTCAGCAGCTGGGACAGACTTCCACATTCCCCGTGGAAGAGAGGAAGCGGAGGGGGGAACCCTAAGAGAGAGATCAGGGACTAAGCTGGGCAAAGGGAAAGTGCACTGTCTGTCTCTGAGGGAGGAGGAATCTCTCTTGAAGAGGCAAAGTATATCTTCAAGACCATCTTTCTCTTCCCTGCCTACCTCAAAGTTGGTTTGAAATTTTATATGCCTGTGTCGGCCCTTCCTTACTCTGTATCTCCACACACAGACCTTGTTTGGGGGACTTAAATTACAGTTCTTGTATGCACGTGGAGTTGGTGTGTTCCTGTCTGAGAGAGCAGCTCTTGCCTATGCCTCCTGTTACCAACTGTGTGGGTAAGCAGGACAAAAAGGAGAAAACTCAAGACTGTAGGAAAAAATGAAGAGAATGAGTGGGTATTTGGGAAGGGAGTAATGACCGCACAGAGAAATTGGTACAGAAAGGGTAGGAATGAGAAAAAGAAGTACAAGACATGTTTTTTTTTATTCTGAAGATGGGAGTTGAAGCATCTAGAAGAAAATTGAAAGAATTGTAGAAATGGTAACATAAGACTTTTAAGGCATTAAAGGAACAAAAAGCAGTGTCACTAGGATCTTTCATAACCCATGATGGTGGAGTTGTGGGAGGAAATACTTGAGGTGGACTGTACCCTAAAGCAGTGGTGTTCTTCACCAGCATTAATTCCTGGTTTTCATCTGACCATCCAGTAAGCCTATTTTTGGCATTAAAAGGTGGTTTCGGAGAAAAAAGTTTACTTGTAAAATGCACAAGCTTGTTAAACGTTCCTGGGACATTTGTTTCCCTTTAATCAGTGAAGAGGTTAAACATAGACAGCTCAAACCTTAAATGAGCTATGCAGCCTATTAGAGAGTGCTGAACTGCAAATGAATAGCTTGAAGAAAGGTAAGTGCTGAAACGAAATAATTAGAGGAAAACCACATGATAACTCCAGTTATTTGATTAAAATCAGTAATTCAGAATGTTGTAGCAAGCCAAGTAACTTCTCTGTTGGCTTATTTCGGTTAAGTTTTTATCTGGTAAAAGTCACTTTTAACGTACCTTTCCATTAAGTAATTAGTTTGAGCCCAGACTGTAGTAATGAAACTCTTTAACAGGCAGGCGTTTCCCCCTTGAAAACTGTTTGGATGAAATGAGTATTGTTCAAATCAACGAAAACTTAACCCCTCCCCACTCCCTGGGGAAAAATGCAGATGTGCGAAACCCCTGCTCTTAAGCCTGAATACAGAGTTGGTAGCTCTCCTGTCATGGTTTTCCCTTCACATCAGTAGGCAGAAAACTGTTCAGTGAAGAGCAGTTATTTTAATGACTGGTTTGTTTTTATTTGTATAAAATGAATCAATAAAATTAATATAGTCAGTGAAAATGGAAATCACTATGTACTTTAAAATCAGCAGAAGTCATCTTAGTAATTATTTTTCAGTGATTTGAAGCAAGCCTTATCATGGGAAGGCTGTAATACTTGTGGTTAACCAAATTACTGTTTTGTTTTTAGATATGTTGGAAGGAAAGTGAAGTTCTTTTGCTTTTAAGTTGGAAGAAATTACTGTGTTGATTCCAAGGCTTTTTTTGTGTGTGTGTGTGTGGAAAACTGCAAATTATTTTGGCTGTGAGATGAAGCTGATGATTGACAATTCATCTGGTTTTGATTAATAGCTGAAAACTAGGCATGGTTATTAGAACTGTGTTAGCAGCGAGTTGCTGGCTTCAGGGGAGTTTGATAGATCCATAAGGACCACTGCAGTGTTGAGATGTTCAGTCAGTGTGCTTGGTTTGTCAGGCCCTCCTTTGAAACACTTTTCACCAAAGGTTTTTGGAAGAGCCTGGTGGCCATGGGGTGGGAAAGCTGATTCTGATGTGGCAGAGCAATCCAGCAAGGGGCAAAGCAGAGAGCAGGAGTAGCTTGGGCTTGTGAGCTTGTGTTCTCCAAAATACTCATAAATGATCTGGAGAAGAGCAAAAAGTCAGATGGCAAAATTTGCTGCTGATCTACCCAAAGCAGAGTACCAAATGCATATGTGGTGAAGAACCTAATAAGAATGAAATAAAATAATTAGAGATACAATAGGACAGTCAATTGCTTTGCCATTATTAAGTTGTGTGAGTCAAGACATGGCCAGGGGAGTTTTAGATTGGATATTAGGAAAATTTTTATCACGGGAAGGTTTATCAAGCATTGAAGCAGGCTGCCCAGGGAAGGTACAAAGCTGCTATCTCTGAAGGTATTTAAAAGGTATATAGATGGTGCCCAGGGACATGTGGACATGCTTAGGAACATGCTTTAGTGATGGACCTGACAGTGCTGGGTTTACAGTTGGACTTGATCTTAAAGGTCATTTCCAACCTAAATGATTTTATGGTTCTGTGGTGCTTGAGCAGTGAAATGGCTGGCAAAGACATCTTCTTAGGAGCAAGTCTTGGTGTTAGATGGCTCTCTGAAAATGAGCTATAACAGGTAAAGAAAGAAATCAGTAGGAATTCTAATGAAACTATTAGAGAACAAACCAAAGATTATTACCTGTGTGCGTGGTATGGTGGTGAGGCAAGTGCCAAGAAGTTCTGTGTACCTTCCTCAGGCCTCAGAAAATACAGCAGCACTTGAAAAAGTACAGGGTGGGGAGAGGGAGTGTTTTAGGGAGTAGGAAAGATAGAGATGGAGAGATCACTCTAAAATTGAGTGATACAGGTGCATGAGGAAGATGAATGTGAAGTAAGGGTTGTTTGTCACCTCTTTTTGTCTCCTTGAATTCTTTTCAGGTATTTAGCAAGTTGTCAAGTGGTGAGTTCAGAACTGCACATTAAGATCCTGATCTCTGAGATGTTGCTTAGAAAAATGGATCATCATTTGATAACATAAAGGCACCGCATTTGGCTCTGCAGATCTGTGCCATATATGTGACTGAGAATTTGTTACTGGGCTGCATCTCCTGTGTGCATGTCTGGTTCTTGTCCTCTTCTACACACTTTATCAGAGGTGATATCAGGTTAGACAGGCCTTTGGAGGCCTAATGCTGTGCAGTTGTTCTTACATATCATTATTTTCAGAGCATTTTATTAATGATAGAGGAAGTGTAGGAGTTTTTCTGCCAAGAATAGGCTGTCTTGGGTGTGTTGTTACACACAACTTATTTACCCACAGCTACTGTGTGGGCTGAAGTTTCGAGTCGTGTTCATTAATCATGTTCCACAAATGCAAGCTACATTATTTATAGTCAAACATAGGAGTATTTAAATGACAAACAGGTATGGTATAGCCTCTATGTCTGACTAAATGGGAGAGCTTAGCAATGGGCACCAACAATGTTGGAGGATTCTGGGTTGCAGTGTCCAGGTTCTCGTGGAGAAGGAACTAATTTTGTGTGTGTTACCGGTTCACTGCCAGGTTTATTCTGCTGGCCTTATTATCTGTGGGCATGTGACTTTTCTCTAAATCATAACTCATAGCTGTGTCTGGTATGAACACATTCTTTTGAAATTTCCTGCCCTCCCTTGCAGGGGAGGAGGCAGGGAAAGTCCTGCTGAGTCGCCAGCTGGGTCACCCCTTTCACAGGCCCTTCCTGAAATTTCAAGCTCTGTGTTGCTGCCTCAGTTTAATTTATACTTGGATATACCTGAATGGAAAGGGACATTAATGAAAACTATAATCAGCTGTATTGGTTTGATGCAATATTCTAACCTGGCAGAAAGTAGAGGTTAAATCAGTTTCTGTTGGCACACTAAAAAGAAGTTGATTTTTCTCCCAGTGTTTGTTCTAATGCCTAAGAGTAGTAAGAACAGATTGACTCCTTACTATCTTCACATTGATTATCTTTCAGTGTTTCCTGTAAGTTTACATAGTAGCAAATGATGCCACTTTGAATAGTTAGGATTATTCCCATAAATAATATTCATAAGCAATTTCCCACATCTCCAGAGAGAGCTGCTGGCTTTTTAATCCCTCAGGTGTTTAACTTTTTGACTATTTTCCTGTTGATAAGTAGAACAAATCCAATTTACTAAAAAAAAAAAACAACTTGAAACACCATTGGGTACTTTTTGTTTTGGTATAGAGGCTATTTCACATGACTGCTAGCTGGTCTTTTGGGGTACTGTGTATGCTGCATGTTCAGCAAAGTCTTGTGGCTGCTTGCCCCTAGAAATTCTAGTTTCCTTTTTCAAGTGTTCACAGACCAGAAAACCAGTGTATGTTGGCAAGATTTTTGAAGCTGCCAGATTAAATGGAATTAAGAACCCACTTACAATGAACTTTAACTACAGTTGTATATTATGTATAGATAAGCATGGGTGCATGTGTATTTATGTAATATATATGGAGAAAATATGTAAGTTGTGGATAGTAAGGAGAGAGAAGAAGGGAAGAAAATCCATAATATTCATATTAAAGTTGATAGCAGTGGTATTTTCTTAAAACTTTACAGGCTTCTGCTCTATTTTGTTGAGGCGCTGGAGAATTCTTGTGTTTGAGCAAAGTGAGCAATGTAATTAACTATAATTTTCCAACTAAAAGAAAACCAGCCCATAAAATCTACCTTTGGTCAGAAGTGTTGAAGTTATTTCACTCCTGTGGAGTAGAATTTTCTGTTACACTGATAACTTGATCCATCTGTGAGCGAGTTCCCATGCAAGTCTCTCAAAAGATATAATAATTATTATGAAATACTGTGTCCAACAAAAGTTCATATTCTAAAACTCTTCAGTTGCATTCAGTCTAACAGTTAATATTAACATATCCAAAGGCTTCTTTCTTCCTCACCCTTGTAAAGGCTATGTGTGCTTTTGTAAATAAAGTGCTTGCAGTGATTTTTCAGTGAACAGGCCTTTGGCCAAAGATTTGTAGTTTTGAGGTGGTTTTGCTATGAACTTTTTGGTCTTTTTGAGGAGGCACAAACTACTTTAAGAATATTTCTTCCCTCAGGTGCCATGATTTCACTGTGATGAAAATAATTTCTGCCATTGAATTATCTACTCTGAAATTTTGGGTAAAGCCAGTTTGTAGCATTAGCATGAAAACACAAGTCTGTATCAGCATAGTGATTTGTATGGTTAAGAGTTACCCAACTTGTTCTTCAGCATGGGTATTTAGAAAGTTTCTGTGAGATGTTGGTGACCCGAATGTATTGTTTCCCAAAATCATTAGCATTTTCTGAGGAATAACCCAACTAGAAAAATTTTTGAGTTTGTGCTGCTTGTTTAGTACTTCAGTATTTTGTTCTTGTCTGCTGCTGATGCTCACTTCCAGTGGGACTTGACAGCTATCTTAATTTCCCATGGTTGAAAATGTTGTCATACTTTATATTTATTTGAACAAATTTAAATCTGTTGTTTCAGAGAAGCTTTTTTTCTTGATTGAAAGCTGATAGTCTAATAAAAACCCTCATGTCTGTATCATCACTGACATACAGAGACAAGGATGGAAAATCAGGGCAAATGGAAGGAAAATGCTTGAATTTTTAAATAAAAAAAAAATCATTAAATACAGTGGCAATCTTAATAAGGAACAAGTTGCAGGTGAAGAAATTATTTCCTACCTTTTTACTATGGAATCTTCTCCTGGGATTCTGCCCTGCTCTTTCTCATGGAATTTGAGGCATCCATTTATTTTAAGCTATCCTGCCCTTGCTTGTATCTTGAATGCAAGTGTCACAAACTTGCATAAGTGTTCTCACTTTTTTTCCTATGGAGTAAATTGACACTGTGGAGTGTCAATTCCTACTATGATGGGACACCACCTCTTTGAAGTTTAATTTTTAGCTTTTTTCTGTAGAACAGACGACAATCTGTAGAATCTGTAGAAATTGTTTTCTCCCGCAGTTCATTAAGCCAATGCTTTTCACTTTTGAATTTTCAGAT
Organism: Aegithalos caudatus; assembly: GCA_013389925.1. Classification (NCBI taxonomy): domain Eukaryota; kingdom Metazoa; phylum Chordata; class Aves; order Passeriformes; family Aegithalidae; genus Aegithalos; species Aegithalos caudatus. Next base: position 37,450 of record WEIU01009649.1, on the reverse strand, counting down.
TTCAGTTATTTTAATTGTATGATGATACTGGTGATAATGTAGTCTGGATTTGGGGGGGAAGAAACCCCAAAACCTTTTTTTTTTCTTTAGAGATGCTATCTGTAAATACTTATAGACTTCTCAAGAGAGTTGTAAAGTTTGGTAGCTAAAGAACAAAGCTTGACACCCTTGAGTGGTTAAAGCATCTATTTGTATATCTATTCTTTTAAAATATTCTGAAGTTTGCCAGTGTGTTTTAAAGATGGTGAAGCTGCTTCTTGGGAGCTGGTATGAAGTAGGGATAATGGAAGGGGCAGGGAAAGGCTGAGCTCATCTGACAGAGCAGTGCTGAATAGAGACGAAATGGCCAACTTCTTTGTTAGAATGGGGACAGAGAAGTTTAGGGAGTCACTCCACCTCTCTCTGCTTGAGTCACCTGCCTCTTGAGACCTTGCCAGAGGCAGTCATCTGGTACAGTGGTGCCTGTTACTGCTCTTCACAGTGCTCCAGGGTGTAGCTTTGTGTCACCCTGCTGTGGGCAAATAGCCCACTGACAGTTTCCCAGCATAGCTGTATGAACTCAGTAACTCCCAATATCTAATCTGCTTAAAAAAAAAAAAAATCTGTACAGATGAAGGTGGCTGTGGTCTGGGATACAGAACTTATGCTGCTTTCTTGCATCAACCTGCCTGATCATTTGTTGAACAGGCTTATCTGGCCAGGTCATGTTCCTGGCAGCTCTCCATTGTGTGACCACAGGATCACCCTAGTTGGTGGTGTAGGAGTGGGAATGATTGCTGGAGCAGAATGGGGACTGCTTCTTCCTCTGGCAGTGAGCTTTCAGGCTCACTGAATATACCCTTTAATACCCTTACACAGATTGTGTTTTTGTAGCACCTGCCCTCAGTAACCAGCCCTTGAGTCCTCCCTCAGATTTTGATAAATTAAATCTTTTGATAGAAGTCTTAGAAACCTTTGTCTTTATTGAATTAGTGACAAACAAGCCACATTCCAACTTCTCCCAACTTCTCTCTCACTCCACACAAATAAAAATTACTGATTTGATTTCAGGAGTGTTTTCTTTTTTAGAAAAGTGGGGCTGTTTTCCAGCTAAAGTATTTGCAACATTTTGTTATTGAAGAAGTGAGAGAACATCCCTTTTCTACCAAAGAACTTGGCACAATTTCATTAGGTGTATGTCATATTGAAGATGCTTTCAGTGTCAGTTAATGAATTGTTGTCTTTGAGTACTAAATGGGACTTAGATTTCTTTTTCCTCAGGATAAAGAATTGTTTAAAAGCCTGGCAAGTTAGAAATAAAACTCAGATTAATTTTTTTAGTCCTCTTTATGGGGAAACAGAACTAAGAAACAGGATGACTAAGTGATCTGACTGTGAGTTTGCTCTTTCCAGAGTTTATAAATCATTTGTTTTAATTTTACTGTACTTCATACATTACCTACTTAGTTAGAATTTCCTCTGTTCCTGGCAAGGTTGGTGTAGCCAACAATAGTGTTACCTCTGTTTAAGAAGAGGAACATAGAGATTGTCATAAATTTTGTTACTTATTCAAAACCAAAATTCATAAAACCTGCAATTTAAGTTCTTGCTTGGGTATCTGTTACTCTGAAATGTACCACCTCCTTGCTCTCTGTCACTCCTTCCAGTATTGCTCTTGCTTAAAAGTGCAGCTCAAGAAGACTCAGATAACCAGCATTAACAGTTCAAAGCAGAAAATCCCACTTCTTGTGTAGGAATTTAGTACTTGTAGAGTTAACTTGACAGTAGTGCAGTTCTACAAGATGTGGAAGAAAAAAGGGGAGCTCTCTGATTTTGCACTGTTGGGCTGGGTGGAATCTTTGTTCCTTTGCTTTTGTTGTTCCTCAGTACCCAGGATTGGGATGAAACTCCTGTACTCCTCCTTGGCAGTTTTATTGTGTTAGCCAAGCTTAAGAGACAGCAGCTCTTGTGTTATGCTGAGCAAGCACAAATATTAAGAACTTCTTAGAATGGGTTTGTATTGCATGGGTTGCTGCTGTAGAAATTAAGTGTTAGGAATTCACAGGCTGATAGAATGACTTGCATTGGAAGTGACTTTAAAAAGGATCTAGTTCCAACCACCCCACCACAGGCAGGGATGCTGTAGTGGGTTGACCCTGGGTGGATGCCACCCACTAGATCAGGTTGCTCAGGTCCCTATCCACCCTAGCCTTGAATGTTTCTATGGGTGGGGCATTCACAAGTTTTCTCTGCAACCTGTTCAGTGCCTCTGTACCATCTTGAGGAAAAAATTTCTTCTTAAAATCCAATATAAATCCTCTGTTTTAGTTAAAACAATTCCCTCTTGCCCTGTCCCTATATGCCTGTGTAAAAAGTTCCTCTTCTTTTTTTAAAAGCCCTCTTTAAGCAGTGAAAGTCCACAATCTTAACTTTCTAAAGTCATGATTTCTGAATCTTGGCAGGTTTCTAAGGCATATTATTGACCTTCTAATTTTGGAAAATTGCAAGTATTGGTCTTCATGAATTCAACACATTGTCTTCAGTATGCAAACCCAAATTTACCACTGATATATTACTATTATGTTATAGGGAGTGCGAAACATTTATTTAGGCTTTAACTTCCATGTTTTAAATATTTATATTAAAATATTGATTTGTTTATGTTTTCTTAAATGTAAACTCTTGTTATTTTAGTCATAGAGGAAATTTTCCAAAAGGACTTACAGTAGACTTTTCTTACAATGGACTGAATAATTTAATTGGTTGAATCAGAAAAAATTAATCCGTGTTAATTGTGCTAGTTAAATTGTATTCTGTTATGTCTCTGTAACTCCCACAAACAAAATATCATGACCACAGTGACTCAAAAGTTAATAGTTCCACACATTTTTGAATGTAATTTTCCTGGAAGAGCAGACTCACAAGAAGATTCATAAGAAACTTTCTAATGTCTAGTAGTCAATATGAACTCTTGTTTTTTCCACTCTGCTTTTACATCTCCTTTCTCTCCAGATGGCCCTCCATCCACTTGCATTCTGGTACTTCATATCTTTTTTGGCCCTGCAAGACTCTGATAAGTGTGATAATACTGTAATTTTCCTTACATGTGAGCACTGGATGATATGAAGTCCCTAATTTTATTTTTGGAAGAAATCTCTCTGTACCAGCCAATTAATGCTAAATATAGTGGGAGGCTTATAATACACAGTGCGTGTTTGAATTTAAAGTGACACCTTACCTTAAAAAGTTGACATCACAGTTTACTTGTACAGCTGTGTATGAAATACACAGTCATTAAAACTGGTCTAAACCTTCAGGCATTAGGGTTCTTATTTGTATCTGTTTGTTAATAGGATCTTGCAGATGTCTACTGGAGCAAGCATTATCAGAGATGGACACGCCTGCAATGCTGGAAGCCTGCTTGGTTGTGTTTCTCTTTGCAGGCTTCATTTGAAATACTTCAGGAAAACTTGTTGAAAACCAAATAATATTGTACCTATGATACTGAGATTGGGGGAATTTTTGCTGACTGACACAGGTTGGTTGTTTGGTGTCAGTATTGTCAGTGTTCCTGTTGGTTGTGCTTGAGGTGCTCTGCAGCAGGGGTGAATTTCTTCAGTTCTCTTCTGCTCTGTGTACAGCAACACCTAAAAATGTAACTCAGAAACTGTGATGGCAGTCAGGGGTAAGTTAAAAGTGTTGCTTTAGGCACAGCTCTCCAGCTGTAATATAACATTACAATACAACCCCAAATCTAGACCTGGTATTGCTGTAGGCATGTCTGATTTATGATCTGCCTATAGGGATTTTTACGTTTTACTATAGGTTGTGTAAAGAATGTCTGGAGCAAGGATACTAAAGCTATTTGCACTTAAGATAAGGTGGTTTCATAGAACAATGTTAATCAAACTGGTTGGAGAATCTAAATTAAGAGTTACCTCAGTTGGTGCTGCCAAATGAGGTAGGTATTTGTCCACAGAAAATGAAGCGTGGGATTTTTGGTGAGGTTTCTTTTTAGTTTTAGGGTGTTGTTTTTTGGTTTTGTTGTTTGTTTGGGGTTTTTTTAATTTTGTGTATGTGTTTTGGGGGGTCTTGGTTGTTTGTTTCTAGTTGGTTTGGTGGGTTTTTTTGTTGTTGCTGTTTTTTTTCTTTTTTTTTTCCATCCTTCCCTCCAGTTCTAATGACACATTCTTATTTAATTATTAGTTTAGTTCAGTTACTACAGGAGTTGGGGAAAGGCCTACCTGTGACATGTAATAGCTAACATATTCAAAGGCTATTTTCATTTGTTGCTGTGACTCTAGAGTCTGAGAAGTATCTTGGGCTCTTTGACATAAATTAATCTTAGCAGCAAATATAACATCAATGGATTTTTAGGAAGTCTGTGATTTCAAGATCATATGACCACTTTGTCATATTGAAGTTAATAAAATAGTGCAATGAAAAGGCCATATGGAGAACTGCTGTCCTCCCACCCCAAAAGAAAAATAGAGTTGATTACTGATGATCACTTCTTTTGTATTGCTTGTGCATCTATTAAGATATCTTTTAAAGTTAGTGTTTCCAAACCATGGTCTGTTATACCTCTGAAGTCCCTTGCAGGCTACTTTTATGTGGCCTGGGAAAGTTGATTAAAGAGAGCAGGTTTACATGATAAGCAACAATATGCATGTGGGAAATTTGTTAGGAGAATTGCATGTCCATTACTAGAAGCTTGCAGATCTTGACAACAGAAAAACAAAAAGGGGGAAGAGGGAAATTTGACAGACAGAATTCTATGGTATAATATAAACCTCACTCACTTCTAATGGGATCTGCTCAGGCTGGTGTCTGAAATGACAGTGGTTGCATGTCAGTGTAAAGCAAAGTGCAGGGACTGCCTGTCCCAGGAAAATGTATTGTGACCAATACTGCTCAATGTCTTCATCAATGACTTTGACAGGAAGATCAAGGGTACCCTGAGCAAGTTTGTAGATGACACCAGGCTGGGTGTTGAGGTTGATGTACCTGAGGTCCGGGATGCCATCCAGAGAGAGCCGGACAAACTGGAGGAGTGGCTCTGTGTGAATCTCATGAGGTTCAGCAAGTCCAAGTGCAAGCTGTCACATCAGGGTATCAATTACAGAGTGGGGGTTGAAGGGATTGAAAGCAGCCCTGCCAAGAAGGACTTGGAGGTGCTGGTGGATGAAGGACTGCACATGACCTGCCAAAATGTGCTGGCAGCACAGAAAGGCAATTGTATCCTGGGCTGCACCAAAAGCAGAGTGGCCAGCAGGTCAAGGGAGGTGATTCTGTCGTTCTGCTCTGCTCTTGTGAGACCCCACCTGGAGTGCAGCATCCAGCTCTGGGGTCCTCAGCACAGGGAGACCTCTTGGAGTGAATTCAGAAAACATGAAGATCATCAGAGGTCTGGGATTCCTCTCCCATGAGGAAAGGCTGAGACAGTTGGGGTTGTTCAGCATGGAGAAGAGAAGGCTCTGGAGAGATGTTATTGCAGCCCTTCAATACCTAAGGAAGGTCTTATAAGAAAGGTGGGTACAGACATTTTAGCAGGTCTTCTTGTGACAGGACAAGGGGTAATGATTTTAAACTGAAAGAGGATGGGTCTAGATTAGATATAAGAAAGACTTTTTCTATGCTAAGGGTGATGAAACAATGTAACTGGTTCCCCAGAGAGGTGGTAGATGGTTCCCCAGAGAGGTTGTAGATGCCCTATCCCTGGAAACGCTCAATGTCAGGTGGGATGCACAACTTGATTGAGTTGAAGCTTATTGCAGGGGTGTTGGATTAGATTGCCTTTAAAGTCTTTTCTGACCCAAGCCATTCTATTATCTCTCCAGGAGAGAGTTCTCTGTTGGCTCCTGATGGTGTATCCACACCTCACCTGAAAGTTATGGATAGTATACTGCCACCTTTTGTGGAAAGGCCATGGGAAGACCAATGTTATATTTATTATGTGTTATATTTGCCTTTGGCTTTGTCAGGAACTAGACATAGCTGAGCCTTTTCTGGGGGACTGTAAAATTTTTAATGGGAAGTGTCATCATGAAACCACATTTACCCATTTGACAGGTCAGTATTAGTAAGCCACCTAGAAAAAATGGCTTTAACCTGTGATATGTACCCTCCATATCTGTTAACTTCTTCCATCAGATAACCTTTGTGTAACCTGAATCAGTGGGAATTTGTTGGTGGGTCACACAAACATGATCACTGTTTCCATTTTAAAGGTTGGAACTATGCAGAACATGCCTGGGGTTATGGAGGTGAGCACAAACCTCCTCCATCTTCCACCCCCACCATCCTGGGCGAGCTCCTTCATGTCTGCCTGGTCCAAAAATTCTCATCCAGCAGTGTGGGAACTGGTACATAAAAAGCATACAAGCAGTGCATGTGAAAATGCCTACCTTGCTTCATTGCTAGAAAACCACCAGTTTATTTCTTGCAAGTTAAAAACACAGTTAGTTAAATCTTGATCAGTGTATTTTCCTTTTAAATTATGTTTTGTGAGTTGTAGCTGCTGAAGAGGAGGATGCTTGTATTCATAAGTGAAGCAAAAAAAACCACTGTGGGGTAGAAAATAAATATCCAAGAAAATTTGCGTTCTAAGTAGTTGAAGTAGGATCTGCAGGTTGTCTTGCTTTTTCAGTGATCAGCTGTAGGTGTAAAAGATAAAAACTCCCCTCTGTCTCTTCTAAGTGTCTCTATGTAAGTTTGTATCAAACTTAGCCTAAAACAAAACAGTTCTATAAACCACTCAATTGCCCCAATGGGTGGAGATGGAAGAAGGGGTTTTAGATTGTTGATTAGCTGGTCTGGAGAGCCCTCAAAGCAGGCCGTGGACTTCTGGGCTGGGAGCTATGGACTAATTTCTATCTAAAAGATTCCTCTTTTTCTGAGGGAAGAATTTGTTCTACCTTCATTTGTCCTCATTGATTCTGATCTCTTGTATTAGGGGTGTGTGTAGGAAGCTCTTGAGGAAGAACAAGTTTTCCAACACAACATTAGGAAGAGGTGAAATTCTCTAGGGAGTCTTTTTAGTTGCAAAATTCTTGTTGGCAGGTTAAGACACGGGCCCAGCAACTGGATACTGTCTCCCTCCTGCACTAACCCACTCCTTACAAGTATATCACTAATACTTAAATGGTGTAATTGTGTAAATGAACAAATGATGTATTGTCAGTAATTTAATAAATTGCCTACTTCTGCTTTTCTCAAGTCTCTTTGTGTAGAGTACTTGAAAAAAAATTACTTCTGCAATGTATGGGGGAAACTGTCCAAACCAGGGAATAGAAAAGTTATTGCAAAAGAACACTGGAACTGTGGCATCTTTCTTTAATAAGCATCCCTTTCTATTTTAAGCAGCATTGCTGCATTTTATATGACAGTCATGACACAAAGACAATTACTTACAAAAGAAAAAAAATTATAAAAACAGACATTTGAAATCAAAGTTTTCTTTGGAGTATCTGAGTAATCAGATTCATAGCTGTGATGACTTAAGAACGTGTGTGAAGTAAGGCTTATAAAACAGGTAAAACTACAGGGCTTTTTCTGACTATTTTGGCCAGTGTAGTTATAAAAGCTTTTGCATAGCCAACCTCTACTTCGGGTTTGAAGCTCTAAAATTTCTGCAACCAGGAGCTTGTTTTACCAGCCCTATTAGTGTGCTTAATAGATATTTTCTTCCCCTAGAAAATTTAACATAAATGTTATTTCTAAGCATATATAACTTTTTTCTGAAGTGGTATGTCCGATGTTCGTCATATTCCAAATTGGAATTGTTAAAATGAATTTATTTTTTAATGTAAACAAGATTTTGCTGTTAATTTTTATTGTTCCCAGTCATTAGAAGCAAAGTACTTGTAAAGATTGTCTGGGTCATTGAGATGAGCTTCCAGCTGTCATATGTGCCATCTTAGAAACTGCTTTTCTAAACCTCATCAAGCTTAAAGAGCACTTGGCTTTTGCTTTCAGTATTCTAGTTTTTTGAAATTCTTACACAAATCAGATCAATTTGAATGTTGGAACAGGCATCTGACTGTCCTAAATTTATTAGATTCCAGTTTTGTACTGAATTTGCTCTTGTGTCAATTTTACCCATCTTAATTATTTTTATTTTCTGTATTAGGATCTGTCAGTGTTTTGATAAATAACAATCTATCTAAAGTAAGTTAAATTCCCTTTGGAATTCTCCTTCAGGATAATCTGTACTCATGCCTGAGGTGTAATTGTTGTTGATGTGGATGATCAGAATTTTGTGCAGTGTTGTACTCTGGGACAAATACTGCCCTAAGTTTACTGGAAGCAATCTTGAGTGGCACTTGAACATTTTAATTTTCTTTTCCTCATGGTATATCACACCAGTTGTTTACAGACATCCTGTGGTTTAAGTACAAACTATTTTAGTCTTTAGCTACACAGTCTTACCTTGTTTTATGTAACTACATACAAATTTTAAAAAATCAGGGGTAATGGGATGGCACAAAAATTACACGTACTGAAATATTTCAAGTTTGGAAATGCATATGAAATACTGATTAAATTTAAGATGACTCTACACTGATGGGTTTAATTTGTGTTAGTGTTTTGAAGTGAGGTGTCCACAATTCTGAGGATCTCACTTAGAACTAGGATGGTGAGTAAGCACAAGCTGCTCTACTGCTAGGAGAGACATTCAGCTGTGTAATGCTTAAAGGACACCTTCCTTGGCAATAACGTTTAAAAATACTAATTCCTCTTACTCATCTGTAATCCTCTTCCCACAGCTTGAGCTCAGGACTATAATGGAACCTATTATGGGGAAAAGGTCTATGACTCAGCCATTGAGCCATGCAAACTCTTGGCTTCTTTAATTGGCACCATTAAATCTTTAGTAGTTTTTCCTCTTGTAATATATAGGTGTCATTGGTATAAAATGCATCACTGCTGAAGATATATTGTACCTTTTGCTCCCTGATTTCTGAGACATGATCAACCATAGGTGTTTAAAGACTGGTTAATCAGACTTTTTTTAGAAATACTGCTTAATTATTTAGGAGTGTACTGAAAACAAAATGTAGGAAAGCCATTGCATGAATCATTGCTTTTCAGGTTATTTTCCTTTTCTATTTAGACACAGAAGAGGAAAAAGGAAAAACCTGTCTTTGCATTGTATCTTATCTTTATAGAAGTTACTTAACTTGAAGACGGGGTATCTTCTACATGACAGGGTGGGAGAAGTTAATTCTTGAGCATATAACCAGGGTAGAACTGGCTTGATGTAGTTATTTTTTTTTCGCCCTGTTGCAGGCTGGTTTTGGGGTGGATTTGGCAGGTTTTTGATTGTGCTGATTTTTTTTTGTAAGATATTGGAAAGTGAACTTGGAAACAGCTGTAGTTTGGGAAGGTAGTCAGACATCATTAGAAACAATTTAAACACTGAAAGTTAAGTGTTTGAATACATATGTATATATTAGTAAATGCATGCATGTGAGGAATAATAGCAGCTTTTAACTCTTCTTTAGTTGTTTTCCCACATACTTAATATGGGACACTTAGAGCTTTTCAGTATTTATGTTGCTGTAAACATTAGTGGCTCTGAATAAGGGGTATGATGAGGGCACTGGAAAATTGCAATTGTTTGTTACCATCTGCGGAGTCTGCCTTGTATCTGCTGTTGGCAAGACGGTTTGGTTGTAACATTTATATGTTAAGTGTTGAAAGTAAGTATCAAGAAAGAACTAAGTAAGTGGCAGAAAATGTTAAACTATGTTACTTAACACACAAAATGTGATTGTGTTCATGGGATGATGGCAAGCTTCAAAGCTGTAGGTAAAAAAGATCTGAAGTAGGACTGACACTACGTGTTCCTCATACCTATAAAATAGGGTGCAATCTCTGTGTGCAATCATAGTTTTTCCGTCCTTTTTCTTCTACCCACAGAAGACCCTCTGTGACAGAAATGTCTGTTTAATTACTTTAGTTTTATTATTTGAGGTATAGCCTGATAATATGTTGACTGTATATTATCAAGTAAACCTGGTAATGAATATCACTGAATCCCTTGAACCGGGCTGTCTCTTCCTACAAACAGTTTCTCTTCATATCTTTGTAAAAATAGCTAAATGAGCTTTTACAATCCTAATAGCAAAAACTTCACCATACACTAATTTATCCATCTTCTAGTCTCCTATAGTGTGCATTCTCCATTTTGCATATGAGTAAACCAAGACAGTTGCCTGAAGCAAGAGTGAAAGTAATGAGATTTGGGGTTTCTTTGTGTGTGTTATGCTGGGCTGTATTGCCCTGAAGCTGAAGCCAGTAGTTATCCAAGTAGGTCCTTTCTTGCAGTCATTGCTGAGCAGTTTTCAAGAAGAAGGTCCATGGCAAGTTCTTTGCTGAAACCCCTCTTAGTAAGAAATGAGTATGTAATTTAGAAGAAATGGAAAAAATAACGCAAACAAAAGACTCATTTGGGGGGGGTGGGAAAAGTATCACAATGACTTGAGGCTGGTAAGAAGAAGTAACTTATCTTTCCTGATGTTCACTGGTTTCATCACTCCTTGTAGTCTTTCCCTTTCTGGTACTTAAGTTTTCAAGGTAACATGAATCTTGTCTTCAGGATAATGTCATAGTTATTTAGATCTGATTTAATCTAGAAGACCCATCCATCCTGTGAACTGCATGAGACAGCAGTCGTAGGGTAACTAGTCATACTATAGGTTAGAGATATTATTGTAGAAAGTTAAGCAATAGGGTGTAAAATTTGTTTAGTAACAACAATTATTCTTTGTTTTCTAGTATTTGAAATATTTAAATAATTTAGACTATAATTAAAAAAAAATAAAGATACGTTTATACTTTAGTGTGTTTTCTTAGGGTTACAATGAACTTTAATAATTTCAAGACAACATTGCATGTTTGCTGTTTTACTTTCAGGCTGGCTCATTGGTCAGTGCCTGAAGAAAGGTTTTGTATTTCTGCTGAACAAAAGAGTTTAATATTGGATAAAAATGGGTTAGAAAAGTAATTCCAGCTTATTTGGGACATCTAATAGAAGTAAAAATGGTAGTGGCAGAGGGATTTTGGAGTTTCTTTTTCTCTCATGATGTGGTATTTCTTTGTGATTAGGGAAATGGCATTTAGAATGTCAAAACATAAAGTTGCAGTTTTAAATTATGAATCTCCTAGTACTATGTGTGCTCACCTTTACTATGAGATTGAAACAGCAGCAATTAAAGACTTCGAGTTTTGGAGTAGACATAAAGAGTAGAGACAGCTTGATTGAGATACTGTGGGTATAATCTTACGGTATCAGAAAACCTCTATCAAATATGGTATTTTGGGAGAAAATTCTGAGATGATGCTCTTTGAATCAGAAGAAGTTAGGAAATGTAAAGATTAAAATCATTAAGTAATAATAATAAAATCGGTTTAGAGTGGTTTAACTTTCTTTGTTGGTACCTTAGTATTTTACAGTATTAGAAGTCCATGTGATCAGAGAATTCTGTGTGGTTTTTTTAAATACATAGCAGAAAAGGCATGAGTACAAGTTGTAGTTTTTAAAAAAAGGGCACCAGCACAAGTAATGAACGAAAAGGATTTCATCTTTTGCTTGTGGATACTGTACAACTTCACCTTGCAGAGGGGGAAGATGGCAAGGGAAGAAAACGAGTATTGTATTATTTGCCTAGTGGGTCTCTTCCAGATAAAATACTATTGAAGTGAACGTTTGTCACCTCCAAACTGAAACTGAAGTGTACTGTTGGGAGTGGTAGTGTTTCTTCTAAAGCTTTCAGCTAATTCTTCTCAATTTGGTACACTCCTTACTGCCAGATATCTTGGTGAAATTATAAAAATACCTTGTTGCAAAGTACAGAAAATTCAGAGTGCTTAATTTAATAAAAATACTTAGGGAAGGTATTGTGGAAGTGTCTTGGGAGTTCCTTTCTATGGACAGGAGGAAAAACTCTGGGGTTCTAGTCCTTTTCACATCTGTTGAAATCTTTAACATCTAAGGCCACTGCCCTTTCCTTGAACTATAAGAACATGATATACATATTTATACCTTTGGGGAAAACTTGTTCGTTCTTTGATGAGGGTGTGCAGGCAGGGGAACTGATACAGTTCTTAGTAAAGGCTCTCTATGAATTGCATCCTCTTTTCACCAGCCTTGTCATCTGATGCATGTTTGTCATTAAATTGTGATTGGTGCCTTTTTGATACGTGCAGGCTTCTCAAACATGGGAACCTTTAAAACAAAAATGCTGGGCTTTTGTTTTCCTAGTTATATAAGGAAGGGATTAGCAAAGTGATAGAGAAGTTATATCTATTCCTACTATATTGGAACAAACATCATAAGCTAATAAATGTAATGGCCTGAAAATTTGAAAGCATTTTGCTGGTGATGCTGTATCTGTTTTATGAATGTTTGATGTTGTGCTCTTCAGTTGCTGAAAAGCAACTCAGTCATGTCTACGAGTGAGGGCTTATTGGGCAGCTGTCATCCCCAGGCTGTCTCTGAGAGATGGCTTTCTCAGAGGTGGGCCAGTCCTGCTGATGACCCTTGCATTAGAGTGCCCTCAGGAGAGGGGTGGGAGGTTGCCCTGGAGCAGATAAGAATGGCAAAACAGAGCATGAATTACATCAGGAAGGCTGAAAGGCCTGGCTGTGACTGGTGTCTTTCTAAAGCTTCCCAAGACTTGAAGACAAGCCCAGAAGAAAGGCCACTAGGGTGTGCATACACAAGCAGGGTGAAGGCAGGGCACCCTGAAGGTTGAGTTGGAGGACTTTCTGGCACAGCCATGTTATAAAAATATACAGAGGTATGTAGTGGTGCCAAGTAATGAAATTGGGGCAATATGCAGTTGTAGCCACATGGTGCCCATTTGCTCCTAGTGAATTTCCTTACCGTCTGTTGCAGTTTGGTCCTTTTGCAGTCTTTAACTTCCTCATGAAGGGAAGTGTAGGGAGGGACACTTACTAATCCTTTCTGCCTAGGGGCCAAGGGGAGAACCTGAGGGAATGGTATGATGTGTCAGGGGAGGTTTGGTTTGGATATAGGAAAAAGGTTTTTCTCCAGAGGTGGCTGGGCACTGGAACAAGCTCCCTGGAGAAGTGGTCACAGCCCCAAGCCTGACAGAGAAGCATTTTTGGATGTTTTCAGGGACATGATGTGACTCTTGGGGTGTCCTGTGCAGGGGCAGGAGTTGGACTCTGGTGAACCTTGTGGGTGTCTTCCAATCCAGGATATGCTATGATTCTGTGATTCATTGTTTAAAAGCATTAGTATTGTCCTTACAAATAATGGATTGGAGCTCACAGGATGTTCATCAGACAGGTGGACATTTCTGTCGTTTGTATTTACTTGAGCCTTAAGTGCTGCAGAGCAGGCAGGAGAAAACTATTTCCTGGCCTGCAAGTCTTCAGCTTAATCTAGTGGAAAAACCCACCCCAGACATACTGCCCTTCTCTCTATAGTTGTTCTCCCTTCCTTAGAGTAAAGTAAATTTTTTATTGTAAATTGCAAGAAGATGAAATGTACTTTTTCTGAATTCAGATAAGGAATACTTCATTAGAGGTTTGGCAAAAAAAAAAAAAAGAAAAAAAAAAAAGTATTGCTTCTGACTTAACACATATACTTTGTATTTTTAGTTTTTTAATATATGTATTTATCAAGTAAACATAGAATATAGTATCTTATTACCCACCACCTTATATTTCTTAAATTTATAGCCTGTTAAATAAGTTTTCCTGTAACACTTGCGTTTTAGAAGGGGTGGGGGAAAAAAAGTACTAGAATAGAAATACTCCTGCAGTTGTGGTGTGTAATGCTATTACTGCTACTATTACTTACAGCAGTGAAAGCACAGATGGAACTTTTTCAGTTGTCTGTGGTCAGAGGAGCCAGCGCTTGTACCACGTATGCTTCTCTTTGATTTTCTTTGTAGTCATAAACCCGGTGCCATTTGCTGAATGTCACTGTGATTTAAACTTGATAACAGAAAGATTATTGATATGAGTAGATGTGATCTATTTAAGGTCCCTCTGAAAATGGTTCTCTGAGCAACTTTAGTCTTCTGTAGGACAAACAAAGTTTTAGAGGACATTTATCACTTTTATTACTGTGGGCAGGCCCTAATATACCAGTCAGCCAGGACTGTTGTGTTTTCTTTTTCTGGGTAGGGAACAGGGTGTTTAGTGGAAATGATAGTTGGTACCAGAACAGCATGAACTATGGTGATAGCAATACAAGGTGATGTAGGAACAGGTTACCCTTCAGAGAGGATGGATCTCCATGCATTTGATGTTTAGTAACTGAATGGAGAGAACTCGGCTTGTGGAGGGAGGAGGCTGCATGCACAGGGAAGTACAGTTTTGTCTCTCCCCTCAGGACCTTGGATTTCAAAGCATGGCTGTGCCCAAGAGAAGGAGGGTGTTTGCACTTGACTGTTTTGGAGGACCTGCTTTGCTTTCACAGTGTAGCAAAGGGGCTGTGGGGAACATGGAGGCAAGCCCAAGAGCAAAAATTCAGCCTGTATATATGCTAGAATGTTAGTTATTCTTTCATAATGCTAATTTATTTAATAATAGCAGTTTATTTATTACTGTTTTGCCTGAGTATATGCAGATGTTTCCTCCCCTGTATTCCCCCTTTACTGGAGAAGTCGAAGTATTGTATTAGATTCTCTGGAGACTCATCCTGATACATTCTTATTTTACTGTGTGACTTCCCTGCCTTGCCTGGTGATAAGCAGCCATTGCCTTGTCTTAGAAGGTTGGAAAGGACTGTTGGTAAATCTCCTGGATATTCTCTGATCCAAGGAATTCTCTAGTAAGCACTAGTTATCTTGATAGCTGTGCCTGGGAATAACTTCACAAAGAGAATGCACACATTTTAAAATACAGATGTTACATGGCAGAATCAAAGAACCATTAAGGCTGGAAAAGACCTTTATGATCCTCAAGTCTGACCACCAACAACTTCTGTGGTAAAACATGTTGGCACATTCTGACATGTCTTCTGCTTGATACTGGAGCACACGCAAAGTGAATTTTCCTTTCACTGTGGCCATGCACAGAGGACACAGGCTTGAGGTGGACAAACTGTCAACATGAGCAATAAGCTTTTACCAGTAGAATCCAGTAATTGTAATTGTCTGAATTGTAAAACTAATTGTCCCACCCTTTCTATGTGTCTCTGCAGCTAGAGCTAGTAAAAGCTTGCCAAAATCACAAGTCCTCAACCATTAGGTAGTGATGATGGAGAGTAGAGAGTCAGGCTGCTGTTGTGTAATATTTAGGACCTGCCCTGCTTGCATTAGGGGTAACCTTATACTGCTAAGTCAGTCTATATTGAAAGCAATCTCTAGCAAAAAAGTATTAATAAAATGTTTTTCTTGTTGACTGTGACATCGCTAGTTTATACAATCCTTGTGGTAGCTGTTGCAGTGTCTTACATGTAGAACCAATTTGGAGCATGCATTCTTCATTACTGTAGGGGTGGCAGTTGTCTGAGATTGCCTGATCAACACTGATTCTGATCAATTCTGATCAATGGACAGCAACCTAAGAGCTCTCTTATGGGACAAGTCAGCTGTTTCTTGAGCTGTGAACAAACTGTCAGCACTCATTGCACTGGCTGATATTCCATAGGCTTAGTAATGTGTCTCATATTTTCTGTGAGCACAAAATACTGCATATGATTACTGTTAAATTATAATGGGATGTTTGCTTTTTGGATAGCCACATTAGTATCATTTGTCTTTTGTAATCTGTGTTTCTTCATAGGGTACATGACCAGTAAATAAATAATTCTATTACTGTAGCTGTGCTGAGACTCAATTAAGAAACTGTATTTTGCATAGCATGTTTTTATTCCTCCAAATACTGGAGTAATTGGGTGGTATTTTCAGCTCTACCAAATCATAAATTATAGTAGTTTTACAGTGGTAGCAGAGGTCACTAAGATTGGTTTTAATCACTTCCACTCCACTGTTAGGATGCTGCTGGCATCAGAATTTTTTTTTTTTTTTGATTCAGAGTTTTTTAAAGAACTTTGGATCTGCAAGTTACAACTTGTTTATAATTGTACTGTTTTTAACAGGTTTCCAGGAGCAGTAACAGAGTGGGATGACTTAGAATAGTCTTAGATCATTCTGTTTTCTCCTAAGACTTGATTAAGAAATAAAATGATATTGCTGCAGCACTTTGCTAAAACATTAACTTTTTTCATGCACAGTAGTTTTGTTTTGCTAGAAAAGTATTAACAGGACTTCTGTTTTCTATATACTTTCATCTGTGTTCTGAAGAGGTATGTCAAGAAATTTAGATTGCTTTCAAGTGAATTTGCAAAACAGACTTTCATTCTTGTGTGGTGTGATGTCTTTCCCTTTATTGCAGAGGTCACTGACTGTGCTTGTTGGTTTATAAATCCCAGTTGTCACTTTGGAATTACCATTTTATTAGGAGGGTTTCTGAATTACCAAGATGCCAGTTGTTTCTAAGCAGAATCATATTCCCCGAAATATTTGAAGTTTAATATTAAGTATTTTCATATAGTACAGTAAAAGGAACATATACATCTTCAAGGTAGTAGTTTCACAGAAAAGGGAAGGGATCATCATTCACAACAAAGGAGAAGACACTGATTGGTAAAACATTTTTGAAACAATTACAGGTGTGAATATAGTCTTGAGGATGTTTCTGGACTTCACCTACTATAGAAAAAAACACTGTACAGCATTTGCTGAATGTAGGTGCTGGCATTTTTCCAGAGTTTTGGAGGTGGTGTTGATTCCTGTTTACTCTGGACTTTTTACTGATACGTGAGCTCTGCATATGGACAATGTTAGGAAAGTATTTATGGAGGTCTGGAAAGGGTGAAGGGGCACTAAGAGAGACCTAATGCTGAAAGCATTCATGAGACAAGTTAAGAATTGCAGGGACAAAGCAATATATAGAGACATGATGCAGAAACTTTCCAAATTGGCCAAGATGGGTAGTTCATTGTAAATAATCCAAAGGGATGATGAATCCTATCATTAACCTTTGAAAGGAAGAATCAAAGGATCAATTTGGTTATGTGATGGCTTTTAACACCTTTTGGACTGTCCCAACAGGAAGGATAAAAATTCAAAATGAGTGACCTCTGTGGCACTAGGTAGAGCTGCTGCTGGAAGCATGCTGTAATCTGTCTTCTGTTTTTAAAGAACTCGCACAGGTTGCTGTTTTAACTTCCCCGAAGTGAAGGTGATAGTTCAACAGACTTGCAGTTGAGAATATTCTGTGATGATTATCTAAAGTGAAATTATCCATTGTATGGAAATCATACCAAAGACATTTGTGTTTTGAAGTCAGTGGGGAATGACTGAGCACCTGCTTTATTGTTAAAGAACTTAGTAAACCAACATTCAAGAAAATTTAAATGAAGTGTTGTTGTTGTTGTTGTTGTAGATCTTTATTTAAATATGGAAAAGACTATGCAATCTGGAAATAATACCCACGAGAGAAATGAAAGCATAGCCCCGGTAAAACCACAGGATTTTTTTAACTGTTTGTTGTTTGGTGCTGATGTTTAAATTTCACAAAGTTAGCTGAGTCATATCACATACTTTGCTGCTCTTGCTTCATACTTTGTAAGGCTCAGTATTGGCTCAAGTTGCTGCTCTGTTAGGGAAGTGACACTCAGCTGCTTTCAGTACAGTTGATTGTGGTTCAGTCCTTGGTTCAAGCAACAGAAAGACTCCTCCTTAACCTCCTTCCCTGCCACTCACCCTCATTGGATTAATCCTACATCTTGTCTATTTGCTACTTCACATAACAGACCTGGTTTGAGACAGCTCTCTGTGCTTTGGGCTGGGGAGAATGAGCTTACACTCTAAAAGCATAAGCAGCTGTGAAACACAGGCAAATTGGTTTTAATTTTTTAAGTCTTGGTGATACCTGTTTGGAAGCTCAAAAATAGGTTAGAATTCCAGAAATTTTGCAGTCTAGAAACAGACAATTCTATTTCTCTAATAGCATTTTAATTTTTTATTTCCTTGGGTGTTGTTGGCTCTTACTGACAATGCTGTATAGCCTGTTGTGCCACAAATTGTTTTAACACTTCAGCGTTCTTGGAGAATCTGGGGTTTTTTTTTCTAACAAGCTGCAATCTTTAGGAGTGTCCTGCATTGTGATATTGCATGTTAATAGCATTGATTGACTGTCGAGCAGTGGGAACTGATGAGAAAATGTCCATTGTAAAATTAAATGGAATTGCTGAAGACTGTGCCATGCTGCTGGTTAGGGAGGTGACTAGCCCCAGTAGTCTCTGGTAGGAGTATTAATGTGAGCTCCAGGTTTTTTCACATGATTAAAACAGGCCATCTGTTCTTTGTTAAATGTTTACAAAAACAGCTTTTCTCTAAAAGATTTAAAGAGATGTGGGTCTAGTAAACACACCAATATTTTTGAGCACCTTTTTCACCTTATTTCAAATAATACCAAAAAAAATTCTGCTACAATATCAAATAGGATGAATACCTATTTGTGTTTAATCTCCACTGGTTTCTTTCCCATAGAAGATTAAATTCTGTACTAACTAAATTATGGCTTTGTTACTACTAAAAGCAGCAGGAGAAGCAATTTCTGTGAAGTATGCAGTTAATTTTTTTCAATCTTTTGATAAAAACTTGTAATATACATATTTTTTAAATTCTATAAATGGAAAATGGGGTTCTTGCATTAGAAATTATGACCCTGTAACTAGAGCTAATCCTTTCTAGATTTAAAGAAGTAGAACTATTTGAAATAATTCCCTGTGGTAGGCTTAATCTAATATTTATAGTGAAAGCCTGTTGTTCTTCCTTTTCTCCCTACTTAAGAAAGAGCAGACTGGTTTGGGGTAAGAAAATGTATCTTTCAAGCTGCTTCCAGTCTCTTCTCAGTAGATTTGTGCTGCTCCTACACAGCTTCACACTAGGGAGCAATGTGGGGTTGTCAGTTAGGGATAAACGGTTTTAGTATATTGCAGAAGTACAGCCACAGACTTCCTAGAAAAATAAAAGTATTCACAGCTATTTCTTTAAAAGAGTGCTACAATTTAGAAAATCATGTATAAGCAAATTACAAAATGTGCTAAACTGCAAGGGGAGTGGCTTATGGCAAAAGTAATATATTTTCAAGTAATAGCAAATACAACCTACAGAGCCTAATCAGGGCAGAATTGTCCTTTTGTAGCTTCAATGTTCCAGAGGTTCTGAATGATATGAACCAAATAATAGTATTATTATGCTTGGGAATGCATATAACTTGATCCTTTAAATAAAAGGCCACAAGTCTGGGGGGTTTAAGTATTTGTTTTAGTCTAAAGTACAGTCTTCAGTTATTTTAGAGCATGAGAATGACTCTTGTGGATAAGATTTCTGAAAAGTAAAAATCTGAAATTTCACAGGGTACTGCAGTGTGGTAGCAATCACTGTCATTCCCAGAGCCTTACCTTCTGGCCAGCACTTACATTAAACTGCAAATGTCAAGTCATGAAGGGCTGACACTGTTGTTGTGGAGATTTGGAAAGCTTTGCCTTCAGATTTGCTTATGACTTCACTGAAAGTTGTTTCTCATGTTTAAACAAACAAAAACAACACACAAGTCTTACAAAGGCAGCAAGGATTCGTTTTTTTTAATACAAAAGCATTTATAAAACATAATGTTGATTTCAGTGATGGTTATAGCACTAATGAAGTTAGAGTGTTGAAAATTTTGTAAAATTAAACGTGCATGGTATTACTGGGTTTCTTGTGGTTTTTAATACTTGTTGGCTGGGCTGTTTCATACACATAAGAGGAAGAAAAATAAAACTACTGATCCTTTCCTGTTCTACAAAGTTGTGCCTTGTACATAAGCTTTTAGGTAATTGTAAAAGTCCCTCGTAATATGGCAAACTGATAATGTAGTACCAAGTTCAAGGTACTTGCTCAAAACTAAATCTACAAATAACGGAAAGAAAACCCTGGAATTCTTATGTTATATATCACAGGTGAGCAGTATTTTAGAACAGGATTGAGGATGGTAGGGGACAGCTCAATGAAAAAATTGGTGAAACGTGCACTTGAAATTTCCTCAAAATGTAGGATGCATGAGATACAAAATAGCAGATAATGCAGAAACATACTATCTTGCAGAAATACAGGTTAAAATACTGCTCTGAAAATGCAGGGATAAGGAATACTTACAGATGATCTTGGTAATATTCCTGTATTTTCCTACCTAGAAGTAATGGTTAGTACAAGCACATAACAGTCCAAGGTACAGCGAAGAAAGTTTTATTCTGTGTCATATAACAAATCTGAGACGCTTAATTCAGTCAACCAAATGCATAACCAATCAGAACATTTTAAAAGATCTCCATTTTATGTAATGCATAATTGGACTGCAGAACTCATTGTTACCACTGACTTCCCAGGACAGTGTTTTCTATACAGATACCCTGTTTTTGTGAACTTTCCAGCATGGAGCTGTACATGCCAGTGGTGACTACAGATTTCTAGAACAGGTGTTGTACTTCACAATGCCTGGCCATGAGGTGGTCTTGAGGTGGGACTGATTGATGCAGGGCTAATGCAATGAGTGTATTGGGTTTTCATTAGAGATGGATTTCCACTGCAACTTAGACCCTGTTGCACAGAAAAGGGTCTTAATGAACACGTGGAGTACGGAAAGATGCAGAAGTCACCCTTGGAAGACCTTGGTTAAGCCAAGAGACCCAGAGCATCAGTCTGTCACTCAAGCCTGCCCTCTTGTTCTGTCTCTTCCATGGAGAACTGTAGTGTGTAGCATATACCATTCAGACCTGTCCCAGACAGCAGAAAAAATTCTTGTCTTAATTTCCTGATAACCTTGCTCCTTTTCCTTCTGAGTATGTGAGTGTGTTCAGTGCACAGTGGGTTTATGTTACTGTGGAGAAATGGCAGAAGTAGTTAGGACTGCACTTGTTCAGTTT
>WEIU01009647.1:78338-108268 GCA_013389925.1 Aegithalos caudatus | reverse complement strand
CCATTTACAGCTAATTTAAAAAGAAGGGCTTTATGTTTGTTTGCAACTGAATTTGTAATAGTAACAGGAGTTTGAAAATATTTAGTAGTTCAGGTAAACACTTGTGAATTTAGACTGGATATCTGAAACAACTCTCTCATTTGTTGTCTTTTTCACAGCACCAAGAACTTCATGAGCAAATGGGAGATGAACTTAGAATTCTAAATAAGTATAGTAAAATAGAAAGTTTTGCATTATGTTTCCTCAGACTCTTACAAGAATTTTATTCACTTTATATAGAGGCATTGAATTATTGGCTTTGTATTGGATACCTGACTGGTTTTGCCTGCAGTTCTAAAACTGATATGACCAAGTAATCATAATGATGCTTGTCTGATATGACCAAGTAATCATAATGATGCTTGTGATCTATATTACTTTCTTTTGACAGTCCTGAAATTTGTGGCAATTTTTGCTATGTTTATTAGGATAAGGAAACTGACATAGGTGATCTAAAAAAACAGCTGGCTGAGAAAGACGACTTCATAAAGGAAATGAAACAGCAGATTAACCATGAAAATCCTCAGTCTTTGGCAGAAGTACCTTTACCTGAAGAAGGACAAGATAAAATTGATCAGTCTGTAAGCAAAGAGGTATGTTTGTTTATGTGTTAATGATATGTTTATAGTTCTGTTGGGTTTTTTTCAATATATATTTCTGTATATAGTTCTGGAAATCTCCCAAAACTTCTTTGTACTTTACCTGTATCATCAGTTTGAGTTCTTATTCATTCTTTTACACTTACTCTCAGAAAATAAGTACTTTAGTTAAATGAATACTACCTCTCTATATGTCATAGAACCTTTAACACCTGAAGCAAAAGCTAGTTAACTAGTCCAGGTTCTAGAGATTTTTGAGACATGTTATTTGTAGTGTCATCTCAGTTTGATTATGTCAGTGTTAAGGGGATTTCAACTCAAACCACTTTCATGATGTCACCTATTGTGTAGTTAGATGATTCTGTGAATAACCGGCCCAAATGGGGTTCATAAGAACAGAACAGTATCTTGCATCCTACTTAAAACCAAACCAATATTTGACGTGTACATAAAAGTAGAAATAAAAGCTGTATAGTATAATCTTTTGTATAATTACATCTGACTTCATCTGTGTGCTCTTGAAAACTTACTTCTCAGTGATGCATATGAAGTGGCTGATTACTGCATTGGTCATCTGGGAAAAAACTCCAAGCCCTTTTAATTGTGTTCCTAGTAGCAGGGCTGACTGGGATTTGCTTCCTTCCACTGTAGGAAACCTATGTGTAGCTTTGTTAGCTAATGACACCAGCTATTCCTGGGCAACTTGATTAGTCTGCTCCATTCCTGGGAATGCAGTGCTGCTGGGATTCCCTCTCAGAATCCCAGCAGAGGACGCTGGAGGGCTACCTTTTGGCTTTCCATGAGCTGTTCTCATCTTCCTTTTCAAGAGGAAGGAGGTTCACCCTTCAGAGTGAACTAACAGCTGGAGCTCTCTAGAAGGAGAAGAGAGCTCCCTAAAGATAAGCTACAGAAATATTATACTTTTCTCACAAAAGCTGTTATCATTGCCGAGTTCCTAAGGAGCAACAGAGTTAAGATGGAGACAATCACTAAGAGCTTCTTGCCTTGAGGAAAAATTATTTGGAAACAAAGTATCAGGCTGAGTTCAGCAAGGAAGATTCTGTGCTCATATATACAAAAAAGTTCAAAATGTAACAAAAAAGGTTTTAGATAATAAGGAATAAACTCTGCTGTAGTTGATTTCTTCACTCTTGTTGTAAGTGTGATGAAAACTAACAGCTGGAAAATAGAACACTTACTTTGGAATCCACTGGGAGATGGGGGGTGATATGTGTTCTATAGTATTTAACTCATAGTTAGTTTAAAACTTCTTTTCTTATAATTTCCATGTACTTGCAGGACCATTCCAAAATTGTCCTGGACTCTACTGAAGTGTCCACAGAGGATGGAAAAACGAGTCGGTTCCCCAAACCAGAGATGGAAATCCAGTTCACGCCTCTGCAACCCCATAAGGTGGAGGTGAAGCACCAGGGCAGCGCCTCACCAGTTACAGTTAAAATGCTCAAGCCAAGAAGGAAAAGGAAGAGTGTGGAGATGAATGAGGTATGAACTCAACCAACTGAGAAAATCTGTTGTGCAGCTTTTCAGTTTATTACTCTGATCATTTATTAACACTCTAACTTCTTATTTTCTGCTGAGATCCCAGGGATTTATGAAGGGTATTACTTAAACCCCACGTCTCCCAAGTGGTGCATCTCTGGGCTGCATTGAATAAGGTCACAGACTTCAGCTGATCCAGACTCTGTCCCCTTGTGCCTGATTTGCACTTTCTCTCTACCTTTTACATTTCTGTCTTCCAGATAGTGCCATTTCTTGCTGTCTCCAGCTCTGATCTGTGGGATTGCAGAGAAATTCTATAAAATCATTACTTTTGGTTTAGGCGGTCGTTGGTATCAATTATAATTTCTTCTCATTTTCTTTAGGATTTTGTGACAAGTGAGAACAAGAGAAATGCAAAACCTCCTATGGCTGATTCACCTTCTACAAGCAACAAAAAAAAGGTTTGACTTTGTTCCATTTTGAAGTCAGTTTAGCCTTTTCCATAAAGATAGACTTTTGAAAAGAACAAATAAACTTATGCAGGAGTATCATATCCTTATCTGTGTATTTCAACAGGATTCTTCAATATTTATGGTGTCTTTCTGCTGAGCTCTATATGCCAAAGGGTCTGTATTTGCCAAGAATGTGTAGGTTCCAGCTGCAGTGCGCAGTGATTCAAAGGGGAAGGATGTTGCATATTGAGTAGTTAAGAAGACTAGTTTGAGCATGTTATTAGAGTGTGATGTTATAGGCACTGCCTTTGAAGTAAAACTGAAGTGTATCTATATATATGGCAATTATAAAAAGATTATTTTAGTCCATAGTAGTAACCTGGGCACGTTCACAGAGTGAGTGAGAGATTTATTTGCCCCATCAGATTCTTTTATTTATAATTAATATAATTATAATTAGCTTGTCTAGTGAAATACTCTACAACTTTGAATCTGCCTTTTTTTAAAAAACCAACCACTGTTTCCTGTATAACTCATGCTTTTAAATGCATTTTGTGGATCTTTGGTGCTTTTCTTCTAGCTGTAAAATGAGGTTGTCTACATTACTTGCTGTAGTGACAGCATTACTAACTTGAACGAAGGTGTCAGTAGCAAAGCTCAATGTATCAGCTTGAAAATAACAAAGTAAAATAAAATGAAATTAAACTTGAGGATTAAGTCAGTTTTCAGTTTAAACAATGATCCTGTATTTCTGTACAGACGGCTACTACACAATCTCTTAGAAAAGAATACTCCTTAAGAAGGCAAGAATCTACTCTAAATAAAAAGTCAGCTAAGAAGAAAGATGGGACACTACAGAAAATTGGTGATTTTTTCCAAAGTTCTCCTACTATTATTCACTCTAAAGGTTTGTACAATATAAATAAGGCTTATTCCTTATTCTCTGGCTGTTGTAGAATGGCAGACAAGAAGAGGTTGCCTTGGTTGTTGGACCACATAATTCTAAAACTTAGGTTAAGCATGAAATATAAACCAGGTGGAATGAAAGATGAAGTGTAAAATATCTGCATATTTATCACAAAGGCAATGTTAGGCCCAAAATGTTGCAGTTACTCTGTACTTACTTACGTGTAAAGACAGTTTTAGAAACTTGCCCTGCTGCTCTAAAAAAAATCAAGGGTTGATTCTGAACTCCAAATCTTACCTTGTTCTATAAGCAATCCCTTTTTGCTGTGGAAACTTTGTTAATGTTTTTTGATGTACATTAATTCTATGAAATCTGAAAGCCAGTTACTCATGAAAATATTTGGAAGTCTTCATTAAACTGAATATAGAGCAATTAATGGATTTTGTTAAGTTTAGATACAGCCTTGTGAAGATTAAATTGCTTGGACTTATGGTTGAAGGATATATTTTTGTTCTTTCCTACAGTAAGGATGATCTCTGGGTTACTGTGCATTGAAAAAAAAAAATTGCAGAGGGCACAAGGAATCACCAGTGTTTAATTCTAAAATACACTATTTGTTTAAAACCAAGTTGGTTATTTTTTAGTGTAGACAGTTAAAATAAACTCCTGTACCAATTTGAAAGCTTCCTGCTACAGAGTACATCTTAAATTATCTGACATTATAATCTAGATAATAACTGTGAAATTTTTTTAAATTTCTAGGTTTGTTGTATTGGTTCCAGGAGCACAGTATCTAATATTATCAATGGAAACCAAAGTCAGACTACTTAAAACTTCATCCTTAATTTAAATACTTAATTTGAGCAAATGAGTTCACTGTTGTAACCTTTGTTACCATTTCCTGTATGGTTTCCCTCTTTGGATAACAGTATTGCTTATTTCTTATTTTTATTTTTTTCTAGTGCACATACTCTTCTCTTTATAGAGCTAATACCAGTCTGATAAAACTATAAAAAGGTACAGAAAAAATTGACCATGCACTGTGCTTCTGTCAGCACAGAAGTTAAGCCTGTTGTTCAATTTAGTCTTCTTTAAGTGAGACCTCAGTGAGATCTGAATCCTAATTGATTTTAATGTGCTATTTAAATGTGTCCTTTAAGCTTTTGCACCTGAAGCTACAGAAAACTGCTTCCACCTACAGAAAACTGGTAGTCAAATTCCACTTCTGAAGTTTTATATTTGAACTTTGGTCTACACTGGTTTAATTTTTAAACTGTTTTAATAATGCCTACTTTATTCATGAATGTTGAGGCTCACAAAACTATGACATGTATTTATGATAAAATTTGTCTTTTAGCAAAGAAGCTTATTGAGACAATAAGCTCTCCCAAGTCTGCAGAACCAGAAAATGTCAAAGAAAACGAGCTCATGCCAAAACGAGCTAAGAGAAAGCTGTATTCAACTGACATTTCTTGCCCTCTGGATATCCCCAGTTCTTCAGTAAGTGATTAAGATTCCTGGTTTGCCCACTGTAATGTTCTTCTGTAATCTTAAAATTAACTCTAAAGGGGAAAAGACAAATCTGAAGGTCCCATCGAGCTTCAGAAGAAGTTTGAAAATACCAAATTATATATTTATTCTGCCTAAGCATTCCTTTTGGTATTTTCTTTCTGCTGTTTTACTTATTTTTTGTTTTCTCACCTGTCTTTCTTTGACTGCTGACTGACTGTATAGGTGTGTAGCAATCATAGAGATACCTTCACATCTGGACTCACAGATATCTTGTAGTGTGTGGAGGATTACCTTTTCTCTGCTACAGCAATGGAGTATTAAGACTTCATTGTCTCTTATTGTTTTTCCACAACTTGCAGTTCATTTAAGTGTAGCAAAAAGGGAGAATAGAAATAGAGACCAGTAAAGCATCCACAGATTTGGAACAACGTGATTGAAACAATAAAGGTCTGCATGTACAATTAACTTTACAATTGGACCAAAGGTATTTTTCAATTCCATTTATGCCCGGGTAATATTTGGGCATAATAGCATGTGGATACATCCATGCTTTTCAAAGCACAGTCTAAGTAGCCTTCTGGATGTGTTTTAATTTGTGGCTCTGTCTAAACCAGTCTAAGAGTCATGCAGGCCAGAGTTTGATGTGTTGTTTCAGAAATCCAACTTCATGATTTAGACAGTAACTGCAGTGCTGAGCATTTTTGTGCTCTGTTGGAGGTCCACCTCTTCTGTTCCATCCTTTCTTCCCTATGCTATGGTAAGCAAAGCATTTGCCCATACTACAGTAGCCTACTGAATTTTCTGTAAATTGTATGAATAGATGGAGCACAACCCGAAGTGCTGTCCATAGGAGGAAGAAGAAAATGGCAAAAGTGCTGAGAAAAATGAGTTAAGAAGCTTGGAAGTGGAAGAAAATGTGAAAGACTGAATCCTGGGGAAGTCAGAGAAATCTAGAGAAATTTAAGCTAAAAATGTTTTCCGAACACTTCTTGTATCAGAAAATTAATATTAGAGACTAGAAGTGAGAGCTGCATTCAGATAATAATTTTCTTTGGACTTTGGTATTTGTTCTAGCAAAAATGGGATTTTGTATTTCTATGGAATTTGTTGCTTGTTATGATGCACTAAGATTTTCTCTCTAACCTGAAGACCCCTGACAAAAATGGTAATAGAATCATAGAATTGTTAAGTTTGGAAAAGATCTCCAAGATCATTGAGCCCAACTGTAAACCCAGCATCACTGGGTTAACTCCACAAAACCACATCCCCAAGGGCCACATCCACACAGTTTTTGAACACTTCCAGGGATGATGTTTACACCACTTCCCTGGCCAGCCTGTTCCACCTCACAGTGAATGGGTAAATTTCACCAGAGTGACTCAGGTAAAACTCTGGAAACAGGTTCTGAAAGAAACTATTCTGTTGGGCACACAGGTCTAGAAGGTGAATGTCATTTGTCTCTGAAGAAATGCTAAATAACCATATTTTAATCCATCTTTTTCAGATCCTTGTAGAACAAAAAGAGAAAGAAAGTGATCATCTAATCATCAAGCGACGACTGCGATCAAGATTAGCAAAATAACCTTGCAAAACTGTGTTTATATTTCTTAGCTGAGACCTATTCCCATTTTTTTATTCCAGCTTCTTGTATGTAGGAAGCAATAGCTATTTAGTCGTGCTTCAAAATCTGTATATAGTTGTATAGAATTGTTTTGCCTTCATTAAAGCAGAAGTTCAAAAAGCTTGCGTGTGGAACTTTTGTTTACTAGGAACAGTGTCTTTGGAAGTGTTCATAACTTACTCATTGTGCAATAAGAGCTATGCCTGTGTGGAGTGGTTTAAATTGCCTTTTTTCAGGCAGCCTATCTGCCTTGACTTTGAGCAGAAAGAAATGAGTATATTGTATACTTGTATATCCTTAAATTCTTCTAAAATATTCAAAAAAATTGCTTGCCTCAACTTCAGCTCCTTTTTGGTGAATGCTTTTTTTTTTTTTTTCCCATCCATATGGCACTCCACTTGCAAGGTCATGGCTTCTGGAAGGCAAATATGAGGACGCTATTTCACAGAGGTCAAGCCTTTAAATCTAGGAGGAACAGTGGCACCATTTGATCAGAGAACTATGAAGAGGGGGTGACTTTCTTAAGTGAAAAAGGGAGCAGAATATTTTTAGGATGACTTTCAGCAGTAGGACAGCTAACTATGAGTTAAATACAGCAAGTATTTGAACGTGGTTAAAACCCGATGAGTGCTGTGAAAGGAAAACTGGAAGTGCTTTGACCGCAGGTGGCCGCGGGGTGTGTGCGAGGCCGGGCGCGGTGCGGGCCGAGGAGCGCAGCCCCCGGGAGGTGGCGCCGGGACACCGCGGCACGGGGAGCCAGCCGGGAGGGACTGCCGGAATTGCTTAAACCCCCCTTGATCCCATTTAGCCGAGCTTCTTAGAGGAAGCTTCAGAGCGGGGCCTTGCACGACTCTATTTTCTTGCCCAAGTCCTCACCCTCCAGATCATTTTCCCCGTTCCTGCCTGCCCAGCACGCAGCAATCGGCACGGGGGCCTGGCACCAGCGGGGTTTGGTCAATCGCCCTTAAACTGCATCTGCTCTGCCCTGTGTTGTGCCTCAAAGCAACACCAGAAGTGATTGCACGGGCTCTGTGCAAAACACCAACTAATCCTCCTTTAACACTTCAGCTGTAGTCAGATGAGCCAGCTGAAAGGTTCTTGGCTGGCAATATGCCTCCGTGCCATCTCCTACTGATTCAATTTCTTAAAGAAGAGAAGTATGGAAGTAAGCTGACATGAGTGACTTACTTGAGTGTTTGAGAGGAGCCTTAAAAACAGCTGGCAATAGAATAGGGTTTTATTTTCTGAAGAAAGGAGAGTCACAGTTCCTGTACAAATTAGTTTTTCCTTGCTTGTAGACTTGTGTAATGATGTTTGTGTTCTAAGGAAAAAGGATTGGTGAAAAAAATAGAGAAGTTACATATTTATATTTAAATACCTCATTAAGTTTAACTGCTTGGTGTTAATCAGACACTTCTGCATGCAGATGCCAATATGGAAGCTAGTACTGATCTCAAGAGGGATCATAGAGTAGTGTTCCCAGGAGAGACAGGCATCTACTACAGAAATACTAAACCAAGGAATTTATAGAAGTAGATACATTTGAAGTTAGCCATATCAGAACTGAATATTTTGAACATGTTCCACATCTAACATTTACAATATAACCCTGAACTTTGTGAGAAGCCTGTTTCAGAAGTTTGAATACTGTAAGAGGATGCATCAATGTTTTATTTCACTGTGAGAGCTGTGTGCTGCATCTATCCTATATTATTTTGATTTGGGTTTTTGGATAGCACTGAAAAGGGGAAAAAATAATACCAACATGGGAGGTAAA
This sequence comes from Aegithalos caudatus, assembly GCA_013389925.1. Lineage (NCBI taxonomy): Eukaryota > Metazoa > Chordata > Aves > Passeriformes > Aegithalidae > Aegithalos > Aegithalos caudatus. The sequence continues at coordinate 99,861 of WEIU01009647.1, read as the reverse complement.
AGTACCTAAAAAAAATCTAATCAGATAAAAGCTGTTATCTCCTTCCAGTGTTAATGAGACCTGGACAAATGCTTCCAGTAGGCAGCAGTGTGACTCAGGACCAGATTGCAAAATCAAACACTGTAACTTGAAGAGATCACAAGGCCATTGAAACTGACTCTGATTAACTGCACTCTGTGAGTTACTTTAGCTGATTTTTCTGTCCCAGAAATTGGAAAGCTATTGACTATGTGACACAGGAGGCAGAGGCATAGTAGTGAACAGTCTAGAATAAAATATGCTAGTTGAGTTTCACCTATTTCCAATATTTATGTGATTATATCATAGAAGAGCTTTTTGTTTTTTGGTAACAGCATTTTCATAATGAGAACAGTCTAATTACTGGTTTCTACTGTATAGCACCTCTCCTCCCCCAATAGTATATTTACTTGTGCTCTGCTGCTACAAAATTGACCTTTTAAAAAGGTCAGTGTTTGGTGATTATCACACTTATTTGTGTGCATTTTCATAATGCACAACTGGCAGAGAAGATAAGTTCCTCCAATTAAAAGAGTAATTGAACATTTAACACAGCAGTTTTATCAGTTTGACACCCTCTGACATTTAACTGCTGTGACAATAGGGTGTCATACAAAGTTATTGGCAATTTTCTGGGACGCCGTGTTGTCAGTGAGTTCCATCGAGGCTGACTGTGAGGTGATGAGGGCAAGAGACATTATTACTACACAAATTCAATTCAGCATTGTTCTTTTGTCAGCAGGAGTTCCTAGCAAACAACAGCACTGGCTCCCCTCTCTCTCTCCCTCCAGCCCCCTGGGCTGCTGCAGTGTTCTCAGCCAGAGCCGGGCTGTGGGCACTGCAAAGTAGTTGGCTAAGGAGCAGATAAACTGGCTGGGTTGTCATTTCTACAAAGTCTCTGAGCTCCCTATTGCCCTATGATAAATGGAATAAAATTACCTTCATTTACTCCCAGATACATCGGCCTTTTAACCTTTAACATGATGTTACTTTTCAGGTTTTTGATGAATTATTTAGACCACGATTTCATTGGAACTAAGATCTTGCATCTAAATGCAAGAAGTGTTTGGAGGTCTCAGGCTTTCCTCAACACATATGAGGTCACAACTTCCTTCTCTGAAATAAATATTACAATCACAAGTCCAAGTCTTTCCTCATTTGCAGAATTTTTTTATGGTCATCTGTGGGAAAGGAGGGTTCAGTCATGGCGAGATGCTGCTGCACAGGTTGACATTCTCCCTTCCTCCCCTGAGAAACTGTCTTTGTCACCATAGTTGGTGATTTGGACATGTTTTAGCTCTATCTTTGTGTCTGGGATTTAAGATCTTCATGAGGAAGAGATATTCTGAGAAGAGAGAAAAAGGTCCACGCCTTTACTCTCTACAGAGAAAGATTGCTGCTCCTGTAATATGGAAGCCTTTGAAAAGTGGATTTGAAGGAATCTTATGCTTTGAGCATTATTGGGTTTTGAAATAGAGGCAGTGACTGAATTCCTGAGCAAAGTGGTGTTACGGAGACACCTCTGTGCTCACAGGTACTTGTGAGAGTCACTTATTCCAATTATGGCAGGGAGCAATGTCACTAGCCCTGATCTGATAGCATTAAATGTGGTGCTCATGTGTGTACTTGAATAAGATGTGTTCCTCTTTGGAAAAGAACACAGCTATGCCTGTTGAATGCTTCACTTGTTGAAGTGTTTCTGTCTTTCTTTAATTGTGATGAGAGGCCAGGAGAAAGACTCTGTCTTCAGTCACCCATTTCAGTTTTCCTGTTCTGAAGTGCAAATCACCCAGCATTCAGATTCCAGAGCACTGGGCTTTCTGCAGCCACCAAGAAGCAGTCTTGGTCTGCTTGCTTTAGGTGGTTCAAAAAATAATTTTGAAATTAGGGAAGTGAAGGCTTTGTGGAAACTGTGAGCAAGATGTTCTGAATGTCTTTCTTTCCAAGTGGTTTATCCAGATAAAACTTATTATCCAAATAATAAATTTGAATGATCCTTGTTTTCCAACAACAACTTCACCTTTTTTGAAAAAAAAAAAATAATCTGAAGATAATGCTATGAGCTTAATTTATTTCATCTTTTTAACCATATAATGACCATGTCTAAAATACCACATGGTATTTATTTCCACTAGTATCTATTGATAATGTCAAGATGATCAGATAGATGTTCTCATCACTAATATTGACTGTTAAACTTCTGGCTTATGAAAAAACACCCAGTGAAATGCTGACTCCTGCAGACACTGCTTAGGCAAAGCTGGAACACTGAGTTCCCAGCAGGAAATCACTTGGACAGTCTCACACAAAGTAAGTTTTTTCTTCCTTGTAGATTAAATTTCATAAACATAGTCAGACTCTAGTGATGCAAATAAGTAATAAAAAATTAAATAGCGAGTACAGTCAGTCTCTTTGATTCTCATGACAGCTTTTGAAAGAAAAATTCTGGAGCTGAATTTCCCTTAAGGAGTAATTCTTGTTTACTAATGCTATAAACATAACTGACGAAAGAAATATCTGTTATACAGATATTGCCAAAATACAAAGTTCTTCGTAACTTAAACATTTCAGTCTTATGGGAGGTAGAAATCTGTGTTCCAGTAAAAAATATGCAAGCCATACTTCATGTAAGCCATATTTGCTTATCATTTGTGATTTACAGGAATTAAATGTCCTGCTTGATTCAAACACATTTATAATATTTAATCCCTGAAGATGTAGAAATTTCATTTTTAGTTACAAAGAAAGTTTCAAAAAACTGAGTAAAATTACTTTCTCACCTCCATATTGCTTAGCATTATATTTACTAGTGAAAATGTAAATTAAAGCAGCTACAGCATGGTCAGCACCTGAAGTTTTGCCAGGTGAACCTTTGGTTCATGAGATCAGAGGGCTGATTTTGGAGCACAGAGTCCCCATTCAGCCAGGCTGTGGCTGTACTGCCGAGCTTGTGCCTCTAAGCAGTTCCTGCTGTCTGCTCAGAGTGGCAGCAGCACCCTGGACCCCTGAGCCTGATGAATATTGACATGGCTGGGCTGAGCCTCCCCTCTGCCTGTGCCTTCAGGTGCAGGTGTCCACCAGCAGAGATCTCAGCCTGGGCTGGTGTTTCCTGACTGGCACCTGAAATTGCTGCAGAAGCTGACTCTCTCCATGCTGAGCTTCTTCTGCTCTTGTCAATACCTATAAAATGCTGAAGTTGTGTCATCTTGAGAGCAAACACATCTCAGTGGACATCTTCTCTACCTTCCTTCTTTTCCTCTCTTGCTCTTTTTCTAACGTGTCACAGCTTTTGAAACAGAGGCAGTGTTATTCTCCTGTTTATCTGTTATCTTATAAAGATTTATGTACTTTGTCAGTATTTTGGTTTTACAGTTCAATAAAGTATCATCTACAGTAAAACAGCAATTGAGAGTCCATTTTATTACAGTTGGAATGGGCTGAATATTCTCAGTTCCCTTTTGATCTAACATTCTTTCACTTCACTCCTTTTCTCCCAGCCTACGTGCAGAATCAAAATATCAACCTTGGTTTTGTTTTTAACTTTACTGAGAGATATCTTATTGCTAAAGCAAAATAACACCTCTCACTTTTTTGCTAACATTTAATGTTTGAGATGTTAAAGATATTGTTAGTTAACAAAATTATCTTATTGTTTAATTCAGAAACTGGGTTCCAGATCCAATGAGCCCTTAAATAGTATTTTTAATGTCAATACACATTATTGTATGTAAATGACTGAAAGCCGATTAATTTATTACCACATGCACAGCACTGAATTGAATTAAAAGAGTAGGCAGAGAACTTCAAAACTGCCTTTTACTTTTTCTGTCTTTTGACATATTTTTCTCTTGGTTGCTGTCAGTTTGTTTTTGCATTAACTAAAGGCACAGGAAATACCAAAACTAGCTACAAATGGTTGGGAACAGGTCATGATAGATGCAGTGTTGGACAAACCACTAACACTACATTCAGAACTGAGATCCTGCAGACCACCAGTTATGACAGAATCACAGAATGGATCAGGTTGGAAAGGAGCACCGTGGGCACCCCTTGTGTGCAACCTCCCTGCTCAAGCAGGGTCATTCCTGTGTACACAGCACAGATTGTGTCCAGGTGGTTCTTGAATATCTGTAGTGAGGTAGACTCCACACCCTTTCTGAGCAATCCATTCTAGGGCATGGTCGCCTGCACAGTGAAAATGTTCTTTTTCCTATTCAGGTGGAACAACCTGTGCATCAGTTTCTGCCCGTTGCCTCTTGTTCTGTGTACTTGAATACTCCAGCTACATGGATAACAGGCAAGCACCCTGGGTTGGTAGAGAATACTGATATGAGAATGTAGCAATTGTAAAACTTTAGATAATGGAATCATTCTTGAATATCTCAAAACTTTGCTTTCCACTGCTGACATTCACATACACTAAGGACTAAAGCAGGAAGAGGAGACTACAGCATTGTGTTGGGAATATAGAACCCTTTTTGTTAGAAAATCCAATCCCAGCCTGGAAATTGATTTAATTTGTAAATCAAATTGGAACAATTTGGCTGTGTGGTAAATAGAATGTCTGCTTTAGCTGCTATTGTTCCATCTGTCCTGACTGTCTTCTCACAGTGTGCCAAAATCTGTCCTTCAGTGCAATTTTATGTGATTGGGTTGGCTTCCATGGATATTTGCCTGCAAGGAGGTTTCATGAGGGACTGTAGTAAGAAGAAAGTACTTTAGGAGACACAACCTATGAGTTCTGAAGGAAAAGTAAAAAATGTGTGAGTATGCCAAAATAACCAAAAGTTACGGTTTCATGGATGCTGATCAGAAAAAGGCTCCTGAAGTACTGAATTACTTGCTGGTGTTACCAGAGATTCATTGACAGGCAGGTGCTGAAAAAGTGATTTTATTTAAACAGGGAGCTGGAGAAGCTGTTGGCAGCTGCTATGAAGAGCACAGTCTCAAACCAGCAGAAGCATAAAGCTTAGACTACCTCAGATATTTTAAATAGTTTTTCATTGATGGGTGCTTAGTCTCTGCAGTGCTTCTTTGTAGGACTCCAAACAATGAAGGGATGAAAACCAAATTAAGCAAAACTGCCACATTTGTAGCCTTCTGCCCTTAGTGAACACCATAAATATTTGACAAAAAGTAGTTCTGCAAGTCTGCCTCCACAATTTAGCATCAACCTTCTCTTGGATACAGTTATGATGTCAGCACCTATAGGACTAGAGAAACCTCACAGAGCTCCATCAGTAGCCAGTGAGCACAAAACCCAGCACGGCAGAAATCTGAATTCCCACTTCTCCCAGTTTGATCTGTATTCTGTCAGAAGCATTCCCTGAAAGCTGTGAATTTATCCATGAAGCTAGGAAAGAATGTGAAGCTACAAATCTGAGATGGTATTTATCTAAGTTGCCCATCAGCAAAAAGGCTTTTTAGAGTCAGTAATGTAATCTTCCTGTAATAGAGATTAGCAATGTCTGCAGGCTGTCAGGTGTTGTCTTTCTCTGGTAGAGGGATAGGACAAAAGCACAAAAGAATAGCACATCTCTGGAAAGGATAAAGCTAATTCTTAATTTCAATTGCAGTCAACTTTTGTGGGAAACAATCCTCAGAAAATACATTGCATATCTCTGTGAGATTTACTTTCCCCTTTTAAACAACACAAACTTCAGAAAAAATCTAGGCATAAACATTTCACATTTGTTTTGATCTTGCTGACTTCAAGTGCCTTTCATGTGCTTTTTTTATTGTTTTGACTGTTTCAGTAAGCTTTTCAACAGAAAATTAAGGGAAAAATAGGGTGGATTACTTCCATGAAAAGTTAGGGAAAGGATTACTGAGTAGAGTCAAATGTCTTGAATAAAGAAAAAAGTAAAAGCTATAGGACTAAGAGACTGGAATAAGGTTGGATCAAATGGGTTTTTCAAGAATCAGGTCTCTCTGCTGCATCCATAACAGACCTGATTTGGTATCAAAGCCTTTCAGAACTGGAGTCCAGATCATTCTGGAACTCTAATCCAAGAACTCTTCACCCTCAGGTTTCCCTGCCCCCTGGATCTCTTTCCTGGAATATCAATTGATTATTCCTTGTTCTGTCCTCACAGGATATAACCCCTTTATAACTACTTCAATGCATTTAAAGATCATCTTTTTTGTTCTATGATGTTCAGGCTTTCTTGAAAGGTCATACTCTAGATGTCTGCTCATTCCCTGCGCTCTCCTTTTGTTATCCCTGGTCCTGCCCCACCAGCTGCTGCCTGGCTCTGCCTGGAGGTTAATTTGGAGGTGGATGCTGGCAGGTTTCTTCCCAGGGTGCTGTAGTCCTGTTCCTGACACTCTGGGCTAGAAAGAGTGAGTGGAGTCAGGATCTTTGGCCTGAGGCCATGTCCTGCCCTGTGGTGCAACAGGGGCACTGGCCAAACCTGGAGGGTGTGAGAAGAATTGGCCATTACACAGTGGGAACTGGGGTAGGCTTGGGTGTTATTTTGGCTCTGTATAGCTTCTTGCTTTAGTGGAGCTTTTATAATCTCAGGGGAGGTTTAAATCTGTTTTCTCTAGAGACAAATATTTGCTATATGTAATGAGATTTACGTGCTTGTGAGGAAAAAGCTAACAAAGTAATTTTCATCTGCTTTTAACTATGAGACTTCAGGCTCTCCAGGGATAAATAACAGTAAATAAAATACATAAATGATCATAAAAATTCTCTCTATCAAGAGATGGATTTTTACTTTGTGTAAACTGGAGCATAATTTTGCTCCGTAGAGAGAATAAAAAAGAATTGTTGCAAGATGTGCTCCACCTGTAGTTTTCCCATGCTGGCACATAAAAATTAAGGTAAATTTTTTCATCTGAAAAAAAGATCAATTGTCAGGAAACGCTGTCATCAGACTCCTCTGGGACAGAGCAAGGTTATTCTATTAATTATAGTTCCAGTCACTTGTCTTATTAATGCCAGTCTTTATCCACAATATTACACCTCAATGAACAGCTGAAGACAAGTGATGGAGCAGCATTACAAGCTTCTGGTTTCTGCTTTCACAGAACAAGCTGACTATGGATGTCTCTCAGCAGCTGCAGTGTGCTCCTCCAGAGCAAATCCTGGTTTGTCCCTGAGATTGGAAAGGTTTCATCCCATGGGCTGCTGTGGGCACTGCTGCAGGAGGGGGGGGTCTGCTGATTTAGGGAGCAGGCTCAGGTGGTGCAGGGCACAGAGGTGATTTGGAATACAGGTGCAGGGATGGAGGGATGCAGGGATGGATGGAGGGATGGATGGAGGGATGGATGGAGGGATGGATGGCTTGTCTTCTAGTGTCTGGTAGCAATGTGCTCTGCTTTTTGAACTAAGGCTGGGGTTTCACAGAGACCACAGTAGCCAGAGGCACATCCAGCCAAATTCATCCAGTCTGTTAGGGGAGCAAAGGGTGCGAAATGCAAAGAGGATGAAAAAGCCAGAGGTGAAGAGGAATGTGGGGATTGCCCTGTACCAGTCATGTTTTCTGTGAAAACTCACATGCCCCTCCAATGTTACCAGACTTTTCTTAGCATGGTGTATCAAACAGAATATTGCCCTGAAAAGCTATTAAAAGGCTGTCCCATTATGCCTGCCCTTTCAGCTTTTGCTTAATTTAAATTCTTGGGTTTGTTTTTCTGTCTATATGTCCCTATCTAGATATCTGAATTTACTCACACTAGAATTTCAGTACCAGTTTCACATTAAAAAAAAAAGACAATAACATTTTTCACTCTTAATTTCTTGGTAGTATTTGACTAGTCGTGCCCTTGGCACCTTAGGTGTATGGGAAGAGTTGAAACTATGGAAAAGAAACCTAATGGGATGTTAAAGTAGTTTTCAGTACAGAAATGGTTAATAAATCGATGTTTCTGAAGAGCAAATTTGCTCCTGGCATGCTTGGAATTGTAATAGTCCTTTGGAGGTGGAGGTGGAGGTACACTTACAATCTTCAGGTAAATACTGATATATTGAGAAGTTTATAGAAACACTATAAATGTAGGAATGTAACTATGAAACAATGAGAACTGTAGATTTGTTGTAAAGGATACCTCTGAATAGCTTCAGGCTGTTTATTGTGTGACTATAGCCCTTCATAATTCTGTTTTGGGGAGAAGCCTCACTGAATTTTTGAACCTGTGGTTTGCTCAGTCCCTGCAGCATGCTGAAATCTCAGAATTCATACAGCTTAAGCTTCTGTCCCTCTCAGCCTCCCTATGGAGGTAATCTGACCAGTTCTGTGAAAACATAGCAAGCAGTCAGCAGCTGATAGTCTCTGAGTATTTATCAGTTCTGGAGGCACATTCTTGTCTCCAGGGTGAGAACTGCTAATCTAGTGTTTAGCCAACTCTTCTGGGGTTCCCAGACAAATTTGTTTCTGTTCAGCCCATCATTGGTCCCTTCATAGATGTACACTGGCCATAAATTCAGAGATTTCTTTTGTGCTTCCTCCACCACAGCAATGCAAAAAGAGGGAGAAATTGCACTAAATTCTGCAGTGAAAAGCCTTTCCTTCAAATGCAGTTTTTGCTTTAGATGAAGTATCTTCAAAGCAAGGAAACCCTTGCTGAGACTGCCTGATAACTCTGGGCTGAGGGGTTGCTTTCCTACAGTGTTTGGGGCTGGGATAGATACCCCTTTTTCCTCCTGGTTACAGGGCTTGCTTCTCCTTGACTGCACCAGCTGCTGGCTGGGGGTGTGGAAAGGACAACAAAAGTGCTCAGAGTTTCAGCCAAGGATGGCCCCTCTCCCCAGACTCTGATGGTTCCTGGTTTACTTGGCTGGGGGCTTGAGAGGCAAACACCTCAGTGCCCATGGAACAGTGCTCACGCAGTCACAGCTGTCTCTAATGTGGCCCTTGGTCACTTCTCTGAATTCTGCACACAAAACTACCCCACAAAATATCATTTGGCTCTGCCTCCATCTCAGGAGGCCATTTGATACACAAGATTTTGATGCAAAGCCCTATGCTGGTAAAGGATTGGCAGCTTACTTTATCTCTGTCTTCACACTATTTATGTATTCCCTTATAATCTTATGTGTGCTGAGTAAATACTTTTGGTAAATATTTTTCTCTTAGAAAAGTTATAAAAAACCTAGGACAAAATCTATCTTTAGGTCAAAAATAGATAAGAAGTGTGGAGTAGTTTAGCATCATTTGTTGTCTTTGACAGTATTTTTATTTAATTAAAAACCCCTAGGAAAAAAACTCACGTCAGGACAATTTCGAAAAATCTAGGAGCGCCCCAAATCTCATTTAAACTTTCCCCTTCACAGAGTTCACTATTCTGATTCCCATTAATAAGTTTAACAAAGGATACTTGGAAAATGTGTATATGTCCAAAGGAGTTAATCTGAGGCAGTTTCTGGGTAAGTCTTATTGGAATTTCCTCTAAAATCAGATTTTATGGAATTCCTTTTTACTTTTCAGGATATTTCAGCATAAAAAAGCCCCAACAAACAAAATAAAATGTATGTGCACGGGAAACAAAAATACTTTTAAACTCCAAATTCAATTATGGTAGCCAAATCTTTGCTCTGTGTGATTTGTTAGCACAATTTTACAGCTGTTCTCAGTTAAACCAATTACTCACAAATCCTTTAACCAACCCAATGTCATTGAACACAGATAAAGTTCACTCTCATTTAATTATAGCTACTATACTATATGGTATAATTGGATCTTCAAGAGAATTTCCCTCTAAGTTATGGAGGATAGGAAAAAGCAGCCTGACCTCAAAATCAGCTATAAATGGTTAGAAAAGGGCTGTAACTATGTGTTAAAAATTCCATAAAGAGTCTAAAAAGTATAGTTTCTTTCCAAACTTAATGGTTTATGTTTTGGTTTTGTGGGGTTTTTAACATCTAGAACTCTCATTTTATGATATTTCATTGCTTACCACTGAATTTGAGAATCCTGAAACTGAGTTTGCCTTATGTCAACAATTCCAGGTACAGATGTTAGGGATTTTGGGGTTTTGTTTTGTTTGGTTTTTTTTTCAGGAAAACAATTAGATTTAAACATGGCACAGAAGTGAGGCCCCTATGGGAGTGAGGAGATAAATGTTTGTGTGATATTCCTAGAGCAGAATTCTGCTGGCCTTAACATCAGACTGTCTCATGGAGTGTTTGGACAAAGATGATTACAAAAGCTGGTTAAATATCTTGTCATTGTAATACATATCTATGTAAATGTGCAAAGAAAGGAAAAATGCTTATTTCATCCACTCCAAGGTGCCCTATTGTAAACCGTATTTTTCTTATCAGTGTTGTCTCTACATCTGGCAGAGTCTTGGTGGTTTGGAAATGGGAATCAGAGAATTAAGTGAAATTTCCCTCATGTGTAATTTAAACAGGCAAAGTACAATTCAAACTACACATAAATGCAAGGAACAGTAAACAGATCTTTTATGAAAATGAATGGCTGTTTGAAGGCACAAGCAGTGCACGATTTTTTTTCCATAGTGTGAAATTGGTTTTACTGCTTCTTCTTCAAACAGTCCCTTGAGTGGTTTTGGATTGCAGAAGACATATTCTGTTGGTTTTGTTCTGTGTTTTCCACACTGATTCCTTGAGGGCTGTAGCTCATTGCAGTGTATCTTTCTCTGAAGGGCACAGAGAGTCTTGCCTGTCAGTGAGGAAATTCTTGAAATAGCTGTTGTCCTGCTTGCTGCTCACACCTTTCCAGGCAGGGAGGGGATGTCTTCTTTCCCTGTCATCTTGAGCAGGGCTGAGGGCACAAAAGTCAGTAACATTCTGGTCTGAACTGAACACCAAGGGATTACCAACTCTTTAGTGGGAGTATCTGTAATGTAAATCAATTAGCATTACACTTCTTATCACTATAACCTATCAAAGATGGGGGAATACAGCAGTTTACAGAAGCATTTGGCAGCTTATATCAGACATCATCTGATACATGATTGCCAAGCAGATTCTCCAAGCTTAGGAAACATCAACCCTGAATTCAGTCTCTGATCAGCCTACCAGTTGTTGTTTACAGCTGAGAGACAGTTTCCCAAAATGTGTCTCACCAGGGTTTGGTGCCAGAGCACATTGTTGTGCCAGGAGAAGCTGCCCTGGCTTATTTCTGGAGCAGCTCTGCTATTGCCTGGGCTCCAGCACTGGGTTCCCATGCTCAGTCTCTGTGCCAAAGTCCAACCTCCCTCAAGGCAGCCTGATCTCACCATGCTTGTATAATCCTTGCTGACCTTGTTGGGTAACTTCTGATGAGTGTGTTAGGCACAGAAACTAAACTCTATCCTTGTGCATTGGTTAGTTTTTCTTTGGCATGAAGCCAAAATCATCACTGGATGAAAAGTCCTTTGTTAAAGTGCTTGTAGGACTTGCAATTTCAGCCCTAATTGACATTTCAAGTGGTAGCAGCACTAAGCTGCTGTTTCAGTGAGGGAGTTTAGAGATGCCCCTCATTTATAGATTCTACAACATGCTAATACACCCATGTACTTTATGTGAGAGAACATTCTGATAAAGAGGCTTTCTCTTATGAACTATGAACACAGTTAGAGGTGCTATTCAGTGATGTTTCTCAAAGGCATCCCAGCAATTTCTAGGAATCCAGGGACTTCACCGTATTACTCCACAAAAACTAAACCAGAACAACAAACCCAGCCAAACAAACAAAAATATATACCACTGTAAGAGCAAAACCTGGGAGAATGGTGTATGGACTGGCAGATCTACAAAACTCATAAATCAGCAGTATTTCCAATGAAGCTGTAAAGACCAGTGCTGAACAACCCTGGGTTTTATTAAAAAATATGACAAAGGTATATGAAATCTTTTACAGTTTTATGTTGTTAAGCTATGGTGAGAGGTGACTCACAGAGCTAAGGTGAGCCCGTTCAGGTGAGATGTGTGTCAAATACAATCAAATGCAAAGTTCAGCATCTGGTAGAAATACTGGATGGTCGTGCTTACAGAAGGGAGGAATGCTTCTGGAACATGGTGCTTCTGAGAACCTTTGCAGGTTGCAGATCAGACACCACTATGTGGTTTTTAATGACAAGTTCAGGACCTAAGTTTAGGAGTGCAGAGATCAAGGCAACTCAAATGGGAAAACAGGCATCACTATTTAGACTTAGAAAGCTTAAGTGTTTCTAGCCCATCTCCAGGAACAGGTAAACTCACTGCTTGATATGCTCAGGCCTTTCTAATAGAGATATTGTGACAAATAAAACAGCTTAGTGGCTTCAATTACATACTCTGACCTCTTCTAAACAATTTCAAAGAAATCTGGGACTGCAAAGGGACCAGTCAATCTGCTTAGGAACCCTTCTGGCCTTGGTTTCCTCCAAACCTGAAGATGAGGTAAAAGCCCATGGAAGATGTTCTGTGTTGTGAAAATGTTTAGAAACAATCCTACTCAGCAGTCCTTGAGTGGGAGTAATAAGGACTAAAGAAATTCTCAGCTCAGTTTGAAAAGGAGCCTCAACACCCAGAAAAGTTCAGCTTAAGTTAGCTCCAGAGTGACCAGGCCTGGATATGGTGCCCACGTAAAGTGCATTATATTTAAAGATTTAGATGTGACGTTGGAGTATTTCTGTTTATATGTGTGACTACAGAAAAATCATATAAAGTTGAAAAAGTGCCTTTCACTCCACAAATTATCTAGGGGTAAATATAAGAGTTAGGGTCTACTACTACTTGTTAACTCTTAGCAGAATAATTTACTGAGGTAAATTGATTCAAGGTGTGAGAGCTCACACCTTGAATCTGCAGGGGTAAGTTGCTGCCTGAGGAGTTGTTCAGGCATTGGTGATCATGCCTAATCTGAGATGTATTAAGGACAGCTGAAAGCAGTGGGGAGAGAGGTCTTCCAGGACTGGAGTAGAGGGACAGGTGGTGAGGAAGTGGCAGTGGAGGTAGGAAAGGGAAGACTTTGAGGAGCAGGTTCTGGTCTGTACTACTGAGCACAGGTTTGGAGCTCTGCCTGCTGAAGACATGGAGCAAAATCCTGTAGCCTCAGCTCCCTGAGAGGTAAGAGCTGGGTGCTTATGTTCTTTCCTTCTTTTATCCAATCTAAAGAGGTTAATGCTTTTCCTCATCTGCAAAGTGTTTCTGCTGTTTGAGAGGTTATTGAAGAGGACTTCTGATGTAGGCTTTATCTTCAGTGGTGCAGAAAGAGATAACAATATTGAAGAATTTTCAGATTCTCTGATCTTGATTTAGCCTGTGTTTTGTAATACTCTATTTCACTTCAAAGAGGGCTGTGCTTACATAAGAACTGAAGTAAACATTTTAAAGAACAGTTATTTCTGCAGCAGTTGAAAAGATTATGTTTTTTCTGGTGTGTTGGGCTTTGTGTTCAGTTCTGGGGAAGTGAATACTTGATTAAGAGTTCTGTTAAGTTTGTGTTAATCTTTGGGCTTTCACAAGTGCAATATGTTATTTTTATCTATATTTTAGCTAGCAGATTTTTAAATAAACATGTACGTAAATGTTATGGTGTTGTTAAAGCATAAAACATTTGAATGTAACAAAATATTAAAGAGAAGTGTTTGTTTTGCTTTTTCTCACTTAATTGTAAGTGGAAACCTTGAGTTTTGTTGTACCACCTTGTGGTGAGTTTGAGCAGACAAATCACTTCATGTCTTCACTTGTACAAAGACTGGCTCAGGAAAAAAAAATATAGGAACACGCTTGAAGCAAATGCTTTCCTAGAGAAGTAGGCTTGAAACAACTGCATGATGTTTAAATGATTTGGGGAATTTGAGGTTCCATAGCTGACTTTGAGTGTGGTTTTCTGTTAAGAGTTCTGTCAAACCTGCTTGACTTTGTAATTCTTTTGAGTCTCATTGCAAGTACTCCAGGCTGGGAGTAACAACAGGCTTTCTTGGAATGTGGCAGTCTGAAATATCAAGTTGTTAGCCAAAACATATGGAGTTTTCATGAAGGGTATGATTCCTCTCACAATCCTTCATTAACTTAATGAATTCATTAAATTAACTTAAATTAAGTCATAAAAACTTGATTTCAAAAGAACAAACAGAGAAGAACTGGAATCAAAGGTTCTGGCAGGTGGGGAAGGAAGGGCAGCTCTACCTGTAAGTCAGCTGTGTTCAGTAAGCCATGATTGCTTTCAGTAGGTCTGGTTTATGTCAATATGAGCCCTGCCAATATAAAATCAGGTGTTTTTGTCTGGATTCTGATCTTTGTTAGCTGTGTTTTATTTGTGACACGTGTGGATTGTACTTTCAGCAGGTAGCTAAAGCAAAACCTCTCTGAAATGTTAAGTGGTACAAAGAGGAGGAAGCACGGCCCTGAGCAGTAGCATGTTCCCTGAAATCCCTGCTTCCCTGTGGAGGGACAGAACTGACTCTGACAGAAGCACGCTTTTGCCTGCAAGTTGTTTCTATCTACATGTCAGTACAAAAGGCTTTGTTGTTTGCTTGTATCCATTTTAATTCTGCTATTAAATGCAGTAATGGTTTGGTAAAACTAGATTTATTCACAATACTGGTTTCAGCAAGAACCAAATGTGAAAATGTAGATGTATACAGGGATTTGCACAACTTTACCTACGCTCTCTGAAGGTGGTGGTAGCCAACGAGTAGTAGTTCTGTTTGCACTGGGTGTAACGGTGCTGTCAGAGTGGTTGGGGTTGTATGGCAGTGCTGTGAGGCTCGGATGAAATGAGGTGCTTCAGGGTCTCAGCTTACTGGCTTTGTGCTGCTGTGCTTTGCATCTGAGAAGACCCAGTTGGTTTTGCTTAAGCATCAGGTGCAGCTCCTCACTGCAGAGATGTGTAGGTGAGCCTCCTGTAGATCTTCAGTGGTTAAAGTGGAGATCAGTGGGACTTCAGCTGTAATAACAGGTAATTACTGTGAAGTGGGCTGATGGCACTGTGGGAACCAACAGGACTTTGAAGCTTATTGTACAGAGGCTTATTTCTGCTGGTGGGGGGACGTGGGCAGTAGAAATGTCAGATGTTGCTTAAAGAGACCAGAGTTCAGAGAGGGAAATGTGGTTTTTCTACTCCCATACTGCTTAAGCTGCCATCCTGGAACAGTACTAAAAATCACTTGGCACCCTTAATTTTTTTTAGTTAATGCTCTTTAGCTACCTTTTCAAGAACTTTATTTCCCCTGGAAAGTATAGTATCTTAAGCTCTTCTAAGAAAACACATCCAGCAAATCATTGTTCTGTGTGAGTTTAAAATGCAAAAGCTAATATGTGGGTTTTACGTGATTCATAAATATCCCACCTTTCTCATACACATTTTCATCTCTAACTGAAGAGACTGACACTATCTCTCCTCTGTTGTGACAATTGCAGTCTTATTTAATGGCTACACTGCACTGTAATGTGAGCTATGCCTGCCTGGTCCTGAGGGCTGCCTGCTCTGTTCTCAAGGGCCAAAGAATTTTCTGTGTAAGCACAAAGCATTTTAGATGCAGTAACAATTTGAGAGGTGGTGTTTGGTCCGTATAGACATAATTTGTGTCTCTGAAATGTTAACAAATTTTTCAAGTTCGAGCACTTATTTTTCTGTGGCAATCACAATGGAGGCTGACATGACAGAACTTTTGAAGGCCTGGGGACAAAGCAGAGTAGCAGGGAAGGTTAGGAAAGGCACTCAACCTCTGTCTTCAGGCACAGCTGTGCTTGGGAGTGGTGGTTGTGCTGTCAGCTGTGACACCTTTACCACCTGGCTCAGGCTTCCTTGTACACAGGATTTTGGTCACTTGGGAAAATTTTTCCTCTCTACCTCCACTCTCCAGTCCCCTGTTAAAGCCAGCAGTTTCTTCTCATGCAAAGCTCGCTGCTGTGGCTGGAGGTGACAGCATTATGAGAGGAAAATTCTTAACAAAAGTTCTCAAGGAAGGAAACAGACCTGATGAGAAAAGGCTTCCCATGCACTCCAAAAACAAACAAAAGCAACAAGAAAAATCATTTAACCTTCAACAAACTGGAACAGGTCTCCTAGAAAATTACTAAACTATAATGTGCATTTGGGTAGTTACTTTATAGGTGGCTTCTCAAAGAGTTAAGAGGTGTGTCATCTCTTTGTAATGGCAAACAAAGCCAGTTCATAGTGATTGGGTGAAGATTTTAATAGGCTTTAATTTGAATGTTCTAAATAATTAAGGTTTAGACAGAAAGCCAGACAATGAAATTGATTATCTGGAATTTAGCTTAAGTGCAATGATCATTCAAATATGTTGATATGACCAGTATAGGTATGAGACAAGTTTTTATCTATCTTCAATATCTGTGGAATTACCTGCCTCCATTTTCCACATAATTTGGGAGATTTTTCTAGAGGTTTATGTAGTCAAGCCTTTCTCTCACCTGGCTCTGCAAGCCTATACACTGTCCAATTAATATTCTCTTCAGGGTCACAAGGTGTTGCTTAAGATCAGGCTGCAAGTAAAAAAAGGCAAAATTAATAGGTGACAAAAACCTTCTGATTTTCATTTTCACTGCTTGTCCACGGCAAGTCAGTTGTCCTTGCTGAACCTCACTGACTAACTCACCAGACTTACTGAAGAATTATGTCCTCAGTATGTTACATGGTCCAATTAGCTCAGTCACACTCATTTCTTGAGAAAAGGATAGTCTGACTAATTCATTTGTTTTTCTTGAGATTTTTTTACAAGCAATTTAACATCTTGTAAAGATTGATGTCTCAGAAATGTCATTTTGTTCTGTGCTCCAATCTGATGACTACTATTTTCATTTTGCAACAAGAGCAAACCAGTGGATTTCAGTTAATGCAGCAATTTTTCTTCCTGGATACAAATTTGCCTTAGAGGATTTTCTTTTTAGGCTGAAAGATTTTAACAGTAGTAAATATTAGTGTTGAAGGAAACCAAATTCAATCATATTATTTCTCTGCCTGGAGTACTCCATTATACAAGTTACAAGAGGTGATTGATTTAACTCTTCCATTAACTCTGAAATATTTCAATGCACATTCCTTTGAATTTTTAAACTGAATAGTACCCATCAATTTGACAAGCTCCTTAATACTCTTAACAGGTTTTTGTGTGTGGGAAATTTATTTCTTGTTTGGAGTTTTCTTTGCTTTCAGAAAAGTCTAAAATGCTGACATGAATAAAACTCATTTACCAATTGGCTTTAGGTATACAAGATGTAAATTATTCAATTACAGTCATTCACTGTATTGAAATAATTGTGATGCCTATTTTGGTCCAGGCATGAATTTCAGGTGCCTTTTTGTCATTCTTAATACATGAAATAATTTTTTGCTGTTTTTAAAATCATATTTTCATGTGTAAAATCTGACATTTTCCCCTTAAGACAACACCTTACTCAAACACATTTAGTCACACTTGTGTTATGGCTTTAATTAAAGGGCCCAGAATAATTTCTGAAAACTCATTTATTTTTCCTGTCCCTGTACATGGATGAAATCCTAAATAGAAGAAGCAGCAGATGTTGCCTAGGTAACTGTAGTACTCACAGCTCTGATTGTAAAGGATACTTGACCTTACTGTTCCTACTTTTATTTTGTACTTCTAAGTGTCTCCTAAGTTACTGTTTATGGTTTGGCTTCGGTTTGGATTTTTTTTAACGTTGCCATTAGCCTGAGCTCTCTGCCTATGTCCTTTCCTCTTCACCTGGGTACCCATATGCATCTAAATGTGTGTGACAGGGATGCTAAAATGACTGATGGGCTAGAGAAAGGTGTCCTCAGCTGTGCTGCTGGGGGGAACTTTTACTTTTTGAATATCACAATGTATTATTTAATATACATATGGTTTTGCTGGGGATTGAAAGTGAGAATTATGCAGGTGCAATTTTAAAATATTCTTACTAAACACAAAATTAATCTAATTAAGTTTAGGAAATGGAATTATATTGATTGCATTTTCTCCTGGGATGGAGTTGCTCAGATCCATATCAATAACCCCTTTCTTGACTCTTTCTGTCTGCAACTTAGTACTGTGTAAGAGCACACTTTTTTCATCACTAGCACCATTTACAAGGAAGTTGGAGGAAAAGCTATAAAGTTTTTCAGCTGTGTGTGGTACAGGGAGCTAGAATGCCAAGCAGACTTGTAGTGGCTGGGTAGTAAAGATCTAAAATGTAGCAAGTCTGAAGCTTTCCAAATGAGGAGAACTGCAGAGGGGAATATGAGGCTGCTTTGTTTCTCCTGCTTGTGTGTTACTATAATCTCCCAGTCCTCTCAACATCAAAGATGCCAGCATATGTGCATTAGTCTGTGGAAGAACTTGTAGGTGTTCCACCAGTGTGATTCTTCCCCTGCTCCTCCTGCAGCAGCACCTTTCTTCTGAGAAATTTGGGCTTCCAGCCTCTGAGGTGTGACAGTTCTATAATGCCCTTGAAAACTCTCATTGGGAATTCGTTCTTCCTCTAAAATTTAACTCTTAAAACTGAGTTTTATCAGCTTGATATATTTCTATATTTATTGATTTGGTCTAGAGGTCAGGCAAAAACTTCAGTTGCTCTTTGTGTTCTCTTCCCCCTAAGTAATGTTATGTTCCCTAATGAATTTGGTGTAAGCAACACAGCTGCTCTTCATTTACATTAATAAAATATAATGGAACCACCTTGTACTCAATGTACAATAATTTAGCTGGTTATGAAAAAAATCCTAATTTGGGGTGTATCATGAAAAATGCTGAAGTAAAGAATAAAAGCTCCCAATAAAATTTGGAGCATGGCTATTTTGCACAAGAGTAGTTTATGCAACTCTAGCATTAAACTCAACCACCACAGAATTTCAACTGGGTCTTATCTGATAATATTTTTATTAATTTTAATTATACCAAGTGAAATTTTGGACTTATTAAAGTGAGTGATGAAATAAATTCTTCCTTTTTATTTCATGTCAGGAATAGCTTCACCCCTTATCCTTAGGGACTTCTGCTTAAGATCCTGTGCATATCAGGAGAAAGTGATGAGGTGGTAAAAAGGGAAAAAGCTGAAGGGCTGAGGCTGTAGAGTTGGATAAAATAATGACTTCATGTCACTTACCAGTGTCCAGAGCTCACTTTCTTTGGTGTTTGCCTCACCAATATTCTGCTCTGCTATTTCCAGGCATTCTTAAACTTAGGACCTCTGCATGTGTGAGGAAATGCTGCTTTGCCTGCCAGTAGTAAGTGTTTTCTTACAATCCTTTGAGTTTCAGACATGTCATACCAAGGGTCTCTGCAGTGATATTCATCTCTTCCTGTGAAGGGTGCTCTGTGTAATTGTGTAATGTATTAGCTTGGCTCATGTCAAGCTGTCAGTTAAGAAACTTCCTATCATAGCTCTGGATTTTAGCCCTGTTGAGTAAGAGCAGTTTCATCAGCCAAGTAACATCTATTTATAACATGATGGTTCAATTTTCTTTTGGCCTGGAATTTCTATTCTGTCTTCTCCACTTTCTACGCAGCCTTTGCTGTATTGAACATTACTCACAATCCTGTGTTTATCAGTCTGAAACACCTTTAAATCCATTGCTCCAATGCCATGGCAAGGGGTGGGAATGTTAGCCCAACCAGGAGACTGTAAATGATGAGTTATTACTACTGTATGTACATCTTATGCTATTTAGATAGCAGATGGAACAATTTGTACCACTTGTAAGATGAAGCACTCAAGTCCTGTCTTTTTTTCTTTAGCCCTATAATGACTTGTGCCTTTGTCATGCCAAGAAGATTATTGCTGTTTACTTTAGTCTGCCAGACCCACAAGCTGAAAAATTAACACTGCAAACATAGTTCTGACTCAGCCTGTGGCTTTGTGTCCATTTTCAGCAGGTTGGTAGGTTTGTACGTTTCTTGCTGAGCATTGTTTTCAACCTCTCTGAGGAAAAAAAAGGAACAGGGAACAAAAAACAAACCAAACCCTAAAAATATCCTTTTCAAATCTTTTACCTCAGAGTAATTTGATCCACCACATTGCCCCACTTGAATGGGACATGCTGCTCCAGTGCTGCCAATGCCCTGTAAGAGACTGCGGGGATGTGACATTGGCACTAAGATGTGATACTCAGCATGCAGAAATTTCAACATTTTGCCACTTTGTCAGTGTTTTCCATTCTTAACCTTAACAGAAATTTTCACCACCTCTGCTTCATCTTTGTGTAGGAGATAATAGCATGAAGAGCCAACTTGCATAATTACCATCATATGTGAATACTCACTTATTTTGTTCTTTTAGCTTGTTCTAAAGTACTTATTAAAGGGGCTCTGTGACTCAATAAATAAGTCATAAAATGACAACAAAAACTTCCATTTTTGTGCATACTTATAAAAAGTAGCAATGCAAATAAGTTGTTGTTTCCTATTTTTAAGAATTTTTAAGTATCAATTGCACTAAGATGTTCTAAAGCATTTGTCATATTGCTGTTCCAGACTCCCTTTCTTTTCAGCTCCCTCCTACACATCTCATTATTTTAAATCTTAAATCCTGGCAGTGAGAGTTAACTCTTTGATGCTGCTCTATCTTTTCAAGGACAAACAGACCACATCCACAAAAACTGGAAAATGAGTGCAAAATAATTAGGTGGTAGAAGAATACTATCAATGAAGAGTAAAGTAAAAGAGCCAAAGCTTGTGTGAGTAATCACTCTGAGATAATAGGAAGCTACTACAGAATTTTTCAACTGTAGACAAGTCCAGAGTCAACTGGCTCTCAGTGTGGTAGAATTGTAATGTAGGTATGAGCCAGAATACTAATAATATGGGGGGGAAAAATCTTTCTGATATAGTGGTCAAACCTCTAACTCTGATTCCCTGGAGAAATTAAAGGGAATGGTGTAGCTCTTTGTTCTGCTTGAGATGAGGGAAGAAATATCTCTCTGTGGGGAAAATGGGCCTCTTTTTCCCAGCATACAACACAGATACTAAGGCTCAGCTTTTATTAAGTTTCCTAGTTACAGAGACTATTTTAAACAATC
Organism: Aegithalos caudatus; assembly: GCA_013389925.1. Taxonomy (NCBI): domain Eukaryota; kingdom Metazoa; phylum Chordata; class Aves; order Passeriformes; family Aegithalidae; genus Aegithalos; species Aegithalos caudatus. The sequence continues at coordinate 78,940 of WEIU01009647.1, read as the reverse complement.
ACATGATGAATTGAAAAGTTAAACATGAAAAAGAAAACATTCAACCAATGGACCTCCATATACAACAGGCAGTACTGGATGTCTCAGTGTTCCATCTTAAAATAGAGGGTTTGCTAATATTCTCCTGCCTGCATTCAGCAAATCTGTGCAACTCCTGTAAGGTGGAAATGGTCATACAATTGCTGTTTGGGGTCAGTCTTATTGTTTCGCCTCTGTACCAGCCCTATTTTTCTCATTAGGTCATTTCCTTTGCCTTTTCAGTTGTTGGGTTCAGTCATCTGTTCTTCCACCTCTCTCCTCCTGTTCTCCTTCCTTTATGTCCTGGTGAGGCTTGTCTCCCATCCAGAATATTCTGTGATTCTATGAAAAAGATGCTTTTATTTTTGCCATTGTTAACTCCCCCTTGTTGCATTTTGGTAGCTCTGAGTGAGACATTATTTACCTGGAGAGTTAGTTTTATGTTTCCTTGGAAACAACAGCTGAAAACACAGAATAATGTGACGAACTTACTAGTTTCACTTTTTCAGTATTTATATTTAAAGTAGGCCTGGAAATACACCTTTTTGGGAGGCAATGAAATAAAAATTATTTCTGATCTAATC
>WEIU01009647.1:30069-72796 GCA_013389925.1 Aegithalos caudatus | reverse complement strand
CAAAACACAAATGAGTTCAGTAACTTCACTCCTGTTAGGATCTAGGTATTCTGGGAAGATTAAAATACCACCTAGAACTTAATTTCCATGTTGAAAAATTATTCTGGAAGAGTTTTCTACAGCTTAAGTGATTGTATAATGACAACAGATGGTTTTTAAAAGCTTTTTTGAAACAAAAAAATGTCATTTTAATTCTGTGACTAATTTGTTCTGTCACATGTGTATTACTTCAAATTGCTGAGAATGGGCCATTTTTCCATTTTTTGCCAGTTTTTACTTAATTGTTTTTCCCCTTTAATATATATATTTACCCCTCTTAAATTGTCTCCTGGAATGTAATTTTCTAAGTGCTGTCTTTCTACCTCAGCAGTGTGGTGGTAGAAAATGAGGCAACTATGTGATTTTAAACAGGTGACACAGGGAGATTTGATCTGCATATATATTTATTTTTGATAATGACCCATGTTTTTGATATATTTGCCTGTTTGTATTTCCCAAAAGGAAGGGGGGAGAACCCTGAAATATCTCCTTGGTTAGCTTTGTCTGCTTTTGAAGAAAGTAATTTGAAAACAAGAGTTCTTTTAGATTAACACTCTCTTCTTTCTGGGAAGAGCTGAGCCAAAGAGCCTCAGCTGAGCTTCAGAATCAGGCTGTGAGCAGAAGCAAGCATGGAGTGAAAATTCACTCTTCCTAAATAAAATCTTTCAGATGCTTTGCAAACTGTGAATGTGTTGCAGGAGTTGTCAGTCTCAATATGACCAAGTTTCATTTTAAACACAATCACATAAAATTTTTACTGATCTTGGACAACACTTTTTTTTTTAAACCGAGTTTAAAGGGGAAAAAAAATCACAGCAATTGTGATAAAAGAAAAAGCTCCAGAACCTTTGTTAATGTACATAAATGTATGGATTTGCTAAAATAGAGGAGGTTGGCAAAGCTGAATTCCAATCAAGACAGTAATCATAGCATATAGAGGGCTCCTTTTTAGGAAGCTGATTAGTCAATCAAAATGCAAGTAATTTACAATCTGCATAATATTTTGAAGTATTCAGTTTATGGATACTTCTAGCAAAGTTCCCCTAAAACATTCACCGTGTTTGCATTTGAAAGCATGTGGTTTGTAAAAGGATTAGTGAACCAAAGCAGTGTGACGTGATTTGTCTGGTTGAGGGCAAGCTGTTTCTTTGAGCCTTTGTGTAGCCTCTGTGTGGACAACTTTTTAGCTCACAGGCTTGTGCCTATTCTTTCACATAAAATTGTATTCACTGCACTTGGAGTCCTTGGCTCACAAAGCTCTCCTGTGAGACCTCAGCAGACCCAGCTGGGAAATCTGTTTAGGTCCTGTGAGTGAGTCCATGGGAATAAATTATTTTATTTTCCAATCCTATCACCACCCCTAGGTCTGTTGTAGAGTGAACAAAGAGAAATCAAAGGCAATCACTCAAAATAGATTTTAATCAATCTACATATGTGTCCAGAGCTAGTGTGAAAAACAGGTTTCATAACGTGTAGGACAATTTGTGTTGTTGCATTTGCAAGAAGAGACAACCAGGATCTGTGTTTATGCTGGAGGAGCAGGCTGCTCTGTTTTATAATAATCTGGTAGTGAAGGTGACTGCCTGACAAGTGGGAGATTTGAAATGATGTTCTTCCACTGCCTGGGAGGATGCCTTACCTTCCTGTTAGAACTGTCCTATCTTGTACAAAAAAATAGGCAATCAGATGGAACCAGAAAAGAATCGCTTTCCAGCCTGCTGGCAAGGATGTGCTCTTCAGCTAGGACACACAGAGCTTTTATTCTCTGCTCCAATAATTTTATTACTTATTTAATTTTTCCTCTATGGACCTTGGCTTATGAACAGGAGAAACATTTCTCATTAAACTATATTGTGTATGTTTGAAGAAGGTAAGCAAGCATAAAGGCAGAGCATTGATACTGAAAGGATACTTTGCCAGGACACCTCACTGCATTCCCGCATTCAGGGCATTTCTAGGATAAGCAAGGTGTGGGAAAAAATCCAGCCAAATGCAGGAAGGAACTGAACTTGTACCTCTATCAATAATGCATGACTGCCTCACTCAAGGAACTTCCATGTACCTGGGGATAGCACTGTACCTGGTGTCCTCTTTGGAAAGAGCAGCCCCATGATTTTGGGAAACTTGTCACTGGCAGTGATCAGTGGAGGATTATGGTGAGCAAGGTTTGCCTGCTCAAAATTGACCAATACCCATTTGTCTGTGGAGCAAATGAATTTATCACAAAATTATGGGCAGTGACCATATGCAATGGGCACATCCCTGCTACTGCAGGGGTTTCTCTCTGTGCCTGAAAGTCAGGGCTGTTGACAAAGCCCATTTGTCTGTCTCTTGTTCTAGGAACCTGGTTTATGCATCTCTGCAGGAGGCTTGTGGCAGGAGGTGAAGTTAAGCAAGCAATACAGACTGGATTGAGGCCATTATTTACCTGTATAGGCTTTGTGTTGATTTTTTTATAATTATTTTTAGTATTTAAACTGGGGTTTAACTTTTTTAGTGTGTCAGTAGTTGTAATACGTGATACAAGTTATCCCATGTGCTTTTTGTGGTTTGAAGCACACAAGTTGGATGGTTATAAAGAATGTAAGTTCCCAGTTTAACAGGATGGACACTAAACAAGCCAGCCTGCCTCTGAGGAGCACTATCTCCTCTTGAATGCTCTCCCAAGTCCTGTGCGTAGGCACCAAATGCTCTCCTTTATATCTGCTGTATTACTCACTAGGCAATAATTTAAATGATACATAAGTGCACATTTATATAAAACAGAAGCAAAGCATGAAAAATAATAGAAAATCCTTCTTCAAAAATACCTCTGATATGGGCTAACTTCAGCCCTTTCAGAAGTGCCAGCTTTTCTTTATTCCATCCCATTGTACAGATCACTGCTTGAAGGCTTTTGAAAATTGACTCTCTGGTGGTTCATTCATTATGTTGTCTTCTCTCTCACTAACAATCAGTTCCCATAAGGCTGGGAATTACTGCCAGTAAAGTACCTGGAACCCTTGCCTACTTCTATTGGAGAGAGAACATGATCAGTCTCCACTACACTGTGGACAATATCGATCATTTCCTAGCTTTCTATATTATAATTTTTTATTTCTGTTGGTATGGTGGGGAGAGATGCTAAAAGAAGCCAAAGTTTGGGGAACTTATGTAATCCCACTAATGAATGCTGGCATCATGAACCAAACCCCATATTTGCCTGAGTCACCTGGGAATTTTGCCATTGAGTTCTGTCAGGCTGGAATTTATGTCAATACTTGAAAGTAGAGAAAATTTGTTTGTTTGAGGCTTTATTTTAGCAAAGGATGTGTTTTTACAAAAAAAAAAAAGCCTCTCAAATTCTTCCTGTGAAGATTGGCAATTGTTATTCTAAATATAACTAATTACTTGAAAAGAAAACAGTCTAATGAGCAGATAAAAGAGCACGAACAGAACAGTTTTTTTGGATAGTGCCATCTAGTTGTAAAATGTAGTGTGTTTTTCTTTAAAATTTAATTACTATTGCAAATCACAGCTCTATAAAAACCTTCTGTGTAATTTAAGGCTGTTCTCATCCATTATCTAACTACTTATTTATCTGAAAAGAGACTAGTAATATAGAGTAATGACTGTCTTAATTAATGGAATTTGTGGACCTGACTGTAATGTGGTTTTCCTGTGGTACTTTGCATTGGGAAGACTTTATGATGTAAAAAATCTATTGAAAGATCTAATGGCTTCATGTTTTTTCTAGAGTGTCTCCCACCTCTTTCTAAATCTCTCAGTAGTCTTGCCTCACCACAGCTGTCAGTGATAAAAATTCACCAAACCTAACTTACTTGAATATTTTTAATATATTTTTGTCTGTATCAGTCAAGGCCAATGAACAATTTCAATTTTTCATTGATACCTGAAAGGCCAGGCATCAATAACTTCTAAGGATTTTTTTTTAAAAAAACTTCATTGGTATTTCACATTTCTTTGACATTTGCCTTGTTATATACCTTCTTCATGATTTGAATATTGAGCAAATGTTTAGTATAATGATTACTTTCTGCCAAAGACTGCAGTCCTCTCTGTTGATAATAACTGAGCATTCTTGTTTGTCTGAATAGGTTGCCAAAGAAAGATTAGGAACACAAAAGCTGTTTATTGGGAAAGTAAGCCCTGTGCTAGTGGAACAAGTATTATGGGAAATGTCATATATTGGAAGACTGAGGTCTCTAAATTTTACTGTTTATTTTCTATCACTCTATAACTGAATGCTTTCTGAACATTGTCTTATGGTTGAGACTCTTGTTAATACACAGAGCAAGTCTGCAATCAAGAGGTTGATATTTGGCAACATGATTAAATGGCCTTTATAACCCCCACTGTCTGAAGTACTCATCTCATTAAAAAAAAAAAAAAAGTGAAGAATAATGACCATATATTCATCCATTATAGTGGTACTTTTCCCCTCTATGTTATAGATTGAACAATTTTTCTTGGGGTAAAAACATCAGGTGAAAAAAGTTTTGGCTAGCACCTCTGATATTCAAGGGAGTCATTGAGCAGAAAGATTTCTGGGATAGTAACTTCTTAAATGAAAACTTCTTGTTCTTAAAATAAGGTCTTGGTGTACCACTGTGGGCTTGGAGCAGAGGCCCCTGCAGTTCCCTAAGGCTGCTTCCAAGAGCACTCAGCCATGGATGTATCAGGCAGAGAGTACTGCAGTCATCAGCTCGCTTCCAGCAGGTTATAAAAGTTATGATTTGAGTATATGATAGAAGGCAGACTGGAAAATGGGGCTGGTGGTGAGATGAATCCAATCCTGAGTTGGAAGGAACAACCAAGATAATAGAAGTCCAGCTCCTGGCCCTGCACAGACAGCCCCCAGAACCACACCATACACCTGAGTGTTGTCCAAAAGCTTCTTCAACTCTGGCAGACTTGGTGCCGCTCTTCCCTGTGGACCCTGTTCCAGTGTCCAACCACTCTCTGGTAAAAGAAATTTGTCATAGTAAATGACAACCTAAACCTCCCTTGACACAGCTCACTGCTTTTATATAATGTTTGTTTGTTTGGGGTTTTTTTGGGGTGGTGCTTTTTTGTTGGGTTTTTTTTAAGGAACTTGAATCACAGTAGCACGCTGGGAAGGGAAATCCATATGCTAAGAAATTAAGTCATTTCACAGAAATTTTATTCACACAGATTTGTAAAGGTTGAAATATCCCTCCTTGGAAGCAGTGGAAGCTCTATTTTGCAGGGCTGTTGTGTATAAGAGATACAGGTTTAATCTCTTTCTTGTGCTTGGGGTCTTAGAGCTCAGGCCTGCAAAAAATTGTTCTTAGGACATCTCATTGAGAATCAGAGGGGAGTGCAAGAGGTCACCAGACATCCTCCCATAAAACTGCTGCAGTGAGTTCTGCAGCAAGAGTTATCCCTTCAGACAAGAGAATTATCTGCACATGTGAATGACACTGGGAGAACAAGGATGCTCTAATCTTTAGTTTCTGCTCCCTAGGGGAAACAGTAAATAATGAGCAATATTTTTGTGCTCACAAAACTCCTAATGAAGCTGCAAATATGCAGCTGTTTCTTGGTGGTTTATTTTTACTAAGTAAGCCTCTGCCACTTCTTTTATACTCCCCTCAATTTCATATTGCACTATTCCTGTCCCAGTATAGAGCTCTCTGTAATGTAATGTAATTCCAGCCTTCCTGATTCTGAAATACTGCTTTCACAAGCACTTAATTTGTAGTGATAGTTTCTGGTATTTGTTTAAGGTGCACAGTTGGAGTTGAGATGCTTTGCAGGCATTTAGAAGAGCCCAGAAGTTACTGGGATGAATAAAATAATTAGGTGGTCTGCAGTAAAGCTTGAAGAGTAAAAGCAGTTTTACTGATCTTAATCAGTTGGAAGTGGTCTGGGGCAAAGAATCATTGTACACAACAGTTTTATAACTACAGACAGTACTCCTTCAATACTTTTGCAGTACAGAGACAAACTGTAAAGGTATAGGAGCAGTCATCGTTTGAACTAAGTCATTTTGGTGGCTCCAAGATCAACTTATTACAGTATTCAGTCTCCAGTGTTTAAGGTGATTGTTCCTATGCTGCAATGGCTTTTAGACAAATCTCCAGTGGCATTGCCCAAGAGTGTCATAACAGATTTCTCTGCTCACTCTGATGAGATGCAGTCATAGAATCATTTTTAAAAATCTGAAGTATAAGTTTTGTTGTGAACTAGGGACAACCTAAGGTTGAACAATGTTTTCTTCACACATCAGAGATTTTGCCAGCTGAAAGCTATTCACAGTGTAATTTTTTTTTTAGTCTTATGCAGAACTTGTATAGGAGGACATAAAAAAGAAGCTATATTGTCAACTGAAGCATATGCAGAGAATTCTAGTTGCTTTACCAGAACATGCATAATAACACTTGATGCTGAAGAGTGTGTGGGTTCCACAGAGGCATCAGTTGATAAATTTTGAATCTGATTTTGTATTTTTAGTTACTAATTGATTTATCCTACTGGGAAGTAGCTATGATGATAATTTTTCTTGCAGTTATTAAAAAAATACAGAAATGTCAAACTGTCTTACAGCAGTATTCCAAACTTCTCAGTATGTTAATTTTTAGTTATTGACATGAAGATTGCCAAGTTGGGGAGGGATTCAAGGCAGGGCATAATTTTTTTTTAATGCATTACTCTTTCCCAGAACTTTTTTTGACAAGGAACATGATAACCCAGAATACATAATCATTCCAGGTTCTATGTGCCTGCTTCAATTCCAGATGTGGCTTCTGTTCCTAAATCATGCAGGTCATTTAGAAGATCTTATTTTCCATGAGGCATACCAAAAGAATTTCTATATACAAGTCCATGTTTCACTTGGGAGTTGAGGCTGCTTCTAAGCATTCCAGATTAGAAGAGACAAAGGGTCTGGAAAAAGGAATGTTCGACGTATGAATAATTCATTCCTTGTTTTAAATGAATGAGCATTCATCGTTATATTTTAATGGATAAAATTTGTTTTCAGTGCAAGGCACTAAGAATGGCTCCACGCAAGTTGTTCTTTGCCGCTCGCCGAGCGAGCCGCGCGGTTGGAGCTGGGTCCCAGGTGAGCGGGCTGTCAGCTGGCCCTGCAGATGGCACAGAGCTCCAGATGATGACAGGCTGCTTTATGAAGTGGAAAGTGTAATTGCTGTGTTAACAACGCATAATGTTGGATTTACTGTTGGTACTAAAGCGAGGGAAGTGGAATTATACATCCCTAAAATCTCTCTCAAGAAAAGGCAAGTTCTTTATTGCAGGAAGAATGGCTTCGCTGGCGTCCTTAAAAACTTTCAAGTGTTTCCAAAAGCATATCTTCTTCTCACTTCCTATCCATCAGCACAAGCAATGATGCTCAGTGAACAGAAGCAGACTCTCATCCATTCTCCAAGCTTTTCATTACCTGTTTTAAGTGTCAGTTTAGCACACGGCCATCTGAATGGCTGCTGAAGGAATAAAGGTGGCAGGGGAATGTGAGGCATAGTTCCAACAGAGACAAATCCAAAACCACTTTAAACCATTCTGAGGTACTGACAGAACGACCCAAGCCTGCAAAGGTGACCTATGACTGCTAGCTTAGGTGACTCAAAGAAATTTCTAAATGCTTTCGTAATCTCTTCAGCAATTTTTGAAGTCTTTGCTTGTTATGAAGCAATGCAATGCTAACATTATACAGTATTTCATAACTATTTTGTTTATATATAATAAATACATATAACTTATTTATTACTGTACTTTCTATCTTATATGTGCATATGATCACACACTTATGTAAATACATATTTCAAAAAAATACAAATTTCAAAATGTCACAGACAAGTTTCATTAAAAAGCCTAGTTTTTTATGAAAAAACAGTTTGCAAATCATTGTGTTATTAAGAGTACCCTCTTAATAGGAAAAGTTTAGCAAGGTTTTTGAAAGTAAGAACTACCTTTAGATTGCTTGGATTTTGAAATTTTAAAAAAATTTAATAAAGTGCATATGGAAAAACAAATGTATTTGGGGAAACATCTTGTTTTATGACATCATGTCTACCTATTCTGATATTTAGGGCTTAAATAGGATAAATATTGAAGATAATAATCTCTTTGAGGCAGCAGTGAATATGGCAATGGCTTAGTGAATACAATATTGGCCAAAACCTCAGATGTCAACACCTCTTCAGTGCTAATGGAAGTGTGTAGCCCAAGCTATTATTGGTTATAAGTTTGCTACAACTTGTTGCCCATTAGAAAAGCTGAATGTGGTTTTATATTCCTCCACTTCAGAAAATGGCAGGCATGTGCTTTCGAATTTACTCAGGTAGAAGGAACTTGGACAGTAATTTAAATTTGCACCATCTACTGAAAGCTATTAACCAATGCAACTGCATGCTAAGTTAATGTGTCATATTTACTACATTAATAATAACTGTGATAGTTAACATTATTATGGAGATGGATTTCAATAGTTAGGACTCAGCCCTGTTCATGTCTTCATATCATATTTGCTTGTTTTTTTGCACACAGAAATGAGGCATGGCTGTACAGGCAGTAACAGGACCAGCTGTGTGCCTACAGGTGTGTACAGGACAGGTATGAAAGCCAGTGCTGAACTCTGTTATCACTGAACTTACATTCCCAAATATGTAGTGCTTTTGCAAATTTAGTAGACTTGTTCTTCCAAGGCATGATCTCTCTTGGACTACATGTCCTGGAGTCCAGAAGACACAACTTTTAAAAATGACTGAACTATATGAATATCCAGGGTTAAAGTGATGCTTCTCTGGTTTCCCTTCAGACAGCTGAAATTGGGTGCACTGTTTTGTTCCTAAAATACTACTTAGTGTAAGTTATAAGTAATGAATCTTTGCCACTGTTGTATTTTCAACTACGTAAATTCCTTACACTGACTTATGGGAACTATTTCTCTCATGGTTATGAACCTGTTTTCAACTAGACCCTGTTGGACAGATCTCTTTCTCTTTTAGTGTGTTGTGTTTGCTTGTAATGAAAGGGAGAGCAGAAAGCTGTCTGTTTTCAGAAAGAGCCTTAAGGTTCTCTCTTCTTACAGGTCTTCAATTTTATTGATTTGTGTTTGGTCTCTGAATTTTTTCTCACTGCAGCACCTTCCAAAACTGTCACTATTCAGTGTGCAGGGTAAACTGAGTAGACAGAAGTAAAATTCTGGGCAGGAGGTGATGAGCACCATTGACCTTCAGCTTATCAGACATTTTTACAGCACTTTACTTTTTCATATGGGTTTTGGAAATGCTTTTGGAGACTGTTTTCAAGTTGAAATGGCAGAATAAGAAAAAACATAAAACGAAGTTAATTCTGAATATTATATGTCTGTTGGAGTTTTATGGCCAATTTTGAACAGTAGTTGCTTTGTGCCAGGAGCTCTATGCCTGAGCACTTTGTCTATTATCTGAACTTATCACTGCCTGCAGATGCATAAAAGATAGTGAGCTGTAAAGCAACCCTGTGGATATTCATGAATCATTAAAAATGTGTGTATGAAGAGGCTACTTCTTTAAAATTATTATTTTGAAATTAAATGAGTGTGAACACATCCTGGGTAATCTAACATGGGCAGCCTGATGTATCCCACTGTTGGGGAAACACTGATTAGTTTAAAATTTGAACATGCTTGGTATGTGCAAACATTTCCTCCTTTTGTCATTACTCTCTTCTTTCTCTGAGTAGCCTTTCAAACAGACCATAACCTTAAATACCTCCAGAAAAAACTGAAAACTAAAAGTACAGGGTTTGTATAGAAGTTTCTAAGTAACTACCTAGAAGTATCTCGGCTTTGGTGTGAAAGGACTAGTTTATGTTGCAGAAATAAAAAACAATCATGGAAATATTTAATAACCAGTATGGTTAAAAATACTTTATAATCCTTTTTAGTGGATTGAACAGATAAGTTTGCATTGATCCACATAACATTTTTTCCCTTGTCCTTCTCTCAAAAGAAAAAGTATTATAGACTGCACTTAGGAGGTTTGAATTAAGAAGACATACTTGTGCTTTAAGTAGGAAATTTATTGCATTTACAAGCCTGGCTATAAGTCTTGAAACCTCAATATAAAAACATTTATGGTGTATCCATGGGGCAGAACAGATGTTGCCTTATGAAGCATGTATTGAATATCTCCTGCAGTGAGGCAGTGGTAGCATCACTCTGGAAAATGCTGCATAGCCTGAGGAGTTAATAACTATTATCAGTGCAAAGCTGAAACCCTGTGCAAAGGGGGGCTTTAGCTTTTACCTAATTTTCAGTACTGTTTCTATCACAATATGAGAATGCAAAGGATAAATTGAAAAAGCCTGTCTCACTTATACTTATCTCAGGGTAATTCAGTTGTTTGACTAAACAAAAGGTACAGACATTAGTGACTTTTCTCTTGCTCTTCTCTCCTCTGGGTGACATCTGACAGGCTTGGGCATCATTTGCAGTTAACATAGTTTCTGCAGCTGATGAAAAACAAAACTGAAAAGGACGCCTGTGCTAGTTAGTGCAGTACATTTAAACCATGCTGTGTTCCCTCAGCTCTACTACACTTGACCAAATTCATTTGGGATGCTTGTTTGTCAAGATCTAGCCTGACTGTGTGCCTATAAAACAGGAAGAAATAAAGATCATTGTTTTCTTTGGCCAGAAAAGGAGTCTCTTTAGAATGCTTCTCCCTTATGTCCTTACGCTCCATGTGCTAAGATCTGCAAAAATAATTGTCGAATTTTGCTTAATTATACCGAGATACTTTTGTAGCTTCACCTCAATACATTTACTTCAACATTTTCAGTATTTCCGATTTGCACAAAACTCCTATTAAGATCAATTCAATATAAACTCCTGCTGATCAGTTCAATACAAATCAGCATTTCCTTAGTAGTGAGAGAACCACTTATTTTTAATTGGAATTGAATAATTGTGTGTGTATGTGCATTTTTTCCCAGCTCCTGCTTTGCTACCAAATCCTTTGATTTATGACAGTCTCATAACAGCTCTGTCTTCCCACACAAAACAGAAAATGCTGTTTACTTTCATCCTTGATGACTCCTGTTGAAATAAACACATATAGACTTCAGGAGACAAGGGAAAATGATGTTCTGCAAACAGCAGTGACCCCAATAATCACCCTAGTAGCTGACTGGCAGGCACAGCATGCAGGAAGCAGAATATGCCCTTGAATGTAAAAATAACACATATTGCTAACATATTTTGAGGTCTAGTTCAAAGATCCAGTCAACCTTCAACTTTCCAATAGGTCACATTCTTACTAGAACAGTGCTGTAAAAACCAGCACAGTTGTAACAAGATTCCATGTTTTCCTTGTAGAAAAGATCCTATTCCACCTTGAATGTTTGGGGAGTTCAGTCATAACAGAATGTGAGCTTAGTGAGTTGCAGGACTCCCATCAGATGCTGCTGCAAGCTGTGGAGTTTCAGAGAAAGCTAAATGTGCACTCTATTTCAAAGGCTAAAAAGTTCCTCAACTATGAAAGTGTAGACTTAAAGCTCCAGAAAACTTTTTTTTCCCCCCCAAGGCCTGCAGTGGGCAAAACTTTTTATCTTGAAGTAGTTAAGGATTCTTTTTTTTCCCTCAACCAGTGAATTTTCCATTAAGCTGGGTTTTCATGTGAAAATATTAAGAAGTGTTGATTTCAATAGCACAGAGCACAGATATGTTCTTACGAACTCTTTCATCTGACTTAATGGAAACTATGGTTCTGTGTGCTGTAAGATGAGAAGTAAAAATGGTTTGTTTGTTTTGGTTTTGGTGTTTTGTTTTTTTTTTCCAGGCTGCATCTTCTAGAAATGCTTGTTAGCCAAACTTTTCTGGAGTTTGATTTTTCCAGATGCTTGATGTCTGTAAATATAACAACAGCTTGATCTGTGTGTGCATGCTCTTTTCCGAGATCTTCATTATTTAGCATTTTATAAGGAAGCTGGGTTCTCTGGTTTCAGATCTGGTTCACTTCTAAACTGATAAACTTCTGTAAACTTCTCCATGAATTCTTCGCCAAGTTGTTTCATCCCAGTCTTTTGATTGTGGAGAAGGAAGTGATACATATTTTGTTAGAAAAGTCTAGATGCCCATGGCAGACATTGGCAGAGAAGCTGCAATTATTTTTTCCATTTCTTTTTTCTACAGGTGAAATCATCCTGTATTCAGGGACTCTGAAGATTTCAGTCTCTCTAATTAATATTTATAATTGCATTACCCTTTAGTCAGTTTTTGAAATCATACATACAGCATGCCTTTAAAAAAAAATAAAATTACTACATATTCAGTTCTAAGGAAAAATATCTCAATCCTTTCTGTTTCTCACTTCAGTGTCGTTGATGGGGTTTTTTTGGTGTGTGTACAAAGTGTACTGTATATTGCTTAGAACACCCACCTGTCTTTGCAGTCTACAGATGTGTACTTTGACTACCCCATCCTATCAATACCTTGAAGTGAAGCTGTGCCTCCTGGAGAATGATGTGTACAAACTGTCTAATCAGAGGACACCTAATGTTTCAAAAATCCATATATGTGCAGCTGAGGTTTGGTGGGGAAGTGGTTTCATAAACTGTTTTGCTTAACTGCTTCTGTTTCACCTCCTGAAACTGAATCAGGGGTTATCTGGTTGATGGGACTTGTGCAGAGGGACTGAGAGATTTACAGTGGATAAAGGGTTGAAGAGGTACCTACAATGTTGTGCTGTTGAGAAAGGCAAAAGCTCCATAGAACTTCCAGAAAACATCTTATGAAGAAAGGTTGCAGGAATTGATGCCAATTTGTCCAGAGACAAAAAGACAATTTTGGTCTATGGTATTACAGTTTTCAGACAAGTGAAAGACAAGAAGGGATTAAACCTCTCCCCCTGTGTAGGGAGGTACTTGAATTACAACTGGAGCTATTTTATTAGGCACTGAGAAAAGCTTCAAGGAGGAAAAAGAAAGCTCCTCATTTACCAGCCAAGGGAGGCTTAAATCACAATGTCTAACATGTTCTTGAAGATCATCATCGTGCATCCATCTGGAATGGCATGGTCTTATTGATTTCTACTTTATGACAGAGAAAGAGTTATCTTCTGCCTCCCATGGAGGTGGAAAAAATTAAGCAGGTTAAAATTTCAAAGCAAAAATAGATGCAGTTTGGTGAAAGTGAAAGAAAGCAGTTATGAAGAAATGGGCAAATCTGCAAATGTGTGATGTGCTAAATCAGTAAGCACTTGTATCATCTGTTCTTTGTAAACCATGCACCAGATCTGATATTGATGCAACAAAGCAGTGAACAGAGAATTTTCCTGTGGACATCCACAATGAAACCAGGTCAAAGTCCCCCAGATACTGCAGTGATGCCAAGTATAGCACACATCCTGGTTTGTATTATAGAAAATAACCCTGCAGTGTTCCACTAGATGCCTGAAAACTGGAGTGCTGAAAAGGTAGCAATTTGATAGTCTGCTGCAGAGCTGCATTAATTAGTGCCTTAGCACCAGAGTTGTGGAAAAAAAAATGCTCAGCCCCCTGTACCCTGGTGCAGCAGTCAGAGAGGAGCTGGCTGAGGATGGCCATGGAGTGTTGGTCCACAGTGACTGCACAGCGGGCAGGCCTTGGGCCAAATTGCCTATGTGTTCAGAGACTGTGAATTCAAACTGCTACAATGATGGACATTAATAAGAATATCCTCTGCATGAAGGCTCTTTCCTAAATAAAAAAAAGAAACCAGCCCCCATTTTCAGGATTTCATTGCACTGTTATTTAAAAAGCAAATTATTTCTTAACTTTCAATGACTAAATTATTCTAAGATCAACTGCTTTGGCAAAAATGGACCTTAAAACTGGCTCCGATTTTAGTGTTCTCCCCATTGATTCAATCCTGAATATGCTGTTGGAAAGGGACTTCCACAGCATAATTCTTCAGCCACATATATTTGCTGCATCTTGAGGTAAATACAGAATCTGTTTATCTATATAATAGGATGAATATCAAAAAATAATCTTTCTCTGAATCCTCTACTCAAAAATGGTGAACAGGATTAAACAGTCTAACCAGGACTTCATGCTGGCAATAACAATTTCATGTGGTTTAGATTTTGGATAAGGACACCCTTTCACAGGTGAACCTACTTGGCACTAGAGCTGTATCTGGAATTGGTGGGAAAGAACTGAGCAGCACAGTCTGCAGAATTTCTGATAGTAAAAAGCCAAAATACTGATTACAATAGAAGGCTGCTTATGATTTTATTTTGCTCCAGGTGAGACTCTGAAGATTTGCAACACAATTGTTTCCCTGGAGTTACTGTACTTTAGTGCAAGTACTATTAACCAGCTAAACATGCAATGTTCACAAGACTGAATTAAGAATGTCCCAAAGAATCTTTAAGTCCCTACTTAAGAGAGAGTGAAAGATGGTATGTCTCTACAGTTGCCATTATCAGTAGTTAATTTTTTCACACTTTCACTACTCATTTCCTATGATAAATCAGAAGGAAGTGCACTCAAGTAACCCCCCGATGTTAATAATTGCAATACCAGTGACAAGCTTTTAGATTTGGAAAAAACTGCTGCAAGAAGAAAATGGTAATTACTGCAGAAAATCCAGAAATGCTTATACTTGATGGGCACTCTGATTTGTGAGATAACTAATTTGCTAAACACACACAATAGTTACAGCAACTTTCTAAAATTGTTTTGTCATTGTAATTATACCTTGTGCCAGCAATTCTTAGCAAAACTTGCTATTAGCTTAATTGAGGAAAGAAATGAAGTGAAAAAATATCTGATCTAGTGGTCCAGAAGCTACTGCAGGTGCACAGCAAATCCAGGAAATAGGTCCCTGGAGAACACAGGCATGAAGTCTTGATCCTGGAGCACTAAAGATAAATACTGCCAATTACTGCAAAGGTGTTTCAGAAATGAATGTGTTTACTAAATGTTTGCCTACTTTTGAAACAGGTCTTGGAGTGAGTTCAGCTATACATTAGTGAATGTATATGTTACTGAATCTTTTACCAAGTAGGTGTCCTTGTACTGGCTTGTCTGAGAGCTGTGATGTGCACTTACTTTCTTATCTGGCCAAAGAGAATGGCTGAAGCCCTGAGGAGCTGAATGAGAAGCCCATGGAATACAGGAGGACAGGGCTGTGGGCTGAACGTCATGTCTGTAGAGCACACACTGGCAAGTTTCCCTCATAGCCCTGCAAGTTAGAGCTGGAGTTTGGTGGCAGAGAACAGCAGTGCTGAGGGTAACTGTTCCTTTCCATCCTGAATCCCTTCTGGAGAAAAGGCCAATATCTGAATTTGGTGACATTATTCCTGACAGGTACAGAGCTGCTATCATGCAGAATGTGACTGGACCATACTAGATTTATGAAGCACAAGAAAGGGGGAAAAAAAATTTGAGATGCAAAATCTGGACAGTGAGCAGAACTACATGATTTTACAGCAGTGCCTTCTGCATGAAATACTTCTGTCAGACTTTAGCAGCAGCAGCATCTTCTAAAGTAGCACTAGTTCAAGTGCTGAAGTTCCCTCTTGTGAACCATGCTGCCTTCAGCAAAGCTCGTCTGGCTTGTTTTATGCAGAAAGAATTACTGTCCTTTATCTTGCAATATTTATAAATTGGGGTGGGGGCAAAAGAGACTCTGCTTTACTTTAACACCACAACCTCTGGGGTTTTTATTTAATTGTTTTGCTGCTTATTCTTTGGTGTGTAGGCTAAGGGTGATTCTCTTGGCTTCCAATCTGCCTGCTTATCTACTCTCACTTTATGGGAATTAATGGGAGGTATCTTTGAAGCTCTGTGAAGTGCTCTGAGAGCCAGCAACTCAAACTCAAAATATTTGCTTTGTCTTGAAAGTCATTAATTTCTCCTAGAATGCTGTCATGATTTTCAAACTAATGAAAAGTATTCTATTGTCCTGGTAAATACTGTTTTGTGCATTGAGGGAAGAAAGTGGTGATTTTTTTTTTCACTTTGATTGTGTTTGTGATTAATTGTTAATCAGTTTTATTAGAAAACTACAGAATAAAGAGCAAAATGTTCACACAAGATGAGACCTTTATCTCGCTGAGCAATGATCAGATTCATTTGCAGTTCTCATTCCAGGAGAATTTATCAGCAGTTATCAAAATATGAAGTATATAAAACTTTATATATGTTTGGGGGAAAGTAATTTAATCATAAACACATGGATTTAAGCTTAGCCCTGTTGATGTCAGTGACCAGGTTAAAATTAATGATGTCATCTCATCTTAGGTAATCTGCATTTTAAATAGCTTGCTGAAACACAATTTAGAAGGTCAAAGATTTAATGCCAGTTTCACTCACATGATTTGTCATTACAGTGCTACTAGAGTGGTGCTTAAAATGCTTATAAACAGTGATTATTCAGTGTGTTTCATAAGTTAGCCACAAGTGTGTTTGCCATTTGTAGCTGTGTAGCACATTTATATTTACAGACAGTTTTGGGGACAGCTATCATTTACAGTGGCTCTCAGAAAGTAATGTCTCCTATTTTAGTTGGAGGTAATAGTAAGGATCACTTCTAGTAAAATAATTTTCCTTTCCAAAGTTTTGGCTATTATGACTTTAAGGGACTTAAATCCTTAAAAACTTATTTGTAACTGGGGAAAATACCATCTCCTTTACCCTTTATTTTGAAAATTTATATCAACATGATGCTATAAGTAGGAATTTGAGTCAAACCATGGCTCATTCCTTGCATGAAATTGCAGGGTTTTTATCAAGAGAAGTCCTTGGAAAAGGACTTCTGGAAAGTCAAAGGGAGTAGTTAACTCAGATGAGTGGTCCTGCCTGATTCCTAAGAATTATAGGATATGGCTCTTTCTGGGCCAAATGGATAGCCTTGCCCCTTATTGATGTTTGTCTTTACTCAAGCAAAAGCAGATGTACAAATACTGTGAACATACTGAAGTACTTACAGTCTTAGTCCATTATTCCATTAGTCATTAAGGGTATAAAACAGAAAGTTCATTTTGTCTTTAAGAAAAACTTGGTAAGTGAATTTTAATAAATCTTAAAATACTGTAATGCATATAGAAATCTTCAACTACAGCTTAGCAATGAGTTCTGTGTACTCAGAGATTTGAGCTGACCAATGTTGAAGGCATATTATTAAATCACTGGATTTTACTTTTGCTTGTATCATTATTAAAATAGAAAAATATATACTTCTGAGTGCTAAAACTTATTTCAGATAATTTATTGATCTGATTTCATTATTGACATGCTAGGATAGAAATTTTTTCATGCCATATGACTCAGCAAAATAATTTAGCATCTTCTGGAGTCCAAAACTTAAAATTGCTTAGATTTACAATGGTGCAGAGGTCAGACCATCTTAAAATTTTCAGGATTTAGAGTGTCATGGTTTGGTTTAGTTTATTTTTTTAATTATTATTTTTACTAACTGCTGAAAGGAGTACATGCTTGGGTTGTGAGTTGTTGTTTTTTTTGGGTTTTTTTTTTGTTTGCTTTTTTTCTTTCCTAAAAGGTTTCCAACTATTTTTAGGTTGAATTAAATAGCACCCAATAAAAAGAGTATCTTAGCTTTTTAAAGCATCCCTTAGCTTTTTTTAAGCAGCTGCAAAAGCGTCTATATCTTTTGAAGGTCCTAGGAATCTGTTTTGAAGCAAAACTGTTCTCTGCAGAGCCATGAAGGCTCTGAAATTTGGAAAATATTTATAAAAGTCTCATTCAATTGCTGAATGATAAATCTATTTCTAATTGTACTTCTGCTATAAAGACTCCATTCTTCTCTGCTTTATTATGCATATTTATAAGTCTTGTTTAAAAAAGAAATCATAAATCAGGGATAAAGCTCCCTTTAGAATAACAGGACTAGTGGATTAAATCTTCCACAGATGTTCAGTATATTAATAACTCTTCAACATGAGTTTCTCTATAAAATAAATATATGGCCACTAGTGATATTCTTTTCAATTTCATTGCGTACCTGAGTCCTATATGTTATCCAGATTGCATGTTCCCATACTGTGAATATACAGAGTGGCGGCATGAAAGCCAAACATCAAGAAGTAAAAAGTATACCTATACCCATAAACATTAAATGGTGTATAATCCCATGAAACTGGTGACTAAATGAGTATTGGTCTAGGATACAGTATCCCAACTGATAATTTTCTTTTTTGTACATTCATTATAGAAAGCAGTAGTTTCCAAAAGCTGTTTAGTGTTCTGTTTAAGAATGACACAATTGCATTTTGAAAACAAGGTATTTAAATAGATGTTAAAAAATTGATTAGCCTTAATTAACATATGGAACATAGTAAATTAAATGGGCAGTATTTGGACTTGCAGATATGCAAATCTTGGCTTACTTGTCTGACAAGGAATGCAAGGAATTCATTGTCTTTTCTTTGGATTACCAATAAATATACACACACACATTAATAATTGCATACAGTACATAAAAGTATGGTTGGTTTAGCTTTGAGTTTTGCTTGTTTGCTTTGATGAGAGCCACAAAATAAAGTAAATCTCAGGAAGATATTTGTTATCAATAATATCTTTTACTCTGAGATTTTGTCTGGCAAGGCTGAAGAGGAAAATTTTTTTTGCCGTGCCAGTGGCATTTCTACTGAAAGCTTTGACTTAATGCAAAGTTAATATCTACTTAATGTCTCTTCCTTAGGCTTAGTAAAAAGAGGTGCAAATTGAATATTTTGTATAAGCAGTTTAAATTAGTTAAACATTTGAAGTTGAGGTATAGCAGAATCAACAAAACATTTACTGAAATTTACCCCAATTTTATAATATTTTTTAGTAGCTGCATTTTCTAGTGTTAGATTTTTTCCTGATATTTTCCCAGTAGCCTTCCATCTGGGTGTAATACATTAAACAAAGTCTAGCTGTGAATTCTTCTGTAATAATAGTTTTCAGCATACTGGTCTAGATTTTCCTGTTTTGATGCCAGTGGTAATGGTTCCATTAATTTAACTAAGATAAAATATGCCCATTTACAAAACCATGTGCTGGCTTTTGGAAGTTTGATGAACAATTTTATTTTTTAAAAAAGTTTAAAGTTATTTCCATAACCAATAATGCATCAACAGAGTTCTCATATTTTTATGGCATTAAGAATTGAATGGCCATAACAGCTGGGCCAATTCTTTCCTTTTCAGCTAATCTCTCACTTTCCCTTTTATCTTGGGGGATGAGTTGGCAGTGGTGGTGTGGGTGTTTATTAAATCATTATCTGGTATGTTTATGTTATGTATTTTCATCTGGACATTTTAATGAGTCTTTTGTCAGTGTTTTTATATGGTGATCAGAGTTGCTAGCAGCATTGGTTAGCCATTTCTACAGACTGTAAAGGAGCTGTGTATTAGGCAGTTTAAATGTTTGCCAGACAAATATCTCCAAGTGTGTACCTGCCAGCTCAGGACAAGTGGAACACAACATGCTTTTTTTTCCCGTGGAGAAAGGAGCTGAACATGTGAAACTCCACACTGTGTACTAACCCTGAGCAAAGTCACCTCTTAGTTACTGCTCAAAATAGAACGTTCAAAACTTGCCCTTTTGGTGGTAGGTCATCCCTTCCCAGCCTGGAGATCTGCCAAGAAAATGTCTGCTTTGCTTTAAGCTTGTTGATAACTTCCAGTGAAAATATAAAATATTTACCTTTTCCTTTTTAGAACTTAATTGCTGTTTGAGAAAATATAGTTTTGTATCTGCTAGTGGTACTAGCTGATGTTGCCAGCTTTCATGAACAGTCTTCTCGATTTAGAACAGATTTGGTAAAACCTTTAAATGGAATATAAATTGGATTCCATTGGAATCAAATAGGAAACAAAATGGCAAAATCCTTTTCTTCTCATCTGTCTGACTATGCAAAAATAGACGTAATACTCTGAAGATACACACACATGCAAACATGTACACTATTTATATAAAGAGCATATATAGTCTGTATGTGTTTGTCTATATAGGTGTGCATATACACTCACTTTTTTTGCCAGTATCCTCATGCCCTCAATGTGCCATTATAATTTTATTTGTATTGATGAACACAGAGATGATGACAAGCTTGTAAGCAAATTAGATTTGGCTTTTACAAGTTTATTGAATTTATTCAAATTGTACTGTGTAAAAAATATTTCCAGTGAATGATAAGAAATCATCAGTCTTATCTCCCCATAACACAGGCATTGCTGGACTTTTGATTGATGAGAACTTAATCCTTACTAAAATCCTTATCAGAAGCCATACTGAGTACATAATATAATTGTGTGTGGGATTAATGTGTAGTTGTGTAATATATATTATTACATAGCAAAAATTCAAGTTTCTCTGTGTGAATCCACTAGCTGCGAGTTTGAGTCAATGAGTCAATGTATATCTCTGTGATGTGTGGCAAATATTTGAAGAGTGCTGGCAGGGGAGTAAGCACAAACATCCAATTACACCACTTCATCTTTATGTTACTCCATAAAATGGGATTTCATGGTATGCAGTGGATGCTGTAAATGTCTCCCAGTGGCTTCCTTCTCTTCCCCTCGTTTACTTCTCCTTTGGCATCTACATGTGGTAAAGCTGCCCATGTGAGGCCTCGGAATTTTCTGGATCTATGCAGTGTGCAGCTGAGAACCTGCAGATGATGGCAGGTTCCTGCTGCTGTGGGCAGGGGCAGGACCTGGACCAGCCTGACCTGACCCCCTAACTGGAAAACTGCCTCAACTTCATCTGCAGTCTGTCCACTGCAAAATAACAAGAGAAATAACAGTTTTCTGAATGCTCTGCAATAGAAGGGTTCAGCAGAAATATTTGCCTTTTTAGTAGGGGTCGTAACTAAACTTGCTCAAAAAGGGGAGTTAAGAGGAGTGTGAGTCAGAAACACTGTCACTAAGAGCAAAGGTTAATTCATTACATTAAGGAGATTACTTCATAAACAGGAAAAAAGAGATACATAATCCCCCTAGATTAAGCCCTTGCATACTATTCGTGTTCAACATTAAGGTTTCCACTGTCACTTTCTAATGCATTATTAAAAATGCTGCATCTTTAGATACTGTGAAGTTTCTTAAGAACATTGGAAAAAATATCTGAACGTTCTTGTGAAGTATCATCTGTCTTACAAGGTCATCTTCTTGGATTCTGAAAAGTTACAAATTTTTGAATTCCTCATATTTTTTTCTGGAGTCCTTTTTATTTTCTATACTTACTGAATAACAATATATCATGTGTCAGAATTTGAATGTTTCCCTGCTTCACTTGGTGACTGAATTCAGCATAATAATCCACCCTAATTCCATCTGTTTGGATTGCTCCTGCTTTCTGTTTAGATTTTGTCCTTTGCAACTCAAGTGGCATATTACAGTTATCACCTGATCCTAAAATTCTCGTGAATCCACTCAGCTCCAGCAGAGCAGGCTTAATTAAACTGTTCTGGGCAAGGCTTTATCAGAAGGGCAGTGTTAGCAAGGTATGCCCTTGCACACTTGTGTCTGCAAAGGTTTGTTCAGTATCTCTGTGGCTGCTTGTTCTGCTAATCATTGTGACTCTTCTTGTGCCTGGATGCAAAATGGAAAATGCCAAGTGCTTCTGGACACATCTTTGTACTGCTGCCTGCATATTGCTTGCTGTCCACAAAGCCTCACCTGAGGGCTCTCTGCCTTTATTTTCTTCCACTGACAAAGCTCCTCACTAAAGGTTGTTCCCTGAGCTTCTCAAATAGCATCAAAATCAGAAAGTCTCTATTAAAATAGTCCTTTCACTCCTTTTTCATGCCTTGTAATTAATTTCTCCTTTGTTATGTCTTTTCTTCTGTTTTAGTAATGTACATTAGTGTTTCTGTTTCATGAGGGAAATAGGTCAAAAGAAATGTGTTAAACAGGCAGTATAAACTTAAATTTTTAGAAGTAAATCTGCCTCTATCACAAATTGACTTTTTCATTCTTCAGCAGAAAACACTATTTTTCAGTAAAAAAATTACTGAATGCTTCAGCACGGATAACTCATTCAACCTATGGTAGTAGACAGTCAGTGGATTACTACCTTAGGATGGAAATCTATTCATCCTGAAGAACTGAGGCTGTAGATTGTTAGACCCTTTCTTTTCTCTTCAGAAAGCTGTTTCTGGCTTGTTTCAAGATAAATGAAAACAGCTGCATATCTCAAATTATGCATTAATGGAGAATTTTGACATGATACTCTTCAAAACACAATTAATCGTTCTCACGCAATTTTCTGTCAAAAAAGATTGATGGTGCTTTGTTTCTCCTCTTTTCACTATATTTTTGACAGTGAAATATCAGAGTATATTAGGGAGTCCATTAGACATCTGATTTGAAGGTATGTAATTCTTATTCAGACTATGACCAGGGAAGATGTACCCTATTTCACAATCAATATTTCATTAAACAAATCTGAAATGTGACAATGTGACAGATATATCTAAGAGAAAAAAAAGGAGTTTCACTATGTTGCTATGATACATTTCTTTAAACAAGGGTCCTCAAGGGTCTGTCCATTATTACAATGCAGTTCATAAGGCACTGACAGCTCAATTTAGACCTTTCTTAAGTTATATTTCTAAAGGCTCTCTTTTATGGAACTATGCTGACTAACTCTGGAGCAGAGGTAACAGCAGTGCTGACTGCCTGAAGTGTGTGATACAGTGTGTGTCAAAGAGCCAGCATTGCAGCAAATCCTCAGCATTTATTAATTTCAAAAATTATATTAATAAATCAAGTGGAAAAATACTTGGAATGTCAGTTGTTGTGAACACATTATTTTCCTTTTTCATTTTTCCTAATGCAGTATTTGAAATTCACCGTGACCATTTGTTCAAGCCCCTCTGCAGATACTGCATCTTCTTCCCACTTTGGTCTTTACCTGAATATGAGTGTATCAGCAGCAAAATTTTCTGTTTACTGCTGCAACTAGTAACCTTAGAGATCTGTAAAGCACTGATTTCCAGGTTAAGGACTGAGATTCATTAATTCTGAAACAAAAAACCAGCTCATTTTCACAGTAGGGACAGAGAGTGCCCTAAATCCTTTTATTTGCTTTATATTGGCTGGCACTGGAGCCCCAAGAAACCTCCCAAAACCTCCCAGCTGGGTGACTCGTGGTGCCTGCAGTCTGTAAGTACCTGCTGTGAAAATGAACTGGGAAAGTGGCATTAAGCAGCTGTGCCACAATTATCAAGTGCAGAAATTAGATAGGAGATGCTTTTCACTCTTTGAAAGATACACAAAGGACATCTCCAACTCTTGAAATCCTGGAAATGTTTCTTAGGCAGAAGAGTTGCACAGTAGTAGAAAAAGTCACTCTTAATTCACTACATATTTTTGAAGCTAGATGTATGCTTCTAAACTATAATTTTATTCCCAGTTACTGAATGCAATAAAATTCCAATGATAAAACAAAAACTCTGTTAAAACCTATATGAATTTGCAAAATTGAACCTTGTAGTTCCTTTTCCTTTGATTATGATATTCAGAAGTTCTTCTTATAAATCTTGTAAATTCTGTAATGTTACTTTTAATCATTAACTTTTGCAGATTTTTTCCATGATATTTGCCCTCTTGATTTTTTTTCAATAGTATAAGGGAGTGGCTTGCTTTAAAGAAAAATTTAAACACTTAAATTAATGGCACCAAGTAAAAAGAATTCAATAAAATTGTTATAGCCTAACAGTACTTTAGCTGTTTTTCAAACTGTTCAGCATTTCTGTGCTAGACACCCTTCTCAATTTAACAATTATATAGACTTATAAAATGTGCCTTCCCTGCATATTATTGGAATAATATTAAATGTGCTCATGGAAAACTTAAATGGAAAAATCCTCAAAAATTACCTATCCAGAGGCATAACTGGTATTTCAAATGTAAGGTGTCTGAGGTACAGTGAAACAATGTCAGACAATGTATGTTTTCAACAGGATTTATGAAAGACTGACAAAGAGTTTTGTAAGAGATATATGAATCTCAATAAATGATTCTTCCCCATGGGCCCAGTATAATCTGTACTGGCATCCTATTATTATTCAGAATTGCTTGCAGTAATACCTCTGGCAAATGGATTTCCTGATGCAGCTGCAGCACATGTTATGTGGATAAATGGCATTTTGTTTTGTTTGCAAACCCCCAGGTCATTTAACATCATCCCTGAAATTTTAACAGGCATTTGAGCAGTGGTAATAAAATAATATTTACAAATTCAGCAAGTAAACATTGTCTCTCATTGCACCTGATCTGTTTCTCTGTCCCAGCTCAATATTCACTGACACTGTGACTGGAAAGCAAAGAGCCTGCCATCCTGGCAGAGAGAATTCTGCATGCCCCCTGAGCCTTGCTTCAGAATCACTGCTTGGTTTACACTTGAAGCATCTGTTGAACAGTAATGATTGTTGCATTTGTTGTTTCTCATGTAACTGACACAACACTTTCTTGTTCTTTTTAGAAACCTTTGTTTTGTTTTATCTAGAGAGTATTCTTGAAAATTTTCAGCAGCTTCCCAAAAATGGCTGAAATGTTCACCTTATATGTTCACCTTATATATAAGCTATACTTAATGTGGAAGAAGCAAATTTCAAGAGACTGTAGCTTGACACTTGAAAATTTTAGTTATACCAGATAACATGATATTAGCAATTCTGGAGCTCACAGGAAGTTTTATCTGACTACAAAGACCAAAGTTCTTGTATTTTTCTTCCAGTTCTGCCTATATTGTCAGGAGCAGAGTATTTTTTTGTCTTTGCCTGGTATATATTTGGTTTTTCTTTCACTTTTTGCCTTCACCCAAATTTTCAGTGTGTGCATTTCATGTAATGCTTAGGAAACTGAGAAACTCCACATGCTCTTTTTGTACAAAGAAAAAACATTTGAGTAGAACTTAGAAGGATTCCTCTCCCAGTGTCTTAAAAGCAAGAACTCTTTTTTTCTACATATGCTTTAATTTCAACAGAGTGTTCTGTTTACTCCTGTAGAATTTAACACATTTGCAATTTATCTTATTTTGCTGATTGCATCCTAATTTTGCCTCAAACATTGGCTGACACTGAAAGTCTCTGTGCAGCCTTTAGCACTGGAACAGGTTTGTGTTTGGCATGTCTGAGACATCAAAGCCCTGTTAGTTCCCTCAGTGTTTCTACCAAATTCTGAGTGATGCCATTTTACACTGTAAAGGTCAATTGCAAGAGATAATCACAGGTTTCTCTGAGATTTCTTATTTTCTATAATTTTCCCCTAGAAATATAGTGTTACATGGAAGACTATGGGTTTCTGAGAAAAGTTCCAATAGATAAATTTTCTGTAACAGCTAGGTTGTACTGCTACTCTGCTAATGTTGCTCTGTTAATAAAATACAGAAATAATTACTATAAACTATTTAATGAAAGAATTATTTCTTCACTTTATGCTGTGAGCTTTTTTAAAGTAATATGTTCACAATAAAATGGCATTGTGAGTTCTTATGCATTATTTATCACAAAATGCATATTGCACAGACTGGCATTCATATCAGTACCATCATGTAGTACAGAAAGAAGATGTGGAAGGAGAGGTAATCAAAAACCAGGCTACTGCTCTTGTTACTGACTCATGATAATGCAATATAGCAAACATGAAAGTGACATTAAATGTTTAAAGTATTTAAAAATTACTAGCAACTGCTAACTAGTTTGATAGAAACAATTAGCCTTCCATCTACTTGGGCTGCAATGAAATTCTGTGACACTGCCCTACAAGCTGTAGTGTTACATGGAAATACCTAAAGCAAGTTTAATTTCCAGAGGGCATTTAATTGCAGCAGGGTAGCAATTCAGCACAGGCTGTTTCTCCACCAAAGGAGTTCTTTCAACATGAATCCAAGCTGTGAGCTCTAAAGATTGCCTGTAGAGTAGATCAAATTTCTGTCACACATCTTAGAACATTTCTGCTCTTTTCTATTTTTACTCTAGAGATAGGAATATTTTACAGGGTGGGTCTCCCTGCAAAGCTTAAAGGAGACAGAAGAATTTTCTGAATAGCCTGTCTGTTCCCTAGGATGTCTAACTTTGTACCATGTCACTGAAAGGCTCAATTGCCTTTGTTTGGTGGGAGTTGCTGAGCTGGCCCATGGGTTGTGTGCCAAGTTTCACGTGTAAGAGCAATAGAGAACTTTCCTTCGTGTACCCGTGTGCAGTTTGCTGTACTACTGCTATTAAACTTACTCAGTAATTTTCCAAAGGCAACAGGAGACAGATTTTAGGACAAGTTATTAGATCTCTTTCAGATAGAAGGACAGAAAAAGAAGCTGCTGAAGCTGCAGCAGAGAAATTACAGCTTACTTAGGAAAAAGCAGGTTTCAGGGGGAAAAATTTTTAACATAATTGAACTCCAGAAGAGAAGCTTGGTATAAATGTCTGGATTGGCAGTGTAGAAACAATGCAAAGAACCAACTTCTAATAAGAGTCAGTGTAAAAGGAAGGTTTTGTGGATGTTTTGACCCTAAGACCAACATTTTCTCATCTGAAATCAGCAAGAACAACTCTTAAAGGGATACTGACTCTTCTATGTTGCTGATCAAAATCCTACCCCCAGGCTTCTTAGAGCACTCTTGTGGAATACTGAAATCACAGGGAAGGCTCTCTAAGGCACTGCCTCATAAGATTTAGGATGCTAAAAGCTGGGCATCTTTTTAAACTGTGAGGTGCTATTTTATTTGCATCAGAGTTGAATTTCTATACACAAAAATAATAAAAAAATCCAAAGCATCTAAAGCTGACAGTTTCTGTGGTTTTGGTGGCTATAGATACTGTTTTGGAAAATATTTTTAGGATTATGAGCAAGTAATCCTGAAATGAGTTATTCTACCAGTGAGGCATTTGCTTTGGTCTTTTCTGGAGAAATCTTTGTATAAAACTAGAGGGGGAAAAAAGCAATGGGAAGAAAAAAAGAAGATGAAAATTAATTAGAAATGTGGATGAAGCTGACCATGAGGAATAAAAAAGTAAGCAGTAAGTAAAGTGTTTAGGTAAGCTTTTCAGAGTTCATTACTTGCCTAAAGACACTCAAGGACCTGAAAAAATCCCTGTAGTTAGCTGCCTCCATCTTTAGGCAGATAATGACCCTGCAAAGGCAAAGCTTTCCCCATGCATATTTCTAAGAGAAAGATCATAGCAGTCAGCATGTGCAAAGTGCATGTGGAAAATAAGTAGTGAGATGATCTAATTTTTTCAGAAGAAGTTGTGATTGACTAAAATTCCTAGCAAGCAAGCCTAGCATGATGTGTTCTGCTCAAGATCTTATTTGAAACAATATTTTAGTGATAGACATTTGGTTTAGTACGGTTACTGCAGAGCATCAATTCATTGCATAACTTCAGAAGTAAATGCTTGTTAAAACCACATTTAGGAAGTAGTTAAATAATGTTTGACTCTTGTGAAACTTCTTGAAACGTGGTGAGGGAATAAACTCCTATTTGCTGCCCACAAGTTTCTGCTGTTACAACAACTTCATGGTAGCTGCTTTGTAGAATTCTTTCTTGCATTTCAGCGTCTCTAACACTCAAACTTATTCAGTAGTTTTCCTCTCTGAGCTTGCATTCTGCAGTGAGTATATCTAGGCATTTGACAGAATGATCTGCTTTTGATTCGTCCCTCTGTCATTTTCACTACTTTAGTATTTTAAAAACCTGAACAGGCTTTGAATTCTGACTTAAATAGCAAAACTTTTCTTCTTTAATAGTAAAATAAAAATAAGCCAAACATTAAAATACCTACAGAAAAACTATTGCTATAGAAACCAGGAATATTCATCTACAAATATGCCATGACTGTTTCCAGAAAGGAAATAAACTGTGCTAATTTATAAGTGTTGTTACTCCCAGTTTCCACTTTTCTGGTTTTCAGGCAGTTACAGCAAAAACATGGAGTATTTGGCACAATGGACATTTTTGCCACCTCTGTTTCTGCACATACAAAACATAACTGAAGTGCATGCGCTACTACTGAGCAAGTGGGGCAAAGAAACAATAGATATCAGAAATGCATCAACAAGCCTAGATTACTCTGTAGGGTGTGTTTGCAAGAAAATAGCAGTGAATGCCCTGAGCAGATCTGTCAAATGTTATTAACTATTTTTTATTTATGCATCTTTTCCATGCTTGGTCTTTTCCGGAGCAGTTGGCAAATGATTGATGTCCATGCATTGCTCACTCAGTTCATAAGATCCAGACACACTAAAGCTCCTTGAATTCTCATTCACAGTTTAAGAAGAAAGCTGAACTCTCTAGCGTGAGATTTTTAAGTAGCATTTTTTTCATGTAATTAGTTTTAAAAGTTCTTTATGTGCCATTCTCTCTTTGTTATTTATTCTAAATTCTCATCTTGGGACCAGTCCTCAGCTTAGCAAATACCACTCAGTCATGGCACCTGACTTCTCCCCAAAATATCTTCTGTTCAAGGGTAGACTCTGAATGTTCTCATTCACTAGAGCTGCCTCTCTGCTGCCCAAATGTTTCTCTTGTTTAGTTAATTAGTGATGGAATCCTCAGAGCAGATTTTCTACACGGCCACAGTTTAACCCAGGGTTTCTATAGATATAAACCTTAGCTATGGGATGAAGGTTTTGAACAGGCAGCAGTCTAAATTTCTTGGGAAGGTGCAGTCAGAAATGGAGCACAGAAATATCTGAAATGAGCTGAAGAAATTAAAGTTAGGGTTTGCTGGGCAGAAATTTTAGCCAAGGTATCAATCTTCCTGATTTGTGTTTACTGGGGTTGCAAGGTCTGCTGAGACTACTTTTGCCCCAATTTTCAGTAGCAAAAATGTAGTGAAATTTGAGCCAAAAGAGATTTTCAATTGTGCTGACACAGGCCTTTTTTCATACAGTTGACTAATGAAATATAAGACATCTTGTGAATTTTTCATCTTATTTCATCTTTTTGCTTGTAATTTTAGTTGGCTTTTTTTCTTTTGGCTTATATTTTTCTCTCTCCTATGTGTGTAGTTATTTTGTTCTCCTACCTATGTTCAACTGTGAAAACAGAGCTGAAGACTCCAAATAAATTAAATTTTCAGAAATACTTCTTTAATTTGGGGGTTTTCTGGTTTTGTTTCAAAATGATGGAGAAATCATAAATAAAAATAAGTATATTAAAATATGTTACAATTATATATATGAGATTATATGGTATTGATATCTTCCTGAAAGTTGCATCAGCATCATTCTGATTTTTTTGCTTCCATGTTACATTTTAAAATGCAGGTTTAATAAGACCTGTTTTATCAGGTAACCGTTTCTTTGATATGGCTGCTGTCCAGATAACTCACTCACCATATTCTAAATCACTTTATTTTCTGATTTATTTCCAGTTTTTCTTGCTCAAATTAGTTTTTCTGTGATAACCTCAGTACCTGATTTTACTGACTTGCCTTTTTCCCACTTACCCAACATTCCTCTATCTGTTGAAGTAAAACCTCA
The DNA here is from genome assembly GCA_013389925.1 of Aegithalos caudatus. Lineage (NCBI taxonomy): Eukaryota > Metazoa > Chordata > Aves > Passeriformes > Aegithalidae > Aegithalos > Aegithalos caudatus. Next base: position 43,304 of record WEIU01009647.1, on the reverse strand, counting down.
GTAAGTTTTACAGGAGTTGTTTCTTTCTAGAAAGAGTAGAATTCTTTCCTGAATATTATGAACACCAGGGTACCCAGTTTATGGTTTTAACCATGAACTGTCTGGTAATTTCTATTTTTGATCCAGTAATATAAATTTCAAAGGAAAGAAACTTTATTTTAGGGGTAAGGTTTCATTATATACTAGGAAAAAATATGTATAGCAGCTGGAAACTGTAAGTATCGTATTAGAAAAAGAGATGCCAATTAACATGTTAAACCACACCTGTGGTGCCCACATTTTCAGCAGTTCTATGGTATTGCCATGTCTCTAACTTGAGGAAAAAAAATAATCAAAGTATTATGCCTGGTAGATGCTCTGTGCCATTTCTGCTTCTTCTATAGTTTTTCAAATCATCAGAGTACCATAAAAGGATGGGATGCAATAGGGAATTCTTCCTTCTCCATCAAGATAGGATCAAGAGCCTGACTGGAGCTGATGGATTTATTTTATTCACTTCCCTTTTCCCCTGCTTTCTCTGATTCCCACAAAAATAAGAAACAGAGTTGTTGAAAGGATGCATTTTTAGAAAATTTAGTTGATTATCATCTTCAAAATATTTCAGTGTGTCTGAATATTTCATTTTGTTTATTTCAGTATTTCGTGCATTTTACTGAAATTTTATTTACTGATACTTTATTCCTGATCCTTTCTGATTTTCCGTGATTTAACAAAAACTACCTGTGAAGATATATCTGGATTTGGAGTCATATATGTTGGTGTTTATTTGTTGGTTCTTTTGTTTTTGGAAGAACATAGGTAAGATTTGAATTATCATGGTTTCTTTGGCTTTCCTTCATTCTTCTAGGCTGTATTCCTTGTGTGTCATATTCCATAGGGCAAATAAGAATGCTGAAAGTTTAAAAGCCTTTCCTGACTGATGATAAAATAAAACCAAGATTTTCAGGTTTGCCATGTTGGAGTGCCTTGTCTTGAATCTGGACAGTAAAATTTCTTACAGCTTCATATCCTAGCTTCTGCTTGAAAAGGTGGAAATTGAGATTTAATCAGCATACACTCTTCTGCTTTTCTGTCATTTTAGGTGTCTTTCAATGTGCAGTGTAGTTGTAGTGTTTAAATTATCTTATTTTCAGAATTTCTCCTCACTTTGTGTAACCATGGCTATTTCCCTTTCTCCAAAGAACAGGATGTTAATTTTTTGACTCTGGTTTGTATGCTCCTATGCTGGCTTTTTAATTTTTGATTTAACTCATTCCTCTCCTGATTTATATTTGGCCTCTTCTTCCAAATAAGTAACAGCACAAGAGGAAATGACCCCAAGTTGCACTAGGGAGGTTTAAGCTGGATATCATGAAACATTTCTTCACCAGAGGGGTTGTCCAGCATTGGAACAGGCTACCCAGGGAAGCAGTTGATTCACTATCCCTGGAGGTATTTAAAAGCTGTGTAGATGTGCACTTAGGGACGAGGTTTTGAGGTGGGAATGGGAGTTTTAGGGTAGTGTTTAGACTCTTAGAGCTCTTTTCCAATCTAAATGATTCTGAGGACGTGGAACTGTTGGAGCAAGTCCGGAGAAGGGTCACAAAGTTGCTAAGATGACTGGAGCAATTCCTTTTGAAAACAGGCTGAGAAAATTGTTCAGCCTGGAGACAAGAAGATTGAGATGATGGAGACCTCATGGCACCCTCCAGTGTCTGAAGAACACTTCCCTACAGGGAAGCCAGAAAGGGATTTTTCATCAGGAGCTGAAGTGATAGGACAGGAGTAATGGGTACTAATGGAAAGAGGGGAAATTTGTGCCCCAACCCTGGCAGTAGATAAGGCCTTGAGCAGCCTGGTCTGGTGGGAGGTGTCCCTGCCTGTGGTGGGGGTGGGGCAGAGTAGGACTGGATGACCTTTAAGGTCCATTCCAAACCCTTAACACTCCATGATTCTATGAACTTGGTAGAAATAATCCCATTAGAATTTATGGTTTCTCAGCTATTCTCAAAAGTAATGCATTAACAAAAATGAAAGATTTCTTAGGCTAGTTCTTAGATGAATTTTGACTTTACCAGGAAGCTATTCTTTTCCCCCTGAGGTAATTGGATTTTCCAAGAATGTTTCTACAGAAACTGCAGAGTTCCACTTCAGCCATGTCACTGTTTATAGGATAAAGCTCCAAGCTCTTTGGAAAAAAGAATCAATTGAGCAGTGGGTTATGAACAGGGAAAACTTTATTACATGGGAGATTGAGCAAGCTACGGTAGTTCTTCTGGCTTTAAAGTGTTTAGAACTATAGAATGTATTTAAATGTGTGTTACAACTTAAATTTAATAGTTAAAACTGCGCCATAACTCTGTAAGGGTGCCATGCATAAAATCATTGAGAGAATTGTTTACTAATGTCACAGTATATAATAACAGCATAACACAGTATATGCCCTGTGGGCTTGTTTGCAAGCTTTGTGGTACTGAAGCACAGCAAAAAGGAACCATTCTCTACCAGGAAATACCAGGAGAAAACAGCACCTCTGGTCATGTTTCAACTGTATTTCAGGATAACATAGATGTGACCTACATCTTCATTTCACTGAGACAATTCATGGTGATAAAATAGAAAAGTAGTTAGTATAATGATTTTTTTTTTTTTTGTCTTGGGGCCTGTGATAGTTATATGAATCTAAATCCAGGTAGTATTTAATCTAAGTAGATAATCAAGGGGTAAAGTATTATGGAAGCCACTAAAAAAAAAACAAACCACCAAAAAAACAAAACAAAAAAAAAAAAAAAAAAAACCAAAAACAAAAAACCCCAAAAAACTGAATGCTACATTTTGAATGTGAACAGGCTTAGTTTTACCAAGATAGAAATTAATAAGTATTTTAGAAAGATCCTGTAATGGTGAAGGAATTGGTTTCTAGCTAACAAGTTTCAGGCACGTGTCCAAGTAGTCAAGCTCTGATTTTTGTTGCCTTGGTCCCAGCTCTGTTGGTTTTTCACAGCTTTGCTTAAAGTATTGGTGTATTTACTTCATAACCAGGATAGCAAAAATTATCATAATTGTGTTTTGCCAGAAATACTCATTTTTCAGATGAAGAATGACCAGTCATGTAGAAAATAGCAAGTATATTCTTGATATTTTCAATGTCAGATGCTGTCCTAATGTGTCTTAGGAAAAATGTATCCTAAAATACTTTATGCCAGCTCATAAAATGTCATTAGGAGAACAATATGCTCGTGTTACTGCTACATTTTCTGTGAATTCTATTCTAATAACGAATACTTTAAAATATATTAAGAGTTGCTGAGAAAAAGTATTTGACATTTCAATTAAGTAGAATACTGATTTCTAATTAGTATTTCATTAGAAATATCATGCAGATTGGGAAAAGAATGCCATTGTTTTACTAATTACTAAACAATGTCTGCTGCTTCCAGTTAGCCTGGTGATTTGTGATTTCACATCAAAGCCATGAAATAAAATTGTGCATATCCCATGCAAAGTTTGGTTTATCCCCTGAGTTATCTACTGTGATGTTTATTTTTGGTCATGTGAGTGGTAGCCTTGTGTAAAACACAGCTAAAAATGTATGCATGTAATACTTGAGAGGAAAACATGTAGCATTAAATGTGCAACCCTTGTTTGCACTTTACTTAGGGTGAAGTATCTTATCTCTCAAATCTGCAGGATCCACCTCTGCAGAGCCAGAGCTGTGTAATGGCCAAAGCCTGGCCCTTATAGCCAAGGTTTTCCTTCGGAAGGCATTCTGTTCTAGGGGCAGAAACGCTGGCTTTGGTACAGATGTACAGATCCAGGGAGCTGGATGTAAAACTGTAGCTGTTTCTGCCCAGGACAAGGAATTTTGGCTGCTCCTCCTCACTGTGTAGTTTTCAGAGTATTCAGAAGAGCCATGTGTCTGAGAACTCAAAGACTTACATGTAAGAAACCTTTCCAAGCAAGATATTAATGTTTCTCAGTATATCATACAGAAACAACTTTTTTAACTTAATTTTATATCAGACATATAAAAACACTTTCTAGGGACAGTGAATTGCTTGCTGCTGTGGAAATATGTTAGTGATATAAGTATTTAACACAATTTCTTAAAAGGTATTTACTAAAACCAAAAAACCCCCTACTGGAATAATTTTTTCCTTTACTTGCTATATAAAAAAGCTCAGATATAATTTATAACTATAGAAGGGGTAAATAAAACTAAATTTGAAGACCTTTCCATTTTTTTTTAAGACATCATAGTTTTGACTAATTCAGGACCATCCCATGACTTATAGTAGGTAATACCTGTGATCTAAAGGTTATTTTTTTGCCCAGAGTATGATTATAATTCAATAGCCAAAGTACCTATTCCTTTAGAGTTATTGACCTGCTCTTGCCAGTCTCTCATTATAGAAATGTCTGTGCCTCAAAATGATTTGTGGTCAATTCATGTTAGGAAATTTTCATGAGTATATGAAAAGATTGTTAATTACTCTATAGTACATTTTAAAATTTTACCCTATTCGAAGGTTGTTTCTACAGACAATATATCAAGGTCTGAAATTTGATCTCACATGTAAAACCAGTACTTCTGGAGAGCATATCATTGCTAGTGAAACTGAACTGAAGGAGGGAAAATACTTGCTTACTTGAAATTTTGCATTGTTTTCCAAATAAATGTATACTGGCACTGTTCAATATCTGCTTCATCTAGGGTAATGATTCATTAATTCTTTCTAATTGGTAGGGAGACAAAATTTAAGTTCATTCTGGAATCTAGGCATCTTTACTTTTTTAATCATCACTTGTATAATTTTTCAACTGACCAATATTTTGGCTGAGTATTTCCAGTAGGAATTGAGGACATGATAGAAGGAGGTTGATTAGAAATGAATGCTGCATTAGCAGATACAACAGTACCTGTAACAGTGGGCAAATGTAATCTCCAATTCAATTTCTTTGAAAGATTTGCTGTTTTAATATCACTGCTGAAGGAATAATCTGAGTGAGTTGAGGTGTTTTAAATCAATGTGTGCTTATGAGCTCAAGTGAATTCTCTCTTACCTTGGAGTTCTATTTAATTATGCATTTCACTGATTTATGCTCTTGATTTCTGTCAATACCTGCTAGATAGCTATGCTGCTATTTAGCAACTTGCACATGTTTATAAAACCCAGCTTGTTTGCAGTTAGTTTGTTTTTGCAAATTATGATATGTAATGGTAAATCTTATCACTTTGGTAATAGAAGGGGTTTTGTTTCTTAGGAGAGAAACAAACTGATTACCTGAATTTTTGACATCAGATTCTTTGTAATAATCTTCACCTGGCTGAACAACTGATGAAAAGAACCAGACTGAAATGACAGTGTAAACACAACCTGTTGTTTCTATGGCTCTGGGTGCAATTAGGCAAAGGGATACCTTGCCTAAGCAAGATAGAGAAACTCCATAATTATGGGCTTTAAAAACAAGGTGATCAAAAATCTGTCTGGAACAAGGCAAGTAAAACTCATGCAATAGTTTTTTACTGTTGCCTCCAATTCTGTAATTCTGTGATTAAATGGCCAATAGATCAATGGGAATAACTGAAAACCTAGTTCTTCAATAAAAGTAAAAGTAGTTTTTGCTTTGCATAAAGGCAAGGATAATTTTTTCTATACATTTCAGTGAATAAACTATACTTTACTTGCAATATTAGTAACTAGATTTTTTTCTTCTACAGCAAAGAGTACTGTAATTCTTCATTTCTTCAAATGCTGAGCCCTAGGTTTTATGCTCTAATCAGAAGTAACACAGGCATTTGCAATTCCCTGTGAAGAAAAATCTCTTCTGTAATAGTTTGTTCTGCTGACATTTTGGTGGAAAATGTTCTGGCTTCATCAGATTTGTAATGCATGAAAGACATGAATTGATGCAGTTCATAACAGCACAGAAAACTGCAGGAAGGAACAGTGTCTGATGCAGTTAATGAGAGCCTTTTTGGGAGTGTGTCCTCAAGGGAGTGTTTTTCCCCCTCCCTTTTGGCATCATAAATAACTGTCCTGGTGTTCTGGTTTGCACTTAGACCACCTCACTCAGGAGAATCTGTGGATCAGCAGCAGGTCTAATACTGCTCCACTATGCCCCACTGCTTGGGACTACTGGTCAAAAGCAGGAAAATGTCATGAGTGGATGCAGAAGGTCTGAGCAATGTGCTTGTTTAGTAGTTAAACTCTGCCCTTCAATGTCCTGTGCTGTACAATGCTAAATGCTGTGACTCCTGCTATGCAAATTCTAGAAGACATGGTCAGTCAGAAATGGTCTCCATCAGTGTGTTTCTTACATGAGAAAATGAGCAACTCTACTTGTTAGAGCGCTGAACCACTCATTGAGAACAGCTTTTACTGAAAATCTATTTGAGTCATACCTTAATACCCTCTAATTACTATATGTAACCAAAGGTATTGTTAGCAACCACAAGAAAATACACAGCTCAGTTATGTAGGAATTGAGAACTGAACCAATGTAGGAACCTTATAATATATAACACTATTGTAATCCAGAGCTGACAGGGAGATATGTCTCTCTATTATATGTAATATGAACCCTATGGAGGAAAGAAGGAAATGGCTTCTACTGTCTTTTAAAATACAATAGGCAGTAAACCTGGATGCTGGGAATGATTCAGTGCATGTGTTAGAGAGTGTGTGTGGGAAGTCTGAAATTATGAGCAGATTGACAGTTGTATGCACAGTAATTCCCTTCTGACAGATAGCCAGAATGCTAATAGTGGCAGGCATGCACGAAGAAATACATGAAGAATGGGCCAAGAAAATGGTTTTTTTCCTGGATCTGATCCCTGTAACCAGGCAAGCTTTATGAGTTACTTCCTATAATTAAAGCATTCACCAATTCAAGTTTTTCTCCAATGGCTCTGGAATATTTTCATTTCTTTTAAAATTAGTCTTTTTCAACATCAATTTTATGATTAATTTTTAATAGATACCCTATAAAATATATCTGGGTATGAACTTTCAAGGCTCGTGAATTGTTAGGCCAGAATTGGCAACACTGAAATACTGTTCTTTCATTTGGCTACAGAATCTTAATATCCTAGTTGTCACCCGTTTAAAGACATGATTTAAAAGCAGTCAATTGGCCTTTAAATGCCTTCAGAGATCCCACATAATTACATAGATGCCAAGCTCTACCCACAGGCAATCTGCAAAATTTCCTAGCACTCATAAATTGCCTTCATCTAGACTGAAAAAGAAACTATTATCCTTGTTAATGGATCTGATTTCATAATGACCTGGATCTCATGATAAATCAGTATTAACTTCCCTTCTTTGTTAATATTTAAGATGAGAAAAAATTTTGAAATAATTAAGATCCTAATAAAATTTATCTTTTAAGGTAATTTATTTGAAATGGACACCAACTTTACATTATAAATGGCTCTTTATCATTTGAGAAGGAATTCTTGGGCAATGAGGAGGACAGTAAAGACATATTATGCCAAGTGATTTCATTAGTTTTGTGCCGAGCAGATGGGCTTTTCTATTACAGGAATATCTGTGGTGAATGTTTTGAAACCTCCTGCAAGAATGCTTGCTCTAAATTTCCTATTTCTTCTTGCTTGCTTTTTCGGATCCATGGGTGAGATGTTGCCAGATTTACTGTTACTTTAGAAATCTTTTATCTGCAGGCTGAATGAATGATGGGTATCACTAATAGTTTAAAGGATGCAAGTCTATTGCTGATTAGTAAAGAGTAAAGCTCAGTCCTCATTCCCAAAGCAAGCAGGACTGAAGGATGGAGCAGAGAAGGTATTTGGCACAGTGCCTAAGATGTGCAGAAAACTCCTCTGCACTATTTTGTTAATATAGAGGCACTTAAGTATATGTGCATTTGCAAAACCTTAATATTTTAAATCATGGCTATAGAAGGAAAGACTTTATTGATAGACCCATTCCTTCCCAATAATCAGATAACAATATCCAATTCAACCATGTGGCGCATCCCAGAGCAAGGCTTTATTCTGCTTGCCCACCTCAAGTTGCCCAAACTGACCCTGGCATTAAGCTAAAGGAGTTTTCTCTGGTTCAGTCTTTCACATAAGAGCAAGATTTGAGACTCATGAATGACTATGATTTCAGCTATGAATCTCAATGCCTTGTGTTACCAGGCCAAAAGAGAAACATTTTTCTTTTCTTTTCCTTATTGGCTGTCTGTATAAGCCTTTGTCTAGTGATTAAGGTAACTTGTGGTTTTGGAAGAAATACAAATGATTTAATTGCAAAATTTCTGTAGTTTGTAGGAAGTAAAGCTTGGGTATGTAACCTACTTTCCACACCCCCGACACACATCCCCAACCACAGAATAAATACAAACAATAAAACACATTGTGTTTTCTGAAACTCAAGGCTACTAATCTCCATGCCTCCAAAACTAGAGACATTCAAGACACAAATAAACTCCAAGTCTTTCCGAGTTCATGAGGTCTCATGAGTTACTGTATAAAACAGTGCATGTGGAATTCAAGCAGGTTAATTTGTCTGCTTCTGGAAGAGCTCTGCTCGTTTCCCTGAATTGCTCTGGCAAGAAGGCACTCCTGTTTTCTGATCCTGTGGATGCTGAAGTGTCCAGGCTGCTGGCTCCAGGCACCCAGGGATGGTCACCCGTTGACTCGAGTTACCTGGAGGCTCCCTGGCAGCCACGTGGAGAACAGGAGAACTGATAAAACTGAAGTGTTTTGGGTAAATTAACATAGGAAACAGAGAGAATTCTTTGATTTAGGATTGTTTTGAAGGACTTGGATGTGGATGATGTGTAATGCAGGTACAGATTAAACTTTCTGCATTTGTCTCCCATGTGGATTGACGGCTTCAGCTTATTCTTGTAAACAGTTCTTTAAGTTCAGCTTAAAATAATACTTTTTTCATTTCTTACAAAAAATTATAGTTTTCTCTTTGGCTGCTGCCCCCAAGAACATCTGATTACCAGTGTTCGCTGCAATCTCTGTGGGAATAAAATCACAACCAGCATTGTGCTCTGACTGAGCTCGTTCTCTTGATTACTGTCTTTGACTCCTGATTGCAAATGAACTTTTCACAATAAAACCATACAAAAGAAATTAGAAAAATGTCAGGGCCAGATCTACCAATCCCTCCTGAGGACTGCAGGATTGACAGAAATACACAGTACAGCTGATGAAATGAGAAAAATAATAGCTCATCTTTGAGCTCTGAGCTATAAACCTTTCCATTTAGCAGAGTCCACGTTTACTAGAGTTGTTTGTTAAAGCGTCTTTTATCTCTGATCTGTCTCTCAAAGGCAGTTTAATCATATTTATCTACTTAATATTTTAGGAAGAGAAGTTCTGAACCTTAGGGAAAAGTGATACATTGACTTTTATTTGACAGTTCAGTATATTGCAAAGGACATTGCATTTCATGCAAAGCTGACCCAGGGACGTCAACAAGTGCCTCTGAGTGCTAATTTAATGCTTCGGAGCTTCCCTGTGAGTGAAACCTTTCTAGCACAGCGTTTTGATTCATTAACAGCAATTCCAGGCATGTCTCATCGAACTCCCCCTTCCCAAATCAAATTGCCTTGCAAGTCATTAACATTTTTACTTGATTTTTTTAAAGTGTTTTAAATGTATGGTATGGTTTTCAGGTCTTCCAAATCTCTCTATACATCATTCTCAGAAAATACTCTAAAGTCTGCTGACAGAACTGGGCTTCTCTCAAAACAGTATGGAATAGCATCCCCCTTCTTGCCCTCCCTATCACAAAATCTATATATGTGGCATTACAGAACCTTCATGTAGGAAAGAGAAGTTCAATTTTTGAAATAAATCCTGGAGAATCAAAATCCGCTCTTTCAGTCTCTGGGAAGCCTGTTCTGATAGACCAGGTCACATAGCAAGGGGGGGAACACCTCCCTTCTCCCCTTCCAGTTCTCTTGAGCAGAAAATCTTCCAATGGCCTGGAAGTGCACTCAGGTCAGATCCAAACATCTTAGACCAGCAGGTAGGGCAGTAACCTTGGAGACAAGAGTCACTGGTTCTAGTTCCTCCTCTGAGTAATTCTTTAAAAATTAAACATTAAACATTCCTAGAACATAAACCATAAACTAGCACTCTGCTTTTAGAAGAGTGCCCTAATCAGTGAGCTTCAGAGCCATGCTAATGCTTGCTGTCTCTTTCTGGTTCCACGCGGACATATTGAAAAACCATATCTGTGTTTCCCTAACTGGAAAAAAAATTAAGTGGTGTTAGATGAATAGGTTAAATCTCTATTACACAATGCATGTGGTTTTTGCATTAAGGCAATCTAAATTCTTCTCAAGAATTGTTACCATGTTTGTCTTCTATGGAGACAGGTTTAAGCTGGAAATACCATTATGATATCAGAACACCTTTTTTGTGTGACTTCATTTTGCAAAGAAATTGTTTTATTGCAGATTGCTGACTCTTTCTGAAAGAACTTATTTTGAAAATAATTTGTTTTCAATGTCAACTTCTCAGATTCAACAGATCAGGATTTAGATAATAACATTTCTTAATTGTCTTGCATGGGATCTGTGTGTTTTGAGGGCCGAACTCATTCATAGACACAGCCTTTAAAGGCATTTGGAGATGCTGCAATTTTCAGTTAAAGTTTTGGACTTAATAGGCTAAATAGAAAAATGTAGCTTTTTATGTCATTCTAATGAAGGGGTCATACATTTTGCACAGAATACCTGCTTTTTAAAAAATTATTATAATTATTATTTGCTTAAATGAAGATGTTTTTATCCAAAGGAGGTTTCTTGATAAACATTTTTTGCAGCCATTTAAAAACAGAACCATTTGGTAGAATTTGCTCCACAGTCTCTGTTTGGAGGCAAAAAGTGAGCAGATCTGCAAAAGTAGGATGACAGTCCCCGAAATATGCTTTTATAATTTGTCCAGACATTCCTGAGGCTTCTGACTCTCATTTTGTCCATTAATGTTTTATCCCGATAATGTCTTATTTTGGTTTGCCCTGAGATTAAAGCTGAGTTACTGTTGCCTGGGCAAATTCCTCTAGGGACGATGTAGAAATCTTTACAAAATCAAACTAATTGCAGAATGATAAATTAATTAAGCTCCTCAACATTTATTCACTTTGGAGCAATTCCCAGATAATAAAATATAGTAAAACAAGTCATTTTGGTGGAATACTTTTACTGAGTGTAAAAAGATGAGTGTAGCTTCTTACTATTGGAGTATCTCTAACATAATACTGTAGATCACTTTAAGTGAGCTTTGTTTTGAAAGTTCAGTGATTTACAAGCAACATTTGAAGTCAGACTTGCTGTGGAGAGCAGAGGCCTCTAAGATAAGCAGCCTGTGAAAAATATGTTCAAATTACCTATGGCTCACTGTGGGTGTGTATGGTATCTCTAGGCCATGTAGTGATTCAGGATTTATACATGAGTACTAGCCATAATAAAGAAGTACAAAAGGAAAACTAATTATTCAATTGCAGCCTTTTCATTTTATCTTTGGTTGCTACTGTTAACAAATTATTCAGTCTAGCAATATATATGCAAATAGAGGTGGGATTTAGGAATACACATATTGAGAAGGACTATGCTTGCTCTAGGAATTAGGCTTCAGCTGAGTTTCCCAAGCATGAAGGAGATGAAGTACAATCCAAATGCTTCAGCTCCTCTCAAGGTCATGACTCTGTGGTCAAACACATCACTACGTGAGAGTGGATGGCAGCCTCCCCAAAAGACACCAGAATCTTCCTCTGCACTTTCCAAGCAAGAGAAAAACCAGCTGCACCCTCCTGGCTGTAGGTTCCTGTCTGGCAGGCAGGGGACCCCCAGTAAGTGGACAGCCCTTTCTGTGTAGTGCTGGACAAACTGTATTTTTCTGGCTAATTTTTTCCCCCATCAAGTGCTGCTTCTTGTGCATGCAAAAAGCTCCCTGATTCTGCCAGTGTGCTGAGGTAATTCCTCGTAGGAGCTGTGTTTTACTTTCTTCACGTCTCAAGGGGTTTTGCCCACATAGCTGACAAATGCTCGGATAGGCATTCCCAGATGTGTCTCACTTCCTTTGCAATGTGCATGGAAATATAATGTGCACAAAGACTTGGCACAGTCAGGATAAGATCAGAAGGCAGGAAAAGATCAGAAGGCACCCAGCTTGTATTACTCAGGAGATACCACAGCAACATTGCTGAGTTCTAGTGTTTGAACAAGCAGGAGTAATATTAAGAAGAGCAAAAGGTAGCTCTTGTTCCTTCCTTCCAGGTTTAGCACATACGAGTTCTCCCTACACTCAGATTATGGAAAGGAATTGAGGGGATCTGTGGAGCAGAGCTTGCTGCTGTGCTTGCCAGGTGATGGTGACACTGCTGGTTTGCACCAGTCTGATCTGGCACTGGGCTGGCCTGAAAGGAGGGTTTGGTTTGCTCTGTGCACTGCTGGGCTGAGAGGGGCTTGGGCATTGAAGCGTTTGGCCTGGCTTTCAGAATGAGCTCCTGGGAAAAGGGTGTAAAAGAGAAACCTTTGCACTTTCAGACCATTGTAAACTTCATGATATTCTTAAATTAATTTATGTTCTCTAATTTTTCCTCATGGAATAGGCAGTAAGTGCAAAGTTAGTTACTCTTTCCTCTGTAACTTTCTGCCATGAGCCATTCTCTCAACTTTGGCTCTCATTTCCAGGAGTACAACTGTTTTGCAAATGCTTGGGTTTTTTCCAGTTGTTTTTCTTTCTGTGATCTATCCTAGCTTTGCAGTGAAGCTCTAATATATCAAACAAATGTATACTCTAGCATTTTGTCAATTTGATGTGAGTGCCTGACAAATAGCCAACGTTTTCTATGTCTTGCATGGATTCAAGACAGAGGGACAATTGTGTTGTACTCTGTCACTGACTCTACCAATCATTCACATTTATTACTCCCAAAGCAGCATTTAGTAAGGCTGGTTGAACAGAGCAGGACAGAACCAGTGCTTGGTATGTCTCAAACTTCCCAACCTTTTAATCAATATGCGAAAAAAATGAGTAGGAAACAGAAGTGTTCCTCTGCTTTCTAAATCAAAGCTGTAGCATGTTACATACTTGCTGTTTTAGTAGTACACCTTTCTCAGGTGTAAGACAGCAATGTGTTCTGCACTGAAAAACCAAGGCTTTTCCACCTTAATCATATTGCAGCAGGTTCAGATTGTGCCTGAAAATGTTTTCCAATCAAAAGAGCCATGATGATTTACAAAAAAAAAAAAAAAAAAAA
>WEIU01009647.1:0-20508 GCA_013389925.1 Aegithalos caudatus | reverse complement strand
TTTTCTTTTTTATTGTTGCATTTATGAAGCTATCATCTCCATTTCTCACTAGATTCAGTGATAACATTAACTGCCAATGTAGTTTTGCCTTCAGCTGAGTTCCTCTGAGTGTATTCTCATATAATGCAGCCAGAATTGGTCCAGTGGCCACTGACAATAACTGTCCTATTTCCTGTTAAATACTTCAGGCTAACCAAGTAAAAAGCATTTCTGAGCCATTACCCTCGTAAAATAAAGTAAACTGTAAGACTCATTTTTCAGATGCAGAGTTATATCAGTAAAATACTGAAATGAGCCTTGCTGACCAAGTAAAAAGGAAATCTGCCACTCTGGTGCTCTCATGTAACCACAGGAGTTATCTTGGGGTGCCAGGATTGTGTGTAGATGAAGGATTAAGCTCTTTGTTCTAGACTCTTCATAGGCTTAACATATATTTGATTTGCCTCCTATGCTGGTCCCTTGCCAATAAGAAATTAATTGGCCTGTTCTGGTATGTCTGACTCCTTATTTAGGCAGCTATGGTGAACTTTTATATTAATATAAACAAAGGAAATTGAAGCATTGATGGCACATGTAGCCACTGGATGATTTACCAGCAGCATTTTGGTTCAACTGCAAGTAAGGGACTAAGTTATCACAAATCCCACACCTATGGAAGTAAGGCAAGTGCTCATGGAGGTGTACTTTTAAAGGAGACAGACTTTGGGAATGAAAAAAATGCTTCTGTATTGTGCACTGTATAACCATGCATAGTTTAGAAACTCTGAAGGGAAATTAATATGAGAAGCTCAAAAAACAACCCCCAAAAAACACCACAGTAAAAGCTATGGTTAAAGAACAATGCCTTAAATCAATTTTCCCTGGGACAAATGGTCAAACACATTTTTAAAAAAATCTCTAGCTAGTAAGACAGTAAATACTGTGGAAATTCTCCAGCCTTTTTTACATATTGAGTTGAAATGACAGAAATTTACAAATTGGCAGGTCATGAAAATTACATTAAAGCAAAGCAATCATATTTGTAAATGTGGTGTAATACATGTGAATTCTGATTTTGTCCCTTAACTTTGATCACTGTGTAGCTGAAAACAGCTTTTTACAAAAATTTGGGAGAACCAAGCACAGGTATGTTAACAAGTAATAAACATTTACTTAATACAACAAAAATCTTTAACAAAAAGTGGTCTTTTATTGTTGTCATTCTCAATCCCATTGCAGGTGTACAGCATTTTTTTAACACAAGCTCTGAAAGCATCCACAGAGACAGCATATGCCTGAAAACCTCTTTTATTTAGTACAGTAAAATACATTCAGTACCACTGACAGTCCCTGAATATGAATACCAAGCATGATCCACAAGCATGGTAAACATACAAATGTTCTTCTACACAGTTTCATGTGATGGAAATATGTACAATGCTTTATCTTTGAGTTTTAGTGGCATTGCCCCCACACTGTGTCAAACTTATTGCTGAAATTAATTGGCTTTCTCAGGCAGAAAACTATTTTCATTTGTCTGTAGCAGCATTTTCCTCTGTAACAAACAAGATGTGAGTACTTCCAATAGAAATATATTTAATGTAATGTATTGAGCTCATGGAATATTTTTAGCACATTCCCATCAAAGGAAGATGAAGTACATTTCATAAATCTATCCAGTTCTTCAGAAGCCAACTCTTCATTTTTCTTCTTCCTGTTCTGGCTTGACTTTTTCTGGCTGCTTTGAAGCACATTTGGTCATGATTCTTTTTCCCTGGAGGAATCAGAACTTCTCCTGTTTTTAAAAAAGTGGATGAATTAGATGAGAAATATCCTGGAGCAACTGAAAGTTCTGACCAAAAATACCACTGAAATAAATGAAAACATTTCTCAAGAGGCAATTAGATCATATCTACTGGGATGACTCTCTAAAATCTCATACAAATGAGGAAGCTGGGGGAGAGTGGAGCATTCTGGGGCCTTTCAGTCATTTGTATTCATGGTAGTTCAGGTTCTTGTGAGAACTGAGGAAGTTCTCAGTCTGTTTTACACAGTTCAGTGGCAAAAGCCCTGAATTCTTTCATTAAATGTAGGTGACTTTATTGAGAGCCCTGCACTTGGCCCAGCCCTGCAGCCTTGGTGGCAGCACAAAGCTCCACGTGCTCATGGAGACCTCACCTGTGAGAGAGAGAAAGGAGCCAGAGCAGCAATGAACACTTCTTCCTTGCTTCCATAAATCTGCTATAGACATAGAATTACTGCAAAATCTTTGCATGGAATGTACAAATTCCTGCCTCTCTCCTCAAGCTGGGTGAAAGGAAGAACCATTCTTGCACAGCAACCAGGCTGAAATGTAACAGAAACATCTGCAAGATTACAAGACAGGGTATCTCCAGCGGTGCAGCAAGGCACTGTTTTGTCTTGTTATAACCTCCCTGTTGAAACCATGGAATTATTCACATCTCTAATTGTATCAGGAGCAGGCATTTTTACAGACAAACCTGCATTCTCGCTTATTTCAAATATTTTATTACACAAAAACACATCCAAGCAAAAGATGATCCAAATTTTAAAAAGGCTGGCAATTATATCCAAGTTGAAAACTAGATATAAAGGAAAGAAAGATATTTTAAATCCTATGTATTAAGCAATTGTAGATTTTCTTTTACAGCCAGAATTAAATTCTGGATTTTATATAATTTGCCCTAGAGAATGTTGTTTTTCTCTTTTCTGGGCTGATAGATTATTTCAGAAGCATTTAAAAAATGTTATTTTGTAGCAATAACTTTGTGCATAATTGAGCTTCTGATATTTTTTTCCTTGTAATGACAAGTGAGAGGTCCTTAGCATGATTTTCACTTGCTGCATTTACTGTTTTCTTTAAGGGCAGAAATAAAATTTATGGATTTGTCAGCTTTTGCAATTGTTGTTGGGAAGTAGACATGCATGTTTATTTGTCCTAATTTTGTATTTTCCTTGCAACCGTCTTCAGGATGGTAGATTTGACTGAGGAATTCCTATTGTTTTAACAAAGACCTGGTTAGTTTAGTCAAAGATGTCAAGTTTTCTGAGATAATAATGAGTTTATCCAGATGAATTCTTTCATATTTTTCCATCCTTGAAAAGAGATTTTTAAAAAAGGGCTGAACTAAGTATAATTCAGTAGCTTGTTTTCTCTTCTCTTGCAAAAGGTAAAAACCAGTAGACTGTAAACAAAATTTTCTGGAACTAGCAAGACCACACAACTACTGAGTTAGTGAAATATTGTTGGTTTTGACTGAGTAGATAGAAAACTAAAGGCAAAATATTTATTCAGCCTGTTATGTTAGTTTATAAAACTGTATGATCTCTTCTGGAAACTTTGATACATTTATATGCATTTTTTTTTGAAGTAACTTGGCTAGTTCTATGCAAAATATCACAGATGAGAGAAATTATAATTTCAATCAGTTAAGTCACAAAGTTACACAAATCATCAAAATATTATCCTCAATAATCACCATATCTCTTGGAAATAGCTCAATGGGGTTTTTTTAGCTTGCAGCACTGAGAAATTAATCTGTGAATCATAAGCATCTTGTCAGTTTTCAGCAAACAAAAGCCATTCTGTCCTTTTGGAACTCTCCCTACATGAGAAGGGATTCAGCAAAATAGCGGAGCAGCTGAATTTTGGGTGTGGGGAATAACAGGCGAGCTTGGCAAAATGTTTAGAAAGTGTATATAGCAAATGTAATTCAGTTCAGATTCATGCTGAACCCACTCTTTAGTGGTAATAATAACCTTAGAAGATTTAGAATCATGAAGAGGGACTAAGTTTGTATTTCTTACAAATTTTAAAGATTACCCTTCTGATTCAATGTTTCTCAAGCTATTTTTAAATTTCCTTGCTTGAGCCCTTCTCCTAAAAAAATCTAGTCCTCACAATCCCTACCTGCTCAGCATTTGAAATAACAAGTGTGTTCTATTCCGGGATATTAATAACTTTGCATATTAAAACCATTCCCCAAGTCTCTTAATTTTTGCCTTTCTCTTTCTCTATGTCTTCCTGAGAAACATTTTAAAAGACAAGAACTACTTCTTAAGCAAACTGTGAAGGGGATTTGATGACACATGGATCTTGCATTTTTTCTGAGAATCATGTAATTTTCTTTTCCTGAAAGATTAGAAAAATAATATGAAAATTTAATAGCTAGGGGAAAGCATAAAAACCAATGTCATTGCTTCCAACACCTCCCAGTTCCTTAACTGCAGCATCTTGGTCAGTAATCCAAAAACTAAACTCCCTAATGTTCTTTTAAAAATGCTGCACTGTTTGGAGCAATGGCTGGACATGGCTTGGACATGTTTTCCTGCCAGGAAGCAGCGGCAAAACAGTGAGTAGATTTTGTCTGCGCTATTTATAGTATTAATTTGATAAATAATACTCTTCTTTATGTCTGATTGCAGTAGATTTATTTGCCACTCTTTCACACATCTTTCTGCAGGTGGTTCTAGCTCTGAACAGAGCATGAAAGACATTGTTTTCCTTTTTATGAAACCAAAATGTGAAGTAATAGATGCATAATAATAATAAATTAACATCAAGTCACATGTTTTACTACTCTGCTATTTCTATTACTACTCAGTAGGACTCTTGGTAAACAGAGGAGTTTGGCAAGTGCCAATGTTTCAGTATTACAGTGTGTTACAGTATTAGATGTACAGGCTGGTAGGTGGTGGGAGCTGGAGAAAGTGTTAGGAGTGAGGTTCCTGCCACAGTCTCCCTCTACAAAACAGTGCTTAGCAGACAGGGGGAGTACAATTCTCACTTTCTCCCTCTTCACTTAGTCAGTGTTATCATGGCCTGCCTGTGTTCTGGCTGCTTCCTGGAGTCTTTTATTTCCATTTTTTTCACAACTTCATCTATCTGATTCACCCTTCTGGCTTTTCTCTGGAAACACATGTAAAGAGCACAGAGACCACAAGTGCAGTCCCTTCTCAGGTTTGATAAAAGCACATGTTGACATAGACTTTGCATTACCCATTCTTGTATTACTCCCTTGTCAGATGTGTAGTGAATTATCTAAGTGAAAAAAATGCTATTGCTGCAGTTAGATACTGTTAATATCTATTATATTGTTAATATCTGTTAGATGCAATTCTATTTATTTATTTATTTATCTTTTAAAAAAGTGAAATGTCCTGTTCACAAACCCAAACAACTATTTCCTTCTTGTTCTTCTTAAAGTCTCTTTCTGTTATAATTCTCTCTGAAAACATTATCTTCTCAATTTCTTTTCTTCTGTGTGTGCTTGGGCACTGGGATGTTCTTCTAATCTTCTCAACTTCTTTGCTTTCCCCCTCAAATACAATTTTATCTAAAAACACCTTCCATTTGTCTATATTGTGGTTTTGGGTGTATGAGGAAACTTTGTACTAGTTTGGTTTTTGGGTTTGTTTTTTCTTTTGTCATTTCTTTCTAAACATATCCGGAGATCAAATATAGATGTTTATCTCCAAAAACTTCCAGGATTGGTATACACACCATAGAAACTCTTATTCTTTCCTGGGCTCTCATTACCTGAAACAGATGGTAGAGGAAAGCTGGACTCCTGCAGAATGTTTTCCCAGAGGAAGGCAATTGCCTTTAGTGACAGCTGGGCAAATGTCAATTTCTGACTCACAAGACACATATTTCATAAAAAAAAAAAAAAATCTTATTTGTAGGAAACACAACTTCTCAGGCTCTCCTGCAGAATAAGAATTCTGAAACTTCTGTCCAGAATTCTAAAAACACCTTCAAAGTTTTATGGTCCCACTTTGAGTTTTCTCAGATACATCTGTTTGTATATTTCCATGTACATCCTTACACAGAAAAAAAAATCTTGCAGAAGGCCTTGAAAACTTCTCACTTATGCTGAGTGACAGCAAAACACCAATCAAACAAAAAGCTACTCTGATAAGTAATAAGGAAACAACAATAATTTCATGTTGAATATGAAAAATGTGCTTGAGTTAACATGAGCTCTACTCCATACTCCAGAGCTTGTGGATATTCTGGGCCCAAATCTCTTCTTGTCCCTGTGCATAATATTGGAACATTTAAAAGAAATAGGATTGTCCCAAATCAGTTTGAAACTTCTTTAGAAAACTGCTTGGAAGCTGGAATACAGCCTCTTACTCTATGATTCTCTTCTGAAAATGAGGCCAAAGTGTACTCCCTACTGTAGAGTATGAACACATCCAAAATTACTTAGGCATGTTTCAGTAGACACAGCTCAGCACATCAGTCCAGGTCTTGTCTATGTGCCAGTTAGAGGCTCAAATGTTTGCAATTATGTCTGCATGCTTGGAAGAAGGGATCTGGCACAGACTGCTCCTTACTTAGCCCAAATTAACATCACTGGACTCATTTAAGTCATTTTGGCTTCATACTTGAGAAAGCGGGGACAGAAGTTAGCCTAAAGTGTGATTTGATGCTGAGGCAATTTGATAATGAACATCTCCCCACTGATGTCCCCATATCTGAAAAAGTAGATCAAGCTCTGAAGCAGCCTTTGTTCACCAATGTACCCACACCCTCTGCTTCAGCTGGAACGTGGTGTGCAGTGCTAACTTGGGCCAAAGAACCCATCTTGATCTTATGAGTTGTTTAATTAGTATTTTAAGTGATTATAATAGTATCTTACACAATTGCTGTATATTAATACATTACTAGTAATATATTAATACAATCTATATGTTTATTATTATTTTTTAAAATAAAAATGTTGTTATACTATTTGGCCCTGCTACACTGATGGAAGAGATCTGTTACCAAAGTCAGGAGAATGTAGGATCACGTACTTGGACAAACTGCAATGCTGGTAGAAAAAGCTAGAACCAGAAAAAGTAAATTATCTTTATTTGTACACACGGCAAGGCTATAAATCACTTTAAGCACAAGTGATGATTAAAATCAGTTTTTAAGGATAAAGTCCAGATGTCTCTGAAACCATAAGGTCTTGTTTATTTTTTCCTTACTGACTTCAGAAGAGAAAGAAATCCCAAAAAATAGAAGAGCTTTCAAATAGACAGTAAATTAACTACTGAAGTGAAACAAGGACAAACCATACATCAATAGAAATTACTTGAGCACAGACAGTCTTCATCTAGATTAGAGAAGTGCTCAGCTGAGAAAGCCAAGAGAATTAAAGAATGAAGAGATGGACAAAGACCAGACAGATCCTGAAATAAACTGCAATCAGACAGATTTTTTTATGTTAGAAACATAGTACAAGATTACCTGGTGTGATTTGCACAGCAGCACTGCAGCTAACTGTGCTGCATGGCTGCATGTAGCAGTAGATGCTAGTCCATATGATTTTACTCAAACTCTTATAAGCACATTGGAAGTGTAACATATTCTTTCAGAGCCAGAGTTGCTGTGCAAAGGCAATATTAAATTTCACAACATAGCTCATTTCCAGGCAATCCAGTAAAGTAATGTTTAATGAGCATATGGGATTTTATAATTAAGAATATTTCTAACCAGTAGTTCTTTGATTCAGCTTCTTCTTTAATGATTTATTTTTGTAATACCAATGTGAAAGGAAATGAACTTTTCACCATTCTCAACTCTTTATTACAGCAAAGACTCTCTAGGATACAAGGTACATTGAACATTCAGACCTGCTAAAGGTTTTTTTGGGCCAAACAAAGGTTAGGCCAACTTTTCTTTTTTCCTCACTAACAGCTCAAACATCCTGCACTATATCATCTTTTCTTATATCCTCTTACACCCAATTTTTTTTAGATGGTGGTCTTGTTTTTCCAGGCTGATTAGGACTGGTGGGCTCTACCTTGTTTCTTGATGACTGCATTAACAGTGCTCAAGCAGATGGTTCTTCCTACAACACTCCTTTTGAACCTGTGGGGAAAAAGCTAATGTGATAAAACAACAGGCTATCACAGTAGAGGATGGGTGACCTTACAGAACAAATTCTGGCTTTTCTGCGAGCTTCAGAGCCTCGTGCATCCCTGCGGCGGAGAGCTTTCGGTTGATGTTCCTGTATCTGCATTGCAGCAGGTTGCGATAGGTTGTCCTCAGGTCCCGGTTGAAGAAGGCATAGATAAAAGGGTTAATGAGAGAGTTTGCATAGCCCAGCCATAGAAATGTTCTCTCCACCCAGAGGGGGATGCAGCTGCATGCTGTACCACAGATGAAGGGCCTTGCAGTCGAGAGGAGGAAAAAGGGCAGCCAGCAGACTGTGAAAGCCCCAACAATAATCCCAAGGGTGGTGGCAGCTTTCTGTTCTCTTTTAAAGATGGAAATGTTCTTCTTGTCGTGTTTTAGGAGTCGTGAAAAATTAGTACATTCTTCAGATTCCTTGTGCAGTTTTACAAGTCCATTCACAGAAATCCCTTCCATTTCTTCCAGACGGGGAAAACCAGTAAACTTGTGTTTAGCAGCACTCTTCCTGGCAGCTTTATAAATCTGATAGTACATGAAAAGCATCACTGACATTGGAATATAAAATGCAACTGCTGTGGAGTAAATGGTGTAGCCAAAGTCTTGACTGATGAGACAAACCTTTTCGTCATTTACATTCTGGGCCCAGCCGAAGAGCGGGGGTATGGTGATGGAGGCAGATAAAAGCCAGACACACAGGATCATTTTGGCCATACACTTCCCATTCTGCCTTACAGGGTAGGTAAGAGGTCTTGTTATTCCCAGGTACCTGGAACGATAACACAGAGTTACTACAGAGGGCAGAGGTTAAATCTTAACAATTATTTCACGTTGTCTGCCCTAGACCAAAATCTTCGGCTAAGTTTTCTCTTTTATAGTTTTCAATCCTCTCCTTGCATGTACTTCCAACTTGTAAATTCATGTGTCTTTCATGTTAAAATTTATAGTGTTAGTATTCCATATAAAACATCCTTTATTCCAGAAGGGAATCTCCCATTGGCCATATCAGGCTGTGCTTTCTATGCATTAGTTCAATCTTCATGCACATAAAGCGTATTTCGGCTTTTAAGGAAATTCTGCAACCTACATTTTTGCTGCTTGTCGAAATTTTGGAGTATTGATGACTGCTCATTCCACGAAGTCTATCACTTTTGTATTGAGTGGATGGTTATAACAAGCAAGCATTCATCTTCACTCTTATGTATTCAAAAATTAGGAAGAGCCCTGCCACTAAGCTGAGAAAAGTTGTCTGTCTTTCCTTCATGTTTCAGGCAGGAACAACAAACTGAAAATTTATACCAAGAGTAGACTATTTCAGAACTAAAATAATTCTTTTCATCATCACTTCATTACAAAGAAAATACATTTATTCAATGTCCAAACTTTTACTGAACCAAATAAAAATCTGTCCCAGTTCAAGAAGGCCTGAGGAAGAAAACACAGTTTTACAGACAGGAAAAATGTTTATAATGGGTCAATTTTTCATTAAAAAAAAAAAAAAAAGTCAATTGACAGCTTTTATGTTCACTAATTTGTGGTATTTTAAACAAAGTATCTTTTCCTAATTATGAAACTATTACTGCAGCTCTATATAGCTGGTTAAGGATATCCCAAGTTTGAATTGACTTTCAGCTATAGAAAATTTCTGTATTTCCTCTCTAACAATGGGAATTTTATCTTAAATTGAGTCAGATGCCTTTATTTAGACCTAAGATTTTTAGTTTGAATTTTGGCTCCTGCTCAACTGGAACTTATTTATGAGTTACTGTTTACTTCTCAAATTATTTTTTACTTCCTCAGAAAGAATTTAGAGAAAATCAGTGTGATTTGTTTTGTTACTGGTAAAAGAAATTATTTCAAATCAAGTTTGTGAATAATGTTTGGGTTTCAAAAGCTATCAGTGTTTACTCATATAGTGAATTTCTGGAGTGTTACAAACAAGAACTATAGAAATGTGATTAAAAATATTTTTGGGGAGCATTTTTGCTCTGTCTATTCACTTAGCAAATCAAATATAAGATTTGCCTGGCTCTGTGGAATGCTGCATTGTTGATTTTACTGCAGTGCAATAAATCATGGCCAGTGCTCTTGCCTTATACAAGTGCTCGGGTATGCTACATTTATGGAAGTCAAAGAAACATCATTTACTGATCTGTTCTGATGAGCATCAACAATCCTGTTCAACCATGTCATTGGTTTTATATTGCTGTTATGACAAGTGTTACATGAAGGACAGACGGGTTTATTGTGCCTTATTCTTGAGAGGATGCACAAATAAATTGCAGTAGGTCACTATTGTGCCAGTGAATCTGCGCTTGGAGGGGCATGAACTAAGAGTTCTTATTGGAAGTGTCTGGGATCAGAGCAGTGC
This sequence comes from Aegithalos caudatus, assembly GCA_013389925.1. Classification (NCBI taxonomy): domain Eukaryota; kingdom Metazoa; phylum Chordata; class Aves; order Passeriformes; family Aegithalidae; genus Aegithalos; species Aegithalos caudatus. Next base: position 10,228 of record WEIU01009647.1, on the reverse strand, counting down.
AATCTGTGGCCTGTGCTGTTAAAAAGGGCTGCTTCCTGTGCTCCTCACCATCAGCATTAGAACACAGTCACTGACCCAGCAGCCATGGGCATTGTGCAGACACCATGGAGATTTCTGTTTCATAGCACCATGGCCAAAACCATTTTCACTCCCAAGGAGCCGAGGGTTTTCCAAGGTGCTCCAAGATATAGAAGAGAAGAGCTAGTGCAGTGAAATTTCAGTTTAACTGATTAAAGTATACATCACACTGCTTTAAGCCATGCAACTGCAGCAAAGGTAAGCTCTCAGCTGCAGACTTTCAGGGACAAGAGTGGCTCATCCTTAAAATTTGTCTAAGAATAGCTCAATTTAGGTACAAAAGTTCAACACATCCTTTGTGCGCAAAGACTTCTTGTCATGTACAATGTATTGTTTAAAAAAAAAATCCTTAAAAAGTTGTTCTGCCTTCCTGAAGTGTGCATTTCTATAGTTAATTCACAACTGGTCACTAAAAATAACCCACTTTTGAGGTGAACTTTATTATGTATCTAAAAAAGTTAAGCTGGATTTCTGTAAAAATCAGATTTATGGGCTGCATGCTCTGAGTGCTTACTGACACATTCTCATGCACCAGAATATAACAAAAAGAATTCATGAAAGCATAAGTATACTGAAAAGAATGAAAATTCATTAGTTTTGCACTGGCATCACTTTTTTTGGAGTGTATCTTTTCTTCAGAAATGCTATTTGAAATTTAAATACATTCATTAACATAAAAATACACCAGCATCCTTTCTGCCTTATTCATTTTGCTAAATGTAGTATGATGGGGGAAGAAGTCAGCAGGCACAAATGAAGGAATGCTATCTTTTAATGTCTCTATATGAAATCCATTACCCTTGAAAACTCATTTGCAATGTCAAAATAATGTAAATCACTACTGTTGTCTAATACACTAGAGAGGGTTCAGGGCTTAATAGATTCATGAACTTCAAAAATATTGTGTCAAATTCAGTGGGAAAATATGCTTTGTAATTCGTAATCTTAAACTAGTACTTTAATAAAGAATACTTAAGGTAAATCAACATACTTAACATATTCAAGTGTTAAGTAACACCTTGAGGTCTTATTACTGGGAAAGAATGAAGTCAGAGTCCCTAAAAAGACCATTTCATGTGTCTCAGCTATCCCCCACATAAAACAAGTGTCTCAGACTTGTTATTCTGAGATTTGTTTCTTTCACATGCCACAGATGTTCATTTTGATCTTGGTGGAGAAGAAACTGTGCCTCAGTTCTCACTTTTAAAAGAAGGGCTGTGCTATTTTGTATTCTTCCTGCTCTGAATTTCTTGACTCTGTGGTTCTGCCAGACAGGGCATCTCTCCATGTTACATCCAGCACAGTGAGGTCTGTATCTGGGTTCCTCCCCAGAGGCAGATGAGTTGCCTTTATTTCTTCTAAACTGGTCCTGGCATTTTCCATTCAGCACTGCCTGATGCTGCGTGCAGAGCACTGAAGGACAGGATCCTGTACCACTTGGGCAGCCCTATGAGAGGCACAACACACACAGCAGTCACATCCTGCTGCTGTTCCAAGGGTGGTGGGTGAGTGGAAAACATTGAGAAGGAAGAAAATGGCTCTACTGTCTAATGGATACAGCAAAAAAAAGGATGATGCTTTCACATCTGTAGAAAACAGGCCCTTGGTTGGAGAGCTCAAAGTAAACAGCAGAGACCAAAAAGATGGCAAATGGTGAAGGGCAGAGTAAACTTCTTGTTAAATGTATGTGTTTAAACACAGGAGTACATTCCTGTTCTGAGTTGCTCTATGATTTCTTCAGTGTCTCTTCTTCCCCACTGAGGGTTCAGAAGCTGGTTCTTCTGCTGCAGTCCCATTCAGGTGTGAGGTACACAGTGTGCCCAGCTCTGGAGAGGAAAAATTACCCCAGCCTCTTTCTGGGGCCCTGTTCAAACCTGGGAGGGGGTAAAGAATTCCCTCTTTTCACCAGCCATTGTACATAATTGCCACTTGCCACACACAAAGAACACCAACAATGGAAAACTAAATGAACAAATCCTTTCCTTTTGCTTTACAAAAATTTGATTCCCTGTGACATAGAATTTTCCCCAGTATCTCTAAATGGTTAGCATTTAATGACAAGAAATTGTTATAGACAACTTAATGTAAAACCATTATAACTATATAGGTCTGCTCTTGAGGTTATTCAGTTTGTGTGGGCTTTTTCATTCTGGCTTTTCTGCTAGCAATCCATTACAATGACCACATAGAATAGTTTTTATCCACAGGGCTAAAAACGTCCCTATTTTCACTCTAAACTGTAGATTACATAGGCAGATGGGTCTAGTACTCACACCTTTTGAAATATCCAGCAAACAGCCTGAGACTTAACAGCTACATTGACTTAAACAATAGAAAGAAAATAGTAACAAGATGTTCCAATTGTGATCATGTGTCCTAAATCCTTCTTTCCTACCTCCATTATACAGCTAAAAGATAAAGAATAAAAGGACTTGCCTGTCAGTGTGAGCAGTCATAGAGCAATAGAAAACCATACAGTTAAAAGAATTGAAATAATTTTGAAGCTTCCTGCCCAATTCAATAACAAATTGAATGCATCATGACATCAGCATCACTTAGGCAACTGTTGTACCACACGTGTAACTCCTTTGTCTCTGGTCTCCATGTACTTTATAAGCAGATAGAATTCCATTCTAGTTAGTCCACAACTGTGTCTCAGAATTCACTGACTTGATCTAACAGATTTCAGAATCAAATTGGATCTTTCACTGTCTGACTACACTTCTGTGAAGCAGATTGGATTGCTATGGAACAAGACTAGAAACTTTATACTGGAAATGATACAGAGGTGCATTACAGCTATTTCTGCCAGGAATCACAACATATTGTTTTGTTATCACTTATCATTTGATTAGGAGCTGTGCTTAATATGAGGTTCTGACAGTTCTCCTACTGTCATATTTTAAGAGTCACATAACTGCTTTATTCTGAAGACACATCAATGCTTCCTCCTTTGCTTCTCTGTTTCTCTAACACAGAAGTTTTCTGTCTTCATTATGTATGTCCATTCAGGATTTCCTTGCAAACCTGCATCTATAGAATCCCATCCTGTATTTCACCTGCAATAATAACTTATTCTGAAGAATTATACTGATCTACTGGCTTTTCTTCATTGGCTATGATTCTCTAATCATCTTTCATAATTTTTTTTCTATTTGGTTCAGCTCATTAAGAGACACTTCACAAGAATAGGAGCAAAATGCCATTCCTAAAATCTATCCAGCATTCAAAAATATTCTCCCTAGTATAGTAACATATCTAGATAACTTCTTTCCTTTCCTTTAAATGTAACAAGTTGAAACAAATACCAGATCTATTCTTTCTGTTATAGCTATGTCTAAACACCTAGCAAACACTGTTTTCTTTTCAAAGATCACATGTTTACACAATGCAAAAATGCTCAGACATCCTTTTAAATAAAATAAGGTGTACAAACATACAAACTGATCAGGGAAATACTATTCCCACCACATACTTATGTAATTCAGGCTGTAGTAAAAGAACGGAAACATAAAAAGACCTAAATGGGGGACAAGAGCAGTGCACAGCTATGGTGCTATGTTGTGACAATTAGCTTGTTAATTATTGTAAAACAGTATCTTACCTTTCTGCAATAAAGAAATAAAAAATGACTGGCCTCATAATCACACCATGATTACTGTCAGTTTATTTCCTGAAGAAAGGAGAATAGGAGTTTATTTCCTGAAGAAAGGAAAGAGGCCATAAAATACTTTTCTCCTCAGCAGAAATGATCAAAGTTACTAATTTCAGTGCATATATGAAAACTTTCATAATATGAACTGGATCACTTTAAAACCTAAACATAAAATATCATGCAATGGTAGAGTGAGACAGCAGAGCTTACAAAATCAAAACATTATTCAGCAGAGAGAAAAAGACTTTGATTAGTTCTATACTTTATCTAGTTAAATGTTCCATCTTTCCCATGCTGTGAATTAGTACACAGTTTATACAAGTCTTAGCACAGTGGTCAGTTTCCACATCTTAATTGCTAGAAATCCTAGAAAGCTCTACTTCATCCTTCTCAGGTGATGGTGAATGAACAAATACAAAAGATCTTAAATGTATGTTTTGATATCTATTCTTCTAGATGTTTATACTTTGCATTGCATAAAATTTCAACATTATTCTTATCATTGAAATTATGATGTGTAAATTTTGTTATTTGGAAGAATGAAAATGAAATATTTGGTTTCAGTAAGGTTAACACTTTACATTATTCCCCTTTTTCTTTTTAATGAAACGTATTTTCATAAACTCTCTTTATAATAAAATGACCTTCATCCACTGCTATAGTGGGTACATACTGAATTTATTTTACATAGTAAGTGTTCTGACTTGATTTTTCTTTTTCTCAAAAGTCATTGTAGGGGGTTATTTTTTATGAACTCAAGGAGTGTAGGCTTCCCTGGCAGTGGGGGCGGATTAAATCAATCAAAATTAAATATCTTCATTCTAAAGGAATGTAATTTGCATAGTAGAAGGTTGCTTTCTCCTCTCTTACATTTCTTTTAGTTTCTCTGTGCTTTCCTGGGCTTTCTTCCTTTCATATTATATAACTTTACAGCTTCTTATTTTTCTTATTTATTTTAGCTTATTTTTCATACTTTTCTTTCCCTCATTTTTATTTCACCTTCTTGCTGTCTTATTACTCTTCCTCTGTTAGCTCTGTATTTTTCCTTCTTCATTTTTTCCTACTAATCTTAGACATCCATCCCATAGATAGGGGGATGCCTTCTGTTCTCTTTCTAAGAAATACATAACACCCATATTGCCAGAATATGTGTAACATCTTTCCATTCAACTTCTATTACCATACTTGTAATTCTGAAACCTTATCGCTCTTTACTTTCAGACCTTGGTAAATTTCTTTCACCTGCCCTCACCCTTTGCCTTTCATTTTCACCCAGTGCAATTGTCAAAACATTTATCACCTGTCACATCTTGTTCTCAGCTTCTTGACAAACCAGTTCAGTAGCCTTTCATTTTTCCACTGCAAATTATACATTGCTTGGAAGGAAAGACCTCAACATGTAGGTGCTGATGTTTACCTTGCAGCACTGCCTGAATGTTAGATAATATGTACTTCCTACCCAGTATTTTGTATTTGCCCTTATAAATATTCTAAATTATAGACTAAATGCTTTTATTAACTCTCTGAAGAAAACTGTTCCTGTATATTTTCCTTTTCCTACCATCACCAGAGACATTAATGTAGGAGATGTAAGGAGGGAGGTGGATTTCAGCCCCTTTAATCCTTCACCAGACTCCTAGAAACATTTGAAAACTGAAAAGGTTTTGGACACAAATTATTTGGAATTAAGTTGCACTCCGTAATGGAAGACTTACTATTTTTAATTTTTTTCAAAACGTCTGAACTCCAGCTTTGTGGGTTCCATCATCACTCGTTTCCTGTATACAAGTGTGGTTTGCTTACTGAGTGCAACAGGATTAATTATATACAGAGCTCAAAAGTGCTTTTCACCCCACTTCTTGATACATAATCTGTAACACTTCAAAAGCTCTCCAAATCCGGGCAAGTCACACACAGGAAGAATCATTTTTCTTTACACTGTTCAACAACCTGGAAGGATGAGGGAAAAGGTAAAAAAAAATAAAATTCATTCTTTCTTAAAAGAAAATCCATAATTCTGTCAGGGACATACTATCCACTTCTGCCTTTTCACATACACACACACCCTCCCAGCTTTGCAAGCTCCTTTATTTAACACAGATATATTTATTTTTGTGGAAGAACTGAGAAGAGAGTCAAAATATTTTTCCTAAATTTTTCTTCTTTTTTTCTAACTAAAAAGTTACATTAATCAAAATATAGAATGAAATACGATTTACAATACATACAAGCAACATTTTAGGAATATTCCCTAGGGAAAGATTTCTCAGGCTTTTAAAGAAATATCTAATTAAGTGAAAATTTCTTCATGAAATTCGTTCTAGTATACACACAAGCTGCTTCACAAGTGCAGAAGCTTGTGAATACAACTTCATACCCTGTGGTATCATCCAGAGTAGTTGTTAAATCATTTTATCAATCAAAGAGAAAAAGGAAAATTGAAAAATCTTCAAAGATGACAGGTGTTTGCTATCTTCAATAAGGGGATTTGCAGCAGAAAACACTTTCTGTTAAGATTCGCATTTCAATTTATTCCACATTGAGACCCTTTCTATTATCCCAAAATACTGTGGACCCATAGAAACAAATGCAGTGCATTTGCATCATGTCAACTGTTATACCTGAGTATCTAATTACATGGGGATTTTTGCATTCATTTACAGCTTTGTGTATATGAAGCAGTATTTCATTTTTTAAAGTTATTACAACATACCTGGCCTATTTTTGAGAGGGCAGAGAAGATATTTAACCTTCTGATACCATCTGGGAGACTAAGATAGGAGAATCTCTTTTCTAGAAAAAGAATTAAAGAGGAATTGCATTCTTGTTTATTTCTGTCTGGTTGTGATGTTCAGTAGCAATTGAACACACAGGAAAATAGGTTGGAAAAAGCTAGGAAAGAGGTTTTATCTCATATAGCCTTTTGTACGTTAGAGGAGAACTGGGTAATTCTGAAAAGGGAAAATGAAGCTGAGTAAATGATGTGGCATGACTGGAGGGGGGTGGTGCTGGCAGTGAGCTTGAGGAGCAGCAGAGACCTTGAGCACAAACACACAGAGTCCAAAAGCTACTGAGGAGGGATGAGGCTTGACTTGACACATTGCTTAATTACAGGAGACCTATTATCCCATTTAAAGATCTGGTTTCTTGAAGTACCAGTTCAGATGAAATCCCTACTCTTTTCAACAGATGTAGTTTCTGAACAAACAAAAACAAAAATTGAAAAGAATATGTTTTGCAGATAGGAACTAGAAAATCCTCATTTTCCTTTTGTGTTCTCCCCATCTCAACCCTCTTGTCCCTCACACCCAGGGGAATTGTCAAAGAATGTGTGGAGGCTTGATTTCAGAGCTATGAAAAGCTGGTTTTTGTTTTTTAATCAGTCATCAGACTAACATAAAGCAGAAATGGCTAAGGTGATTTTCTCCAACTTCACTACATGAGTCACGCTTGGATTGACACTAAACATCAGCTTAAAAGGAATTATTTTGAAAGTTATAATAGTGTTTCAAAATTAAAGCCTCCCACAACTTTAACTAGAAAATCATGACTGATGTCTTCAGTACAATTAAATTAAACATTTCAGAAATTTCCATAGTATAAGTGATGAATGAAATGAAAAACCATAGCCCACTGAACTGATATTACCGTTATATTAAAACAAAGTATCCTCAGGGAATAACTATTTCAATGTGCTGATATTTATGTCCCTTCTCTTCCTTCCTTGAATACAAACAGTTTAAACATAATATCTCCAGATAAAGCACTTAAGGAACAACCCCCTCTAAAATATTTCTTCCCTCCTCCCCCTTATTTCTTTTCCTTTCTCTGAAGAGACAGGAAAAATGCTGGAAAGAGCAGGTCCACATTCTCCTCTTTGCTTCTTCATGACAGTAATTTTGCAAGAGCTCTAAGGAACACCTGTACAGTCATGGGTGAATCTCTGTACAGACCTAACCTACTTGGACATTTTTGCCTTTGTCCATAGTTGTATTGGCCTGAAGGCAGATCTGATTTTTTTTTTTTTTTTTAATCACACAGAAGTTTTGCTGTGTTCCACTGGATCAGGAAAATTACAAATGTTGACCTCAAGCTTTACTTCTATGCCTAAGCATGGCCAGACAAAAAGCAAACTATATCATAAACCATGCCAGATACACAGGAAAATCCAAGTCTAAAGCAGGTTTAACTAACAATATTCTTTCAAAAACCATGGGATATACAAAGCATCTTGTATAGTATTTATCTAGCTGTTTTTAAAAGATGTACAACGGTGTTGCTTCTCCATCAGTAGTAAAATAATTTCTCTCTTCCTAGTATGAATAAGTCTTAACACAGGAAAAATCATACTCAATTTTGGAAGCAGAGGCTGTGGGCTGGAGAGAGCACAGCATGAGGGGAAGCTATCAAGGAAGGAAGGCAGGAGGTTAGATCAAATTATGAGTCTGCAGTTCAAGAACATTTTAGAAAACTGCTGTTCGGTCCTTTAAAGCAGAAACTTTTGGTTCATTGACTTATTAGATAATAAGGTGATTCCTCCCCTGTAACTTATATAAACAGCTATTTTGTGTAATTTCTTAGTATTTAGGCAGTATATTTTCTGCTCAGTACCTGGTGCAGAATGAGGTTACCATGTCTTATCATCTTTCATGCCAATGAATATAAGGTTTACTGTAGCTACCACATTTCTCAACCATATGTCATTTATTTCCTTAGCACTCATTTTAACTAACATATTCACTTCCAGCATGCTTAAACACCCAGTCTTGAGTTCTCCCTTCACATGTAATTCTCCTGCCTGCTGTCGTTTTCCTCACAAAATGTCTCATTAAGTGATATTTTGGAATTTAGTATCAACAAATTGATCAGGTTCAGGTCTCCTATATAAATGTGAAATAGAAATTTTCAGGAATTTAGTATTACTTTATAAATATTTCTTCCCTTTGCACTCAGAATCCCCAAATGCAGAGCTCCAGGTGCCCTTTAACTGAAGGAGATGTTTGAAGGAGAGAAAGATCTTGTGATGAGAAGTAACTGCAGCAAAACCCAAACTGCAGTCAGTAGAACTGTATGTTCAGCCTTTCCCAACCTCAGTATTTAATAGTTCATTTGTTATATTTATTCATTTTTACCAGAAGCCTTTAGAATGAAGAAAACGATGGCCAAATGGACACTATTTCCTTTTAGCTAACAAACGCTCCACTTCAATGAACTTTGAACCTCCTGGGTCTTGCTCAGACTTAGGCTGTGGTTCCACAAGGGTGGTTTTTTTCAGGTTGCACCAGTAACATTTAATCCAGATCCAGAAGTCCATCCTCCCCATTTAAAATGTCACCAGGTCTGCCTTTGTAAAAGTAGCTGCAGGTAAGCTTAGAGATCAGTAGCCAGGACACCTGGGGAAAGATTAGCCAGGACAGTGTCCTTTGTCTAGATGAACATAGGCCTGCCCACAATAAATTTCCACTACAGTGTATTCTTTTTGCCAGCAACATCTTTCATATTTCCCTTTCTCTTTAAAATTATGCAAAATCTGCAACATTAAATATTTTTAAAATATAGAACACATTTCAACACAAACTGCTACCACCAACTTCACAGGCATAAAAACATAGTACATCCAAACTACAAATGAACCTCTTGCTTTTTTCTTGTCAGGAAAGGAGTTTCTGGCTCTCTTCCCCTGGGCTTTCTGTATAGAACAACAAAACTTGAGGACAGATTCGGCTATTGATTTTTCACAAATATCCATTTTTCTAGCTCAGTGTTTGATTGTGTGGTCACAATACCTTTATAACACCTTTTCGTGTTCCTCAGAATTTATGATACATTTTTGCTACAACAGAAATACAGCTGATGATCATCTCCCCCTCCAAAATTTTTAAAGATAGCAGGATGTGAAGACCATCAAGGATCCCAGAACTCTCTTTTATATTTATTTTTTTAATTAATTTCACAGATGCTACACCACACATGAAAGCAGTGGAACAAGTGGGATCAGCAGAAGAAGCCCCTTTTCCCACCTCTCAGTCTGTCTTTCCTCTGCTTTTTTTTTTTCTCTCAGCAAGAAGTCGGCAACTCTAAGGTTCTTCTCAGATATGGTGGCATCAACTCTGTGTGGATAAAAAGTAAAATACCTAAGGTTTAATTCTGTGGCTACAGGGCCCCATGATAGCAGCTTTCATTGCCAGGCTAAAAAACTTCAAACCTTCATTTGAATTTAGGAGCAGAACATGGGCATTAGTGTGGGCTGAATCACGACAGCTGGCCTATGGACATCTCAGGTAGCTCACTGCAAGCCACAGGTGTTTGAGAAATTTGACAAGATCCTTCCCCTTATTTTAACAGCTCAGTAGCAGTGCAGAAGCGTTGTGTTAAATAACAAGCTTTGGAAATGTTAAACTCCTTCTTGTGTTGTTTAATTTATAAACAAATGGTCCACTATGCTATTTTATTTTCAGTTATTTTTAAAAATGTTTGTTCTCTTAATGGCCATAT
>WEIU01009640.1:553039-581216 GCA_013389925.1 Aegithalos caudatus | reverse complement strand
TTGATTGTTAGAAATAGTCTCTCGATTGTTCAAAAGAGTTTCTCTAGTGATTATTAGACAACATCTCTCCATTGATTGTGCAAAATAGTTTCTCTAGTGATTATTAGAAATAGTATATTGACTGTTGAAAATACTTTCTGTAATGATTATTAGAAATAATCTATTCATTGTTATAAATACTAGGCTTCCATGAATAAGATAGATTGAAGAAAATTAATATTTCACAATTGTTTGCCTGCAACCACACGACTTCCTCTTCTTTTTGGCCTCTGCCATTGTGCTTGCACCCTGCCTTCCTCTTCCAGGCCCAAATAGAAACCCCAGAAAAAGAGAGACCCTGTGTGCAAAAGCCAGCTGTGGCTGTGTGCTCCTGTGCATGGACAGAAATTGAGGGGAGGGTCTTTGAGGAAGAGGCTGTGGACACTGGGACTGCAAAGCAGGGAATGAAGAGTGGAGCACAAGGTTTCCTTGGTGCTGATGACTGCAAGAAGCAGCAGCAACCAGGCTGAGGCAGCCAGAGCAATGCCCTGTGTGCAGGGCTTGGGGTGAGCACACAGCTTCAGGAATGGGGTGTGCTCTTTCCACAAAAGCTTCTGCCTTTGTAACTCTGGGTTATGAGTGTCAGCTTCCTGCTTGATTTGGTAGCAGAAAGGGAAAATGTTCTCTCCTTTTCCCCATTTATGTCTGCAGATGTGATGGGAGGCCATCTCTCCATTTGTGTGGGTGTTGAACCTGAGAAAGACAGCTGGATACCTGAGGGTTGTAACATAAGCAATAACTGTGAATCCTCAATGAAATAATGATCAAGAATGTTGGATGTTCCAATCCTCCTTCAAATTCAAAGTCAATGCCAGCTGTAACTTCAGTGGGCTTTGGATTAGGCACGTGTCTTTACCAACCATGTCCTGCTTCTTGTAGTACTTTTCAAACGGGATTGGATCCAAAAGCAGGAGGATCTCAGTGCTCAATTAGTACTCAGTCTAATCATTACAACTAATGAATGAGTTTTATTGAATAATTGCACACATACCAATGTGCTAGTGTTAGGCTGATTGGTAATAAATTCCATTAATTTCCCCAAGCAGAGCCTGTTTGGCCCAGTTGGTAGAACTGTTAAAGGCTGCAACTGCTGTTGGATGTCCCCAGATGAAATTTTAGGCCATCAGGGCATTCAGAAGCTGGATGAACTCAATTTCTCTTGGATTACAGTCATACACTTTGCATTCTGACGCTTATGATGAAGGAGAGGGCAGGTTTTAGTCTGTAGTTTTCACCTTTTTTTACATCTTTCTTCAGTGCTTCCCTTTCCCTGAGAGATTTTTCTGATGTAATTTTTCCAGCCTCTTTTCAGTGATTCAACAGCTCACAGCCTGAAGAAAATATAAGGAGGTAGCACACATCATCTTTCAGGGTTGTCCCTTAAATAATAACTTGAGTGTACACTGCCTTTATGGCCAGATCATCTTGCTGAATGAGAGGCTGCTTTACAACTTCAACTTTGTTTAGATTTTTGCTGTGTGCAAAAGGCAAAAAGAGAGAGCATGTTAGTGGGATATCCTTGTGAGTAAATAAGTCAGCTTGCTTACTAGCTCTTTACCACTCACACTTAAAATTGTATGCTATTGAGATACAAGGTTAAATCTGTGTTAAATCCCTTGTAAAGAGACATTGTTTTCATAGTGAACCTAATCCCACACCAATTTGGGTTCATAGGTTAAGGTGATAAATATTGACCATTTCCTACCTTTCACATAGAAGTACAATAATTTCCTTTTAAAGATGCAGTCAGAGCAGAAGGATCATCATCGTTAGGCTTTACATAAACAAGCAAAATGGTAATTTGGATGTAGCATCCATAGCAGTACTTCTTGCAAAGTGAAAGAAACTCATTAACCAGTGTTACAATTTCCAGAGAAAACCAGGATTGCGGATGTGTAAAAGTAGGCACCTTAATTGCTTGAGAAAACATCCTGATTTTTATTTGAAACTGAATAAAATATTTTAAGAAACTCAATAAGAAAAAAGGAAAAAAGTAAAACCCCATAGCTACTACTCTGCAAATAATACAACACTGAGGAGTCCAATTAATTTGAGAGTAAAATTAACTACACAGGCAGCAACCATTAAGATTCAGGTTCAAAATAATACCATTTTTAGTACTGGGCCACAAATTGCTTATACAAATACTGTTTTTCATAACATAGCACAGTCATAAAGTTCCTTGCAATTTCATAGATTTTATAATGGCATCATACAGCCATACACTTCCCAAAATAACTGGAAGGGGAAAGAAGTTAAAGTGCTGAGACACTGTTAGCTCTGTATTGTCCATGTCATGGAATATAATGGAGTATTTTAAAGAATAACCTTAATTATGGAAGTCAAGTCAATCATTGGTATTTGTAACACATCCAATTAGGTTATGCTTCCAGTCCCTGTGTCTGATTCCCAGCTAACCAAACCAGCAGCAGGTCCCATGTATGCCTGAATGTAATCCAGCATCTCTGCACTATTTTGTTTTGTTTTGTTTTGCTTCAGTCCCCTGAAAGTCTGCTGCAGCACAAACCTCAGAACAGAATCCAGCATCAGGTTCTTCACAGGCTGCTGTGGTTTTTGCTTGGTTTTATTTCAAAAGGAGTTTTCAAAAGGGACAAACAACTAATTTGTTAGAATCTTTGCCCAGGATGTCTAATATCTTAAGCTAGTGAATGTGCTTTATTACTTATTAATATTGATTGTGCTCTTTGTAAGTAAAAGTGAGGGAAAAAAAAAAACAAACCAATCCAAATGAAAGTTATTCCACACCTGAGGAAGAACAGTGCTCTTACAGTCTAGATAAATTTTAGATGGAATGTGTTTTCTGTACTTGTAGTTTATTTACACTAAGCATTTAAGCTCTGAATGACACTCAATTTGAAAACCCATATAAATATTGCCAAGGGTTTAATTTGTTGGAACATACAAGAAAAAGACATCATGGCAACAAAATGTCAAAATACCCTGAAACATGAAGATTTTTAAAAATCTTTACTGTCGCCTCAAAATACTAGCAATACTGAATTTGTTGGCAAAATTGTCATCATATTCCCCACCCATAGTTCTTCCTGCTTCCAGGATCCCTTGTGGTGCACTCAGTCTTGAAAGGAAAAAAATTAAACAGTACAGGCTTGATGATTTTCTATCAGAGCAAAGCTTATCTAAACCAGCAGTTCTACAGTCAGAGGCAGTGGTGTGGTGCTTTCTTGCTTGTGGACAACTTTATCTCATGCAAAATGGCCTGAGGAAGAATATGGTTCATTGAAAACATCTTATTACCAGATGAAAGAAGAACATAAAGATCTAAATGTAATATCTAAGCAACTGCCCCAAAGCCAGCAGTGGCATCTAACAAGTCTGTGCTGTCTATCATCTCACATGATCATTCTGAGACAATTTAAAAGCATGATAAACTGAAAAGAAATGAAAAGGACCTGCAGTCAACATTCTTAGAAAGCAAGTACCCTTTTCTGCCAACCAACGTGGTAAAGAGTATTGGGTAACAAGCTTAGCACTTGGGTAATTTCCTTGACATTAACAGAATTTTATTTGCTTAAAATTGGGTTGATTTTGGCCCTCTGGTATGTAATAAACACAGATTAACTGCAAACTGAGAACTTACTGCTGTTTGTACACAAAAAAAATGACTCGACCTTACATTCAGCAAAAGAATTCACAGTGAATGTTGAGCCTTTTCAGCTTGTACAATTAATAAATTGTGCTATATCAACATGTTCAGCATGCTCTTAATTCTTCCTGAAAAGGTTAGTTACAAAGAAGTACTGAATGGGGTGGTTTAGATTTATTTTTCCCCTGCTTTTACAAGAAAAAATTTAAGTCAATTAGAAGCAATGTAGCAGGAGGACTGATACTGGATTGTTCCTGCAAAATGTATTTCATTTCACACAGATGAAATGAGCACTTCTGTTCCTACAAACAACAGACAGAAACATTTTCCCACAATACTGGAAGATCACAAATATGGAACAGTAAAAAAGCACAATAAACTGGGTTTTAGTTTTTGCTCTTCAGCACTATCCGTCCCTCTTTCTCAGGGAACCTTGCAGTTTAATAATGTTTGACCCACTATCTTCTCCCCTGTCAGTGAACATTTGTATTCTATTCATGTTGGTTTTCCAGGTGATTTTTTTATGCACCCTATAATGCACATTCCCTCCTTGACTTGTTTTTCATGCACCCTTTAAGCTCAGAAATATATGTACATAAAGTTAGGCCCAACACAACTGAGGGGGTCATACAGAAGCTCTAGCCCCTCACATTAATTTATTGTCATGTCAACAAAATGAGCAATGAGAAAATATATATATTCACTCAGGAATATATATTCGTGCTGAATGTATCTTCTCATATTTATTGTGTAAGTAGATTAAAGAGTTGATCTTTGTATTCCCTTATTTTTATTTAATTTTCAAGTTTCTCTTCACCTAAGATTAAACCATTCACCATATGAATTTCTAATAAAAAACAGATGACAGATATAGAATGTTTTCATCTGGAAAATCGTTGCTCAGATTCAGAGTGACAAACAGCAAATGTCTATCTAAATACTGTTACACATCAATCTTACCTTAATCTCACATCTCACCAATTTTTTGTGGACCAGCACGCTCCATTCACACCAAGAGATCATAATTTGGTCATTTTGTCAGCTGAACAGGGCTTTGTCTCTTCCTCCCTTGTCAGCCTGAAGTTCATCACACATCTGTAGTGTGCTGCTACATTTCTTGGGTTTGAGTCTTGCAAAAATTCAGAGGCAAAAGCAGAGCAGCAGTTTCCATTAAAAAAAAAAAAAAAACCAAAACATCCTCCCCACCCTAAAACAACAACAATAAAAAAACACACCAGACCCCAAACCAAAAACATCACATATTTAAGCACACTGAAGTCAATTTAGTTGTGTGGCAGTCCTGGCATGACTAACACTGGTAACCAGTGCAGGTGTTTGAAGAAGGCAGGGGAGTGCCCACCAAAGCCTCTGTCACTCCCCTCTTGAGCCAGATTCAACATTCCCTCCACCCCTCCCTTTTTCTGGATTCAGCTTCACCCCCAGTTTCTCTCCCTCTCTCCCTGCACAGGGCAAAGAATAGGGAATGTGTATTGTAGACAGTTCACATGACAGTTATTTTTTTGAAAATACTAAATAACCTTGAAAAAATATTTTTCCATTAAAATCATCAAAGAAGAGGCTCCATTTAATTGTGTTTATGGACAATTTTGCCATTATCTTTGGACTGCAGACCTAAATTAAATTATTTTCAAAAATCCCTGGTGGTTTTCAGTCATATGATTTTTAAAAGGGTTACAGGACTTTAAGAGTTCAAACAATTTTATCTTTACATCTTGCTTTACATCTCCCTGTAGCTTTAGACTCTGAGTCTGTCCCTCACACTTAGTTTTCCTCCTCTGTAGAGTCTAGGAAAAGTGAACATAAATCATCAGTAGATTTCTTGTGACCTACCCATTTAAATCCAGAAATTGCCAGATTCTTAAAAACAGTGAGCTCCTTGTTAGAGCAAACATAAGAAAAACACCAGATTGGTCTTTAGTCTCTAGAAGGCTTTGTGAGTAGCTCAGACTACAAACAGTAGTGCCTGCAAACAGGAAAACTGCCCTGTGCACCACTCCTGTTGCAGGGAAACAATTCGGAGGAACAAGAGAGATTGGAACCTGCTGAGACCTGCAGAGGGAAGAGAGCTGGGAGTACCCAGGTGCCAGCTCTTAGGTGGGATGTCACACACCTGCAGCCTGTTGGCTGCATCTGAGTCCCTCCCACCACCCCTCATTCCCTCAAGCTGAGATGCTGCAGAGCTCCTGAGCTCTTGGTTTGTGAGGGAAGTGGAGAGAGAATGGTAAAGTTAGTGACTTTGATTAATATCTATTTTTCTGCCTGTGTTTGACTGTGTTCTTCAGGTATTACTTTTATAATCCTGGGAGTTTCAGAGTGGCTGGAGTTTTTCTTGAGTAAGGTCAGATATTATCTAAAAATGTAATGGAGTAACCTAGAAAACTTTAGAAACTTATTCATTTCTTATTCATTTACATCAGGTAAACTTCTGAAACTCTAATTTACTGAATTACTGCCCTGACAGGAAGCTGTACAGAGCTGTACTGGTAATCTTAATAGGGTGATGACCCCCTTATTTGTGCTTCTGATTGTCCCATCCTGGGAAAGTAAAATAGTAGATGTTGGCCCACAGCCCTTTAGACTTTTTTTTTTTCTGAGTTTCTGATGAGTACAAACGTCCAAGATGAATTTAAGTCTTTAAGTACTTGAAGATAAGTATGTACATCCAATTTGCTATCCTATTGTGAGAGAGAACCTTATCTTCTCCTGTGGGTTTTTTTTCCCCCCAAAGGCTTTCTTTTTCTCTCTTTCTTTTTAAGCTCTCTGGAGTCATTGTATTTGTCTTCAAAGTCTGTGATTATGGCTGCTTCCAGGGAAAAGGCTCTAGGAGGGTTCAGATTCTTTAATCTTTGCAGATGCACAGCTGCTTGTCATTACTGGGCTTGTAGTGGTGATACTGTTATTCTGTACTACTCATGAAAGCTTAGTTTAGGATCTATGACTTTCTGGTTGGACAATTAATTTGGAAGTAATGAAATACTGCTGCAGTACAGCATAGAGTTCTAAGCTGTGTAAACTTTTAATACACATATAAAACTATGTCACAATTCTCTACTGCTGCTTCTGCATTGCTGCTTTTATGATACAATAAATTGTGAAATCAGAGCCAAAATTCTAGTGAAATAAATAAGATAAGAACTTTTTTTTGGAGATAGTGACTTAATACTGCTGCTGCATGTAAAACTAACCATTTATTAGCTTGCCCTAGGGCATCTGCTTCAGGTTTTCCAGTGCCAAAAGACGTGGAGATTGTCTCAACCTGTGAAGTTTTTTTATGGACATGTACATGCCCTAATCAGCTGAATCAAAATGTAGAAGAGAGGAGTTAAAGTTCTCGTTTCTCTACTGTGATCAAGCCTTTGTTGTTCTAGTGTGGTGCAAAGGGTCTGATACAGAGGTACCAGTGAAAACAGGTGTGAACTGGACAAACATTTTATGCTTTAGTCTCCTGTTGTCACAGCTTATGAAGCTGTTCCTTGGCTTCTCACTGACTGGTCACAGATGAAGGTGCAGCTTTCAGTAATAATTTTTATCTAATCAGGCAGTCATTGCTTTCTGGAGAGAGAGGCTGTGAACTCGGCAGCCTCTCTCTGTGGGGGTTTTATGAGGTGTGTGATTCACTGCTCATTGCTGGTTTCAGCATGTCCCTTCTACCTCCCTCCTTATCTCCTTTCAAAGAGAGAAAGTATTTTCTATGCTGGCCCATTTATATTTTCTGTGTTTTCTGGGCAATATAAAGTATGCAGCTCTGTAATGAAATGAGTAATATTGAAGTGTATGAGAATTTTAATTTCATTCTTGACTACCTGTTCCACATGACCCTAAAAGGTTACTTGCTGTAATTATTAGAAGATGAAGTTATAGTAAAACACTGTGAATGCTGAGTCAGGATCTCTAATTTTTTCTGTATCAGAGTTAAGAATATAAAAACATTTCTCTAGACATCTAGGCTTCCTCATGAGACAGGAGCAGTATTCCACACTGAGTAGTACTTAAATTCTGTAAGAGATGTCCTTGTGTTATTTAAAGCATAAATCCATTTTTGGATACTTTCCTTTAATGCTGATCAGCTGTAAGGCACAGTTCTTTGCCTGCCAGTTCCTGGGGAGCTCTTTGGCCTGACCAAGTAATGCAGGACCTGGCCTGGAGCCTTGGCCAAATTACTGTGTAGAATACAAAGAACAGATGTAAAATTCCCAAATCACCAGACTTACACTATCTTCTCAGATTTTGTAAACTTCAAGGGCAAAATTATTAATAAGTGTATTAAATTTTTCTAAAGTATCGTGTTTCAGTTACAGATTTTTTGCACGTGAAATTCTTAAATCTAGTTGCTACTACTCTAAAAGCTGGGCAATAAGGAAATGATCATGTGCTCCAGTTCAGAAAACTACTCAGTCATTCAATGTGTTTTTTCCTTTTTTCTTAATCAGAGATTGTGTTATGTTCTGACAGTGAATGTGTTTTGTTGGTTTTTTAATATAAACATTAATTGATACTAAATGGTAACACTTTAAAATAAACTCTGAGCAAATCATTAAACAAATCAACATAAAACACTTCCAGAGCATCTTTCCAGATTCCCAAATCCTTTAATTTAAATTTTAAAAAAATCCCTTCTCTTCCAATGTAGGATGATACTGATGTCCTCTTTAAATTCACTGTTATCTCAGTGAAGTCTTTCAAAGGCTGCCTGAGACAGGAACCATACAGAATCTCACTTCAAATTTAAAAAGTTAGATTAATTTTTAGGCTGAAAACTTAATCATTTTACTTGTGAACTCTAAACATTCTACTAAACCTGGAATGTATTTTCTAAAACAAAGAATTTGTCTTATTGCTGTGATGGCTCCCACTGTTGGAAATACTGTTTATGCACTACTTAGAAGAGTTTGCAAAGCTCATTTTACTCAGTTGTTTACTAAATTACAGTTATATATGTAATTGTGAGAAAACTTCAATAATCATACCTCATGTGACTTCAGTTCTCTTTCCCTGGATAATGTTCTCTGTGATTTTTCTCTGGGATGTTCATGAGGAGCTTCCTTTGGGGGATATCTCATCATCCCTGCGTCTGAAAGCAAGAAGTTATATAAGCCTGCAGAGCAGAGTTCAAGCAGGCTGCTGGGAAATATTCACTGACTCAGTTTCTTTTAAATTCTTGATTTATCTCTTTAAGTGCCTGGAAAAATAATTCAGATACAAACTCTCCTTCCCTTGAGAGATGTGGGGTTTTTGCTGGGTTTTCCAGTGAATTAGGAAGGCAGAAAATGGCTCATGCAAGTCAGTAACTCATTGCAGACTGGCATTGTGTTTTTTTCTTAAGATTACAAAAATGCAGTTTTCTGGAAGACAATCTTTTGTTTGCCTAAAAGTTACGGATTGGATACGAGAATCATTTGAAGAAACTCTACGTCCTGCTTAGCAGAACAGCCATTTAAACCCTTTTTGGCATCAAAGTCTGAATTTGTGTTGCTGTGAAGAGGATTAAATCTTTCAAATGGGAAAGCAAAATCTCTAAAGAAGAAATATTGATATATCAACTTAAAATAACTTCCAGATATTTCTTCAAAAGTTCTATATAGCAGAGCATAAAGAATGTCATTAGCAATGGTATGTAACTGCAAATGGAAATACTTTTGCAGTAGCACAGTAATGGGCAAGTAAAGGAATTAATGTGGGGGAAGAAATAAGATTAGTCCTCCTAGAAAAACAAGGAAAAACAAATGGATCCCTTCAAAGCTATGAAGAAACTATGGGAAAAGTACTGTGTTTGGCCTGGTGTGGTACTCCTGGAGGAAAAGCTTCCCAAAAGAAGTGTAATATCAACATAATCTCTGAGCCCTCTGAGTCAGGTGTTTGAAGGCCCCCTATGCTCCTACAGCTTTGCAAATCTCTTTGCACATGCAAGTCTGAGGCCATGAAATAGCTGGATAAAATGTACCTGTTTAGTATCAGTATGTGGCAATGAAGGAGTAACCCAAGAAAAAGGTGTATCCCTTAGCTGAATTGAACTCTGGATCTACATTTGGAGAATGGCTTGCTTGTTTCAATGGAGAAATGGGAATTCAGTGCCAAATTGTCCTGAACTTCAGGGAAATTTAGATATTTCTCTCCTTTTAGTCATACAGTTGTAAATTTTTATGAGTAATACTATAAGAAGCATGAATACTATAAGAATATGGAGCTTACAGGAACTATATAAGATATTATCCTTGCCCCTAAAAGTTGACAGTCCAAATTAAACTGATACAACTCATGGATAAATATCTTCAGTCAAGATTTAAGCACAGAAGTGTTTGATGGAGGTGTGTGTGTTTGTTGCACTGGGGTTTAGATTTGTTTGTTTTGTGTATTTTGTTTTTATGTAGCTGGGGGAAAAGTAAAGGTAAAAAAGATGGTGGGAAAAATGCTCTGGACAAATCAATTTGGTAAGTGATTCAGAAAAGCCCAGTCTTCTTTTCTGATTGTGGATTTCTGTGTTTGTTTGGGTTTTATTGTTGTTGTTGGGGTAGAGATGAGCTGTGATCCATTGGGGAAAGAAATAAGTGAGGAGCCGAAGTATCAGAAAAAAGAAAGTCCCTGGATTACCACAGGGAACACTATAAATGCTCTAGAAACAGTTAAAACTGTAACGTCTCTACTTCAGCTCATATGAAGAATGGACCTCTTTATAAAAAAGGGATGAAAGAAGTGAATCAGATTTCTGTGCATTTTTGTTTTTCATCTCTGTCTAGCATTGTTTTTGACTCAGAATATTTCTACTGTTTGGAGAGGTTATTATAAGATGAAGCATAAATCTTAGGTGGAATATTTTCAGTGCTGAAATCGGTGGATGGCCATTTGCTGGTCTCTCATTCTGTTCAGAGCTTTAGCAGATTATTAAGATAATTCTCTATTAAAAGTGTGTAAAATGTCTGAGAATAAGAGTAGTTGTTAATGGGCAATGAAGGCAGGTCTTGGACTGATAAAGTTGGAGTCAGGAAGAACAGGCTGGTTGTTCTCTTCATCTTTTTCCCTATTTTGAGATCATATTGACTCTAAATCAGTTACACCCACAAAATTACATGCATTTCCCTAGAATCCTTAAAAACTCAATTGAGTATCAGCAGTGACATTGTTACAGTAATCATGAAAAGAATTATAGCTCTGTGCACGCTGCCAAACAAATGAAACATAGTGAAAAGTAGTAGGAACAGTGGTGGATCTATGCTTAAAAACTTCAGTTGTCTAGTAGAAATATCTGGGAAGCACTCTATTTCTATATATTTCCTGATTCTAAAATTTAACATCTATATAACTTTTTTCCTTGTGTATGTCCTTGTGGTTTTTATTGCAAGGGGACCTGTGTAAAAGGAAGACCTGCATTTCTGAATTAATATTTTCCCTTTTCCTTTGAAATCCTTACTATTTTGAGTATCTTCAAGTGATTAAAAATTGTTTTAGATAGAAACATAACTACCCAATGACTCAGCTACCATGACTCAATGGTATCTCTTAATTCAGTGAGTCAGACTCCTCATCCTGCAGAGCAGCATCTCAGATGATTTCTGAAAGGACATTTGCAAAGGCAACTGTTCAGAATGTAGCTTAGAATGTTTTAGTTAATGAGTGCAGATACTACACAAAGCCTTATACAGACAAGACTTACTGCTTTAATTTTGTACTCATATTCTTGTTTTGAAGAGCACTGAGGAGATTTTATTTTCCCCTTAGTATGATTTTATGTTAGAAGCTTTTAGAGCTTAAATTGTGACAAGAGTCTGAGTTTCTCTTTGCTGCTTTGTACATATGAACTTTCAGGATCTGAATGGTCAAGTATGTTTTTCTCAGGTAATTGCATTGGGAAATTGATTCTCAACTATTGAAGAGTCTGTTGACAGTTGAAGAACTATTCTTCAATAGTTCACAGTAATGCTGGTGTTTATTTGCAAACATAGTGAAGCTAAAATAAACCTGGAAGCAATTACATTGTAATTTTATCCAAGTTTATTGTTTAGGTGCTTTAGATTAATTGGTTTCAGTTTTAAGTTTTTCACTGCTTTTAGTAGCAGGAGATATCTCATGTCTGAGTTTTCTTCAGCATCAGATTGGACAAATATTTCATGATGAGTTCTCCAATCAGAAAGGAAAACGCATTGGTTTATTTTGGGGTTTGTTTTTATTTTTTCTCCTCATGAATGGTTCAACAGAGAGAAAGCACAACTTTGCCCCTGTCCATCTGATGGGTATCAAGTAGTACCACTGAGTCAAGTTATCAGTGTCTTGTTAACATCTAGAGAATATTGTGCTCTGGGCTTCCCATTCACAGAAAACAAGCAACATATTCTTGGTCCTAAAAGCATCCTTTGGAGTAAGGGATACAAATAGGAAATGAAATATATTCAGGTTGCACAAGCGAAGTTAGTGGCTTCTACTCACCCTGGCATGAATCTTGAAATAAACTTTTCATCTGGTGAGCCTATTGCTGGTAAAGGATGATCGTGTAATCTTCTAAGATTATGGCTCAGAGTACATGCTTAGAATACTGTACATGGCAAACTTCTCTAAACAGATCAAAATCCTTAAATATTCTTTAAAAAGTCATTAGCATGTTTTTAGATGCCCCTATCTAAAGGTTAGTTTTGCAAAAGACATGTAATTAAAACCACACTCTCCTGTTATTCTTAAAGGTAGAGATTGCCTTAACTAAACAAGAACATGCACTCAGTCCCTTCAGCTTTCTGTCTTTCATTGAGGACTGGGATTTAAGGAGCAGAACATGTTTTTCAAGCTTCATTTTTTAAAAGCTTTTCTGAGCTTTACTAGACCTGTTTTTCAAATTCTGTGTCAAAGACCTGAGGATTGGGAGGCCTTTAGTATAAACCAGCCTAGTTTAACCCCTTGTGAGACTGTGCAAGGAGTAATTAAACATAAAGAAAAAGATTCTGAGGGAATCATCTCTCTTTTCATTTTGATTGACACTGTGGGTACTGGGACCTGACTTTACTCAGTTTCCCATTGAGAGATCATCAGAAAAGCCTTAAAAAAAATAGGAGAATTTTTGCTCCAAGCAGCTAGGAGATGGGTTTTGTCAGATGTGAGAACATAAAAAGGAGTGAGGAGGGGGGAAAAATAGCTTCATCTTTCCTTATTTTCTTTTTCAGTAGTTTCTAAGTAGTGCTTATAGTAGAGTCTCTGAGTTACTTAAAGGTGCAGCCTGAATTACACTGAAAGTGACTGGGTCCAAGGCTCCAACCTATTTGTTTCTCCATTACATCTAGATGTGACTGACTCAGTCCTTAAATTTTAGTGCTGCCACAGGGGTTTTATTTTTATGTTGGCTATAGCCAGCTCTACTGTCTGTTGCTGTTCAGGATTTGGAAGTTTATTCAGTGGAGCAAATGATGCTCCCACTGTCATCAGAGACAGGTTCTTTTAGGTCAGTAAGAACAAAAACTGCTCAGGGTAGTGTTAAACCTGAGTATTTTCTCCTTGTAGCCTAGGAATTCCAGCAGTGCTCTAAGCCTACCTAGCAGATCTAAATTGCTAAGCAAGGCTCAGGAGAGGCAGTAGTTTTGTTTTAGTCAGAGCTTCTAGAAACATTAAACTTCTCCTGAAGGAATTTTGTTTGAGGATGTCTATTTGGGGGGTAGGAGATGAGAAAAAATGTCCAGGAGTGCCTTTGAGCAGTAGAGTAGTAAACTACTTATCCCTGAGTCCTAATGCTCTGACTAGAAAGAGTTGTTCTGTCTAATCTGCAGCTCTCCTGAAAGACAGAAGGAAGAGGAAATATATGACAGGAATCACTGTTTTTAAAGAAGAAAACAGTAATTGTGAATGCAATATAGGACCTATAAAATTGACATATTTTAGAATCTAGGTACCCATTTTGTTGGTTATTTCTGAGTTTAGTTAAGTGTATGTTGGTATTTGCAAAGACAGCATAAATTCTTCTCACTGCATCTCTTCCCTTTGCAGTGTCCTGCACTTAAATAAAATCCATTTCAGTCATGGTCTATCGGGAATGCCAGCAAGAGATGTGAAGTCATCAAATACTGCTGTTTATATTGCTGGTGCTTTGGATCCCATTTGAAGAGTTAGAAGAAAGGGGAAGGAAGTGGATTTTTGAGAACAAGAACTCTATCTCCTGCTTTTCTCCTAAAAATGAAGCCTTTTAGCCAAAGGCTTTCTGTTTACTGTTTAACTTGAAGGAGTTAAATTTTCATGCACTTCTAAACTCTGCATGCAGTCCCACTGACTTGCTGACACATGTAATTGTGGCTAGGAATGAAAAAGCATTAAGATACAAACTTGCAAGAGACTAAAGCTTTTTAACAACATAAGGCCTGTCCTGATAAGGGGAAAAGTATTTTGTAGTTTCTTTACACACAGTCCAAATTAACATTTTTATGGCTGGAGAATTCATTAATTTTTAATTCTTGAATTGGAATATTTTTCTTGCTTTAATGGTGTTATGGTGGTATTTTGATCATTTGTTTAATTATTAGATAGAATGATTTTGGTCCAATTTAGTGACTGCAGTTAAAGATGGTAGAAGCTAATGTGGAATATGCTCTGAGAAGACACATTCTCAAAAAAATAAATGGGTTAAAAAAATGAAGTGTTGATTTGTGAGTTGTTTTGTTTATTGTTTCTCTGTTAATTTTCTTTTTCTAAGTGCAACCAAGAGCAACTGCTTCTGGCTTGAAAGTCTTTTCATTTCCAGAGCTCAGCCTGCTTCAGGAAGGAACACACTGCAGAGAGCAAACAGGCAAAGTAGTGCAAATGAACTACCAGCTCCAGAGACCATGCTAATTTAAAAAGAATGTCAAGGTTGTATCATATAATCTTACTAAAAGTAGCACCTGTTGTCAAAATAGCAGGGTAGTAGGTCAGAAAGAGAAAATGAAATGTATAAAGCTGTGGGGCAAAACCACATGGATGAAATAGCTTGTTACTGTCTTTTCCCTCCCTTCCAGATTGTGGCATGAAGATTTTTCTGATCCATCTGTCATAGTACCAGTAGTGGAATGTAACTGGGTGTTAATTATTGATAACTATACAGAGGTAGATTGTTGCTATTTGCATTCCAAAAGCACAGCTGGGATCTACCTCTTCTTTCTTAACTTTGTGTTTTGGAAGTCTAGCAGGAAAACATAATTAAATATGTATTATATTACCAATCAGAGTACTATGGGAAGAGTTTGGGGGGCAGTTTTAAAAGAAAAAATTGACCCATGGAGCTGATGTAGTCCAATAAGCTGTAGAAATTAGGATGAGAAGACAGTATTTAGAGGCAAGAAAGAATATCTGCTCACTAATTTGATAGTCAGTGTGACAGGAATTTGTTCTAGTACCCTGAGGGTAGGCTGATATTTTCCAAGTTCATCAGTTAACTTTCCTCTGAACTGCCTTGCATGGCATTTCTTAAGAGATTACTATTCTGCATATTTAACACCAACCAAAAACACTACAATGACTTTACCGCCCTTAAATAGAGGGAAATAAACTGCTGATGTATAGCCCTTGGAATATTCTATAAGGACATTTGATATCCATAGTGAGAAGCTGCATTTGAAGTAATATGCACTTAAAATCAAATGTAGTAGGAATTCAAATGAATGAAGGCAACAGCTGAAAATGATATGTAGCTCAACATGAGCATGTTCTCTAATTTGAAAGTGTTTTATTAGAAATAGCAGGAGAGTAAAACCCTTTGTGGGATGTGGCATATGTCTTTATTGAGACTCAGTCCTGTTACATTAAGTTGTCAGAATTGTGAAATGACATAGTTCCCCTAGATATGTGTGTTTGTATGGTAAGCTCAGGTGGTGATTTGCTCAGTGGAGACCTTCACCCTCTGCACAGTGCAGTGAGAACATCTTTTTGTCAGCTGCCTTTATCTCCAGAGGGAAGCAGCTGGCTGCACAGAGGGAGCTGAGGAGAAAGGGTTTGCATTTAGGTCAGCAAACTCTGGGGTGCAGAGCTGCAGGTCAGGGAAGGGAAGCTGGGTCAATTGGACAGAATCCTGAGGGGTCTAAGAAGATGCTGTTGCTGTGTAGGCAACCTACATTTATAAGTGCCCTGAGTTTGGAGGAGCTCAGCATTTTTGTACTTAACAAATGGAATTAAAATGAACAAACAAAAAAATTAAAAAAACAAACAAACAAACAAAACAACAAAAACCCTCCTAAATTGCCACATTAGCTCAAATATAGTTTTGAGCTGTGGCAGCAAACTTTAGGCTAGCTCTGATGCTATCTGCATTAATAATTGAGTTATCCTTTCTTTGCCTGGCACGTGACTGGAATGAGGCTCCCTTTTCTTCTACAGGGATGTCTTTTACCTCAGAGTGCCCCTGCCCAGAACTGCAAAGTTAGGCCCAGCTACCAGTGTGATTGATCAAAATGTGGAACTGATTTCTCAGAACACTGATCTCTTTAGTTAACATGAGAAATTGGTATAATTAATCACCACTGCAGAATCAAGGGCTGGTCTAAGGCACTGACAAGAGGCATCTGTGCTCAGTGTCCTGGGAACCAACTCAGTTTGTGAAATCTCAGTTTATGTAGTGGAAGTCACTATTATGATTTTGGGGTGATGTTACTCATTTGGGACACATCAAACCTACACTGATGAGAATAGCTGTTTCGTGTGATTGAGATTAATTTTGTTTTGTTTTATGTTTTCAAAATGATGGCAAGTGTGCTTGGAGCTTACACCCAGATGGGATGTGAGAGGTTGAAATTATATTTTCCTCAAAGTGGAAGAGAGGAAAATTAAACTGTCAGTGGAACTGAGATCCATTGCTTGTTTATGTTTTAGAGTGAAACTCCTGACAGATTATAATATTGTCTTTTATACATGGTCTTTTCTTGTGCTGTGCAGAGTTAGTAAAGTAAAAGCTATGTTTTAGAAATGGGCTACCACAATGGTAGCAATGAATGGTGTTCCTTGGTTCACATGTAGGCACTTAACTCATTTGCTTGACTCCCTTGCTTATATCTACTTTTCTATATTGACTGCAAAACATAATTCATTTCACTCTAAGGTGTGCTTATAAAATACAACAGATGGGTTCCCCTCTAGAAATGCAGAAAGCTAAATTAAATTATTAAAGTCCTGCTTATAAATTGTTAAAATGCACATTATTTTCACCTTGGCCACGGTACATTTACTTTTTGTTAGACCGGGTTGTTTTTTTGTTCTTCACTGAAAGCACTAGCAGGTCAACAAAAACACATCTGCAGATCTCAACTGCTTTTAGTGAACTTTGGTTCCAATTCTCCCTGAGAAGCAAATCTTTTCGGTTCCTTAAAGGCATGCAGTAATGTTCAGTTAGAGAGTTTGGTCTTATGTTTATGCTGTTATGGTGTTGCTGCAGTTTGATTTATTAACCTAATTGGTTATGAGTTGGGATCTGGGTTTTATTTGACTCTTGCAGTAAGCTGGGAGTAAACAATTCCTGAAGTGTTAAAAATCCCCCAACCAAAACAACACATTTTGTTTGGAGATATCAGCGTTCCAAGCTACTTCAGAAGGAAATGGCAGGTTTCCTTCTGTGGTGTTGATGGTGTGAGGAATACCCAGTGGCAGAAGCAGCCCAGGTCCCTCCCCAAGTCCCCAGCTGTGAGATGCAGGGTTGTGTATTGGTGATGGCAAAGA
Organism: Aegithalos caudatus; assembly: GCA_013389925.1. Taxonomy (NCBI): domain Eukaryota; kingdom Metazoa; phylum Chordata; class Aves; order Passeriformes; family Aegithalidae; genus Aegithalos; species Aegithalos caudatus. Next base: position 563,887 of record WEIU01009640.1, on the reverse strand, counting down.
TTAAACAAGTAGTGTGAGTTGTCATGTTCCAGTAGAACACAGCCCCTGCCAAGCTGGCTTTCAAATACAGCTTGGAAAAGCAGCTTGGTGCCTGTTCTATTTTTACAGCTTTGAAACTCTGCCTTGCTTTGTGTAACAGTATATGATTAAGGGTTTTGTTTTTTTTGGTTTGTAATTTTACTTAATAATAACAACAAAAGTTGTGACATAATAGAATATTCTAAGATGCTTTTGATTTCCTACACTAATGTAACCTCTAGTTTTAATACAACAGAGCTCTGTTTAAATATCCTGTGATGGTATTGTGGAACTGTGGTATTGTCTAAAAACTTCAGAAATGAAGAAGACAGAGAAAGCTACAGTGGAAACTATCAGGGGACAAATATGGCCTAAATATATGGCAAAGGGCTGGTTTTTCCTGAAGGACAAGATCAATTTCAACAAATGCACTAAAATAGGGTTTACACCTTGAGGTAGCAAAAGTGTTTTCCTTTCTCTTTATAACTTAAGAGAGTATGAGAAGTTGCTTTCATAAAACATGAGCCATATAGGTTGGCTTTTTTTTGAACCAAGTATTCCTCTACATTCCCATATCCATATGATGACTACTTAAACATTTTGGAAAAGGCTGGATTTCAAGCACTGAATTTTCTAAGCAACTAGAGTTTGAATATTGAGATTTGTAATTAAGTGAACAGCTTGGTTTATATTAAAAATATTTATTTTAATGGAGTAATAGATTTCATATCTAACAAGATTAAAAATTAGGTCAAACAACAAAAGACTTGAGGTAGGTGCAAACTTGGCTCAGGTGTATTCAGATTAGTCTGTGGATTCTTCAGTCTGACTTCAAATAGTATAGAAACCTTTGCATTGCCAATGTTCTTCATTTTCCTTGTAACACCATCCCTATAAGCCAAAATTCCTGCCTTAATCTACGTACTGGGTCTCCCTTAGTACATCTGGTCAGCCTAAGGGCCACATTCCTGTGCAACGTGTATTTTTGTATCCTTCCAGTCCAATGTAGTGTGTATTTCTTTGGATTTGACAGAGGAAAGCTCACTTTCTGTGGAGCATCTCTAATGAGGAAATGAGGTGCTGAAGTGCATGGTGTATTGACTTACTCTGCTGTAGCACATCAGCAATGAATTTCAATTTTTAGAGCTGGAACAGCTCCAGCAGCTAAGGCTTGTAACAACCGAGCCTTGATTGAAGATTTGGATGGGCCCATCATCCAGAGGAAGAAAATGGACACTGGCTGGTTTTGGCTGGGATAGAATGACTTCTCTTCAAAGTAGCTGGCATTGGGCTGTGTCTTGGATTTTCAATCAAAGAAGAGTTGGCAGCACAAGGGTATTTTGGTTGCTGCTGAGCAGTGTCAAGGGTTTTTGTGCCTCTCACCCCACCAGTGAGGAAAACGGGGTGCACAGGAGGCTGGGAGGAGGCACAGTGGGAAGAGCTGGCCCTGCTGACCCAAGGGACATCCCACACCATGGGAGGTCATGCTCAGTGGGTAAAGCTGGGGATGATGCATTAAGTTTTAACTTCCATGTTTTTCACATTCTGTGCTGCCTAGGGGTGCAGTTCTGAGCTTCATATTAAGTGTCAGTCAGCTCTCTTCACAGAGCAGGGAGACAAAGAAAATCCTTTTCCTGCTGAAGACTGACGACAACTTTCAGGCCCAAAAGCACAAACAGTGGTGGGCTGAAGAGAGGAACAAGAAGGATGAGACCTCACAACCTGAAGCTGCAACTGGACAATTAAACCCCAATATAAAAGACCATAATTTATAAAAGTGTAGGACCTGGTGACCAGCCATCCATTTTTTGTGACCATTCTAAGTCCACCTTGGGTGTAGCCCTGGTCTGGCTCTTGTCCTGTCCAAGGTGTATCCTAAAGGCCTTTCAATAAATACCCTCTTTATCCTCTGTCTCTGTCCAGTCTTTGTTCCAGGTCAGCCTTCCCAAGGCATCAGGGAAAGAAGAAGGAAGGTGGGCAGGGGATGTTCAGAGTGGTGGTGTTTGATTTCCCAAGTTACTGCTACGTGATGGAGCCTTGCTTTCCTGGAGATGGCTGCCCATGGGAGGCCAGGAATGAATTCCTTGCTTTGCTTTGCTCAAGTGCACTGCTTTTTCTTTGTTTATTAAACCATCTTTAGCCCATGAGTCCAACCACTTTTGAGTCTCTCTCCCATCCCAGTGTGGTGGAGGGAGTGAGCAGTTGTGTGGGGCTTGGTTTCCAGCTGGAGTTAAACCATGGAAACACATTTAAAATTCTGACACTAAAATAAAACTGCCAACCTAAGTAATTAAGAGGATCATGTCTTGTCAATATTGTAATAACATTCACTCTGGTAGACAAATCTGTGGCTGTGGTAGTTTAGATACAGTTTTCTTATGGAGTTGTGGATTTTTGTTGTTTAATTTTATGACACTTAAGGAAATAAGGACAATAAGAAGGTAATTCAGTATGTAAGAAATAGAAAATGGGCTTACCTTGATTTTTCTTGACCCAGTGCCAACTTTCCCAGAAACTGCACTCAGGTAAAGAGCACAAAACATCTCTAACCTACTTATTCTCTCACACATATAGCTGGGAAAGAAATGGTCTTCCTATTTCAGGAGACAAAATTGTAACTTCTTTTCTTTCATCTTCTGTTCTCCCCCCTCCTAAAAACACTGACAATGCTGGAAGCTTAAAAATTCACAGCTGAGATCCAGAGTATTTCCTTTCAAATTTGAAAGGCTTTTCAGTTAATAATTTCTGTCAGCCACTAAGAGCTGTACAGAGCTCAGCAGCAACAGACAGAAGTAACTATAGTTCATGTTTCTTTTGTACTTCCTTATCTCTGAATATGAGTAGAATAGCAGAGCAGTTTCTTGTTAAGACTGGACTTTTTGTTCTATTGTTATTCAGAAATGGGCAACCATAAAAAACTGTCCATTTTTGGTTTCTCAGACAAGGGTATCCACAGTTGCTGCCTCTGACTAGGGAAGGTTTTAGGAAAAGAGAAATTCTTCTTGGCCCTTTACCTCTGAAATATACCTAACCCCACAGTTTCTCATTTTCTCTATCTAAGGAACATGCAGTATTATAAAATGATTTAAAAATCCCTGGACCCTTACAGAGCAGCCTGTTTGCTCCAGGTGTGCTGCAGAGGGTTTTGCAGTGACTGCCCTTGTCTGTACACTTCACACTCTTTCTGTGTTCTGTATATTCTGTTTTTGATTGCAGTATTGATTGCCACCTGATCAAAGCCTCAGTCACGCTGTTAGTTAACCCCATCACCTGTGAAACACTAAATTAAATAGAAAATCTGCCAACTGCTTACAAAAACCTTTTACTATTCTCAAGAAAAGTACCTGAATGTGCAGCTAAATTTGTCATTTTATACTATGTATTGAATTTGCTTATGCCATTTCCTACATACTCTTAGTCTATTGAAAGATTAGGAATATTTCCTCCCAGTGGGTGTGAGGATGTGTTATTTAGTTTAGTCTTCATAGAGTGTGGGTCTGCCTTTCTGCAAAATGAGAGGGACTGTCAGGAAAATTCAGTGATGAGGCTTATTTGATTTTTATCTGTTTCTGAAATTAACATAGAAAATAATCTTGAGTGAATTGCCCCAAGTATAACATCCCTCTATAGACCTGTCTGAAACAAAATTTTATCAAGAGTTTGGTGAAAGATGAAAATAGAGAGGAGGAAAGAGTGACTGGCTTGGCTGATCAAAGTGTATCAGCTCATAAATAAGGAATGTAACAGGTTTTGAAGATCTGAGCTTGTAGCTCAAGCCCCTGGGAAGACTGGGCTGCCATGACTGGCACATCTCAGATAATGAGCTGGCATGGCAAGGGCCCTGTTTTAAAACAAATTAAATACTTGCAGCAGAATTAAGTTTTCTATTTTGGGGCTTAATTTTGAAAGATACATCAGCTGCCATGTGTCTTTGCCTATCAACCTTCTGGCATATACATTCAAGCTCTGAGTGTTTTCTCCTTTTCTAATACAGACAAGCAGATAGATATGGAAGAAAATTCCATACTGCCTTGGTGATTATGTATTTTTTGTTCTTGTTAATACAAAATGTTATGTCAAACTCTTACGTCTATTTTGCAGCTACTAATATTTTTCTTTTCATGCAGCTCAGAATCAATCACCAAACCCTTTTCGCCTACCTATTTCTTAAGTCATATTCTATGTTAAAATTCTATCCTTGTCACCAGTCACCAGAATGTGTTCACAGGTTTTCTATTTGACACTGAGCATAGAAATTCAGAACTGGGAGGTTTGATTTGGGTTGAGGTTTTGGGTTTTGTTGGGGATTTTTATTTGGTTTGTTTTTGTTTTTGTTTTTTTTGTTATGGTTGACTTGTGTTTTGTTCTTCCAAATAAAACACAAGCAGTGTTATTAGGGACTTAATGGCTGAGAACAAAATGGTTGCTCTTTCTGAGTACTGGAAGAGTGTTGAAATATGAAGATACTGAGCAGAGAAAATAAGAGTTTTAAAATCATACTCGTTCAGCTAGTGCATTTCAAGGAGTTCAGGAGGTGAGAGAGAAGGGTGAAGAAAAGGGCTACATCTATTAGCATTTTAGCAAACTGTAATTGAGTGCCCTAAAAGGGTCATTTATTTATGTAAAGCTCTGGTTAAAATTTTCAGTAATTGCTAATGACTTCAGATTTTATTTTGAGAATTTGGTCACTTTGATTTCCACATTTGGGATAGGTGATAAATGCTGGAGAATGCTTTATGGAAAGCTTGAGAATGAAGGAACCTTTAAAAGGTGTTCTGTGACAGCCTGGTGCAGACTGTCTTGAGTTTTTCTCAAATCCAGGATAGTTTTCAGTATTGGTGGTAGTGTGGACAGTTACTAGTATTTTTCTCCTTTTCTTTTTTTTTTTTTTTNTTTTTTTTTTTTTTTTTTTTTGTAATTTTTAAAATGAAGCGATTTTAGAGCCTTCATTTACATCAAGAAAGGAGTACTGAAGAGAAGGTTTCCTCAATTTGTACTTAATCTGTCTGACTTTTGGAGCTGTTTGAAATGTTGATAACCCCACTCGGCAGCACTCTGTAAATATCAATTAGTGCTTGCTGAAATGGCTCAGGTTTCTCCAGATCTCTTCAAAACTCAGCATTAATTTAGGGCACAGAATCATCCTCAAAAGTAGCTTTCCATTAAGATGAGGGTTTTTTTCTTATTTCTGCATGGAGTTTCAAAGTTCAAACTATTCTTTTCTCATTTCCTAAAGACTATGCATGACTGACTTCAGCTATAGGATTTTGCAGATCATCAGGAAGAACAGTTGAATTGCTTTCAGTTGAAGATCAAAAAAAAATCTGCTTCAAAGATGATGAGGATTTTCCTTTATATTTTAGTATTCTGTAGCAAGTTCTTTTCTTCTACATCCAGCACTGGAGATATTTGAGTGCCTTGGTACTGCTCTTATCTATGTGTGTGCTTTTTAGAATCTTTATTGTTTTCACTATAAAATACTTTTGCTTCTCAAGCTTTTGGGAGGGAGTATGACTGTTTACACTGAAAAGTGTAAACATTAATAAGACAGGCTGGCCTGTAGCATATAGAGGATCTTGATTATTAATTGACAAGGAAAACAATTAATCAACAGAATTCCTTAAATACCATTATGAAGATTTGCTTTGGGATTACATAACCACTGGCATGAGATCAAAGTCTGAGGATAGTGGACTCTTATAAAGTTCTAAGAATAAAAGAGGACACATCAAACCTAAGTTCTATATTTTAAAATATTCATACAAATTCAGGGAATTAATTAGATAGGAAAATCAACATAAAAAAATAAGTTGTAGGTGTCAATAGCAAAAATACTCCTGCAAGATACAGGTTTTCTAAAACACGTTCAGCAACTTTGCATTCTTCATCCTTTGTGGGCTGATGCACAATCCAAATGCAGTTCTCAACCAAAAGCCTTAAAACTTAAAAGTACTTTGTAGAATCTGTGTTTATTCAGACCAAGAAGAGATTGACTGCTGGGCCAAGCATTTGTATCCCCACCTAGATGGGTACAGGACTGATGCAGGGCTCACAGAAAGCCCTGAATGTTGGATGTTTTAATTTGCTATCCAAACCATCTGCAGCACTGAACAGGGAAAAAATACTTGTTGCATTCTGAGACAGATGGGGAAAGTGATACCTTTGAATACCTGAGCTCTAAAGTTTATGCCCTGTGTGGTTTAATGTTTACCCACTGTGTTGAGAGGCCTGGGATTGTTAAGTGTGTTGATCTCCCATCTGTGACATGGTCAAAGATCAGCACTGGCTTCTCAAACAGATTATGGATCCCCTGAACTAGATGCATGAGGAAAGGAACATTTTTGGTTTTGGTTTTTTTGAGTGGGTTGATTTTTTCTGTTTGTGGGTTTTTTTTCGGTATTTGTCAAGCTGATCCTTGTCAAGTATATTGGTGATTAGGTCATAGAGGAAAGGGAAATATTCCAATGGAAGGCACCACAGGAGCACAGAACTAGATCCTCACCTGTAGTGCTGCAAGACAGGGTTATCATCATCATTATTTGAGGGTGTTTTGCTGAGGGCCTGGTACTCAGAGCAGTACACAGAGTAAAATAAGGCTTCTTTTTGCACTGGATGTTGCAAACTGTTATCCCACTTCCTTGAAGGTGCCTCTCTCTCCTGTCTTTCATAAGCTGTCAGAAAGAAAATGAAACTCTTAGCCTGCAGAAAGAGAAATGCTAAAGGAAGGCAAAGTGTTTATTCTGCATATCAAATTGTGTCTTATCACAGGTAGGCTCAGAGCTGTCTGTGCTGCTGTCTGCAGCCGTCAGCAGTGAGGTTCTTCTGCAGCAAGCTCTGGCAGAACCCAATTTTCCAAAGGCTCCAGAGCTGAATGAGGATCTGGTGTTTTGCAGCTCTTCAAGGAGGCAGGAGATTCTCAGGACCTGTAGTTTAGAAGTCACAGCCCTTGTACAGTTTCCATTATTACTATTAAATTGTCTCTTGAGTATAATATAATGAATTTTCCTTGATGCCTTTCCAGTGTATTTATTTGTTTAACTTGTGGTCTAATTTGTGGTGCTCCTTGGATGGAGAAAGCTTTTCCCACAGGGTTGGTTTTTTTTTTGGTGGGTTTTTTTCTTCTTTCCCTTCTTTCCTTCCTTTTACAAACATTCAGTCCACCCACATGGCTTCGAATTAATTTACAAAAAAGAATTTTCATATTCTTTTGTTGCAACTGTACCTGTCTTATATACTTCGGGGACATTTTTTGGAATAAATGGTGAAAATGTGCCTCAGGAAGACAAGGGAAGAAAGCTGATACTTCACTTAGTGTTGTAGGGAGGATGACTGTTTTCAAGTGCATGTATTCTTCCTTTTTGCACTCCTGTCAGCCTCCCTTCTGAGAGTTTCTCACTTCAGATCTGTAAAGTTGTATTTACATCTTGCTTTAATAGCAAAGGTAATTAAACCCCTACATTTCTAGCCTGCCCAGTTCAGATCCCATTAATTTAGGGAATGAGTTGCATAGAAAATCCATCATAAACTTTCAGTGGTTAAAAAAAGGAGGCAGGTGCACTGTTTATTAAAAAAGTAAATTGGAGGGGAATAGGCTATTTGTTTTGTTCCATGTCTCAGATTAAAATAATTGGCTCATTAATCACAATATCAGCTTGGTCGTTTTAGGAAGGTCAGGCTAAAGTATGAATAGAAACAAAACATATGATTTTAAATTTTAAAAAACAAACATTAAGAATGCCAGTGAAAGAAACTTCAGTAAATAAACCCTTGTCGCTTTATATAAGCAAACATTTAGGACTAAATGTATTTCATGTGTCTTCATCCTCCAATTCTTTTAGAATTACACACTGAAAACATATATGTATTTATATATACACACATATATATTCACCCAGTAGCATGAAAATTAAGATTGATTTATTTCCTTCAGGTTTTTCTGAATAAGAGCTTTGGCTTTGCTAGCTTTTTATGTATCCACCCTTTCCTTCCCAAACCACCCTCCACTACCTTTGAATGCAGGTTGTTATTGCTAAAGCATGGAGAAAGCCCAACAGGAACCCTGGGATTCTTCAACTTTAGGGTCCCTTGGTGTTTCACATATCATAATTCCCTGTGGTAAGAAGGATTTTATTTTAGTCTCAGCTTTGAAATAGCAGATTTTCATTTTGTGGTCTTATTTGTTGTTTTTTAAAATTTATTATTAAATAACAAATATCAAATACTCAGGGAAATCTCATCTGAATATATAGAGGCCAGAGAAATACCAATGAATAGCTTTCCATATCATGTTTAAAAATAATGTTTTAAATTTAGGAGCTGGGGATGGTAGTGCCATCTGTCTCTCTCTTTCTTGCTGGGTCTCATCTTCCTGTGTTTTCTCCCCTGAATATCCCCCAGAGTATTATCCTCTGATTTGGTCTCTAGAGCAACATAAGCCCCAGGACTGCAGGGCCACAGATCCCTAACTACAGCACATCTCATGGTGGCTCACTTTTGCTTGCTGCTTCTTTGGGGTAAGCTCAGTACCTTTCTATCCAGTGTCATTTATTTTCAAGGGATGGCTGCAGACATGCACACTATGTTAACATGCACTATGCCAGGATGATATCTTGGTTCTGCTAAAAAATGTAGGATTTTGGTTAGACACATTTTTCCTGTACAAGTTTTTACCTGTTGTACTAACTTAGATATTCTGGAACACTCATGCCCCACCGCAACCAAATATTGCCTTGAGGTGCAGACAAGGGTGTTTCTCCTAAATTACCACACATGTGCAATGATCTGTCAAGAGAACAGATACATATGATTAAAACCCTACAATTTTTACATTCATTGGATTATGACTATTTCTAAAAAGTTCTGGAGCCACTCAGTTAAATCATCATTTGATTCTTCTTAAGCTGTGAGTGAAGTCCCAACTCTGATTTTTTTTTTTATGTGCATAAAAGATCATTAACTAAAGATTTAAGGCTTGGTGATTCTTAGACCCCCATGGATGCAGGCTTAAATACATCATGTAACTTCTAGTGAGGTGCACAAGAGTATGTGCACACATACTGTGCATACTGATGAATTCACAACTTTTTACTTGATTGGGAATAAGCACTAAACAGGCTATTTGTTGATAGAGATGCCCTGAAATAAAGTTCATAAGATTCAAAGATGGAGACAGAAGTTGTTCTGTTTATGGAGCAGCAGTGCCTGTACTCTGCTGTAAAACACTGCTCCTTAAGATTCCTCTAGCAAACAGTAAATGAAAGTTGAGGCTGTCCTATTTTATATATTCCTATTGAATTTATAGGGAAAACAAAACACATAAAAATCTATTTATGCCCTATATGAGATAGTGTTGTTTTTCATGAATCTGATCAAATTAGTTTGTTGTACTGTATCTGCTATTCTTTTTCTGGAAACTGAAAAGAAAAAAAAATTATAACTTGATTTTACTGCATATCTATACAGAATAATTCTTTACACTGTATTATAATAATTCTTTCCACTGAGCCCAGTCATAGATAATAGTGACCCCCTGGTGCCACATTTATGCTGCCTGAGGAGCTAAGAAGGTGATATAATACAGCAGAAGACAGATATGAGATGTTCCTGTGATTATTCCATTGATTTGATCTGTCAGTAGTCCAGCTCAAGAGTTTTGGACACATTAAAAAGCAGGTGGAAAATGATGGTGATGGGTGAAAGGNGGATGAAGAGAAGAGATATGGGGATTTTGCAAACAATAGTGACAATGATAGAATTCCTGGGTGATAGGGAAGACAAAGCTATAGGGCCTGTGATGAAGAGCTCTGCTAAATGGCAAAGGAAATATGTTCACACTTGACACTCTTTTCCTCAGGGAGGATGGGAAATGCCAAAAATAGGGCATGAGGCATGAATTACCCCCACAAGTGCACACACTGAGATTTTCTTTCTGGAAAAGGGCAAGAACTGGGTTGATCCTCTGTCAGCTGCAGGAAGCAGCTCCAGCAAAGTGCTGCCTGCTCTGTTGTGTGTCCCTTTTCTCTCTTCTTCCACTAGAGCCCAGAAGTTTATTTCTGATGTGGGAAATGCTCTTCACTACTTGGAATGTCAGGCTTCAGTTCTCTGTTCTTTCAATTCTCTTCAGTTGTCCTGAATGAACCAAGTTTAATGTGTGATAGGGCAAATCAGCTACTAACATTCTTTTTGCATCTGGAAGGACTGTAATTTGTTTGCCTCCTCTCTTCCCTTCATTTTTTAATGTTTTTCATTTTCTTATTATCTCTTCTCTCCAACAGATCCCAAACACACCTGGTGAGGGACTTGCATGTCTTAAAGTTCATCTACTCTTGCCTCTGGCATGTTTTAGCCAAGGAAACATTGCCTTTTCCTTTACTAACCTTGCTTGAAACAAAACTCACAGAGACAGAATTGGGTCTAGTGTACCATTTACTCAGAAAAAAATCCAAACCAAAAAGCAGACAGGAGAGAGCCAAGAAATGAGGGCAATTTACCTTTCACTTGAGAAAGGTAAATTAGAGGCCTGTTTTTGAAATTGCTTAGTACCTATTGCCACTCATCTAGTAATGGCTAGGACTTTAAATGTCCTACTATGAAGGAAGATTTTTTTTTAATGTGTGAATTTCACTTACAGTGAAATCTTCCAAGCTTGATGACTGTTTTGGTAGTCATTGCAGTGGATTTCCAACCTTGTGGAGAGGAGGAATATGCAGCCTCCTCAAGTAAAACACATGTGAAATCAACATAAATTCTGCTCAAGCTGAGCTTGTAAGAGGATTTTCCAGTTCAGCTATGACAAGGTTGGCAAAATTGGGTCAGGCCAAAGCTTATATT
>WEIU01009640.1:499731-552940 GCA_013389925.1 Aegithalos caudatus | reverse complement strand
TAATCTCTGTTACTTAGAATACTGAGCTCTGTTCTTCAAATTAGAGCCTAAATAAGGATAAAATTTTGCATGGTAGAAAACTACTGGTTTTGTTTTCCTCCTCTCTTCTCTTTTTTTGGAAACAACTTGTAGGTCTGGTAATTAGAGATATTCAGAGCACATGGATGAAGGCCAGGGAGTTTTGATGATTCCCTTTCCAGATCCCCTATCAACACACTGTGTTTGACAAATGGCTCCAAAATGGGAAAACCTACTTTTTTTTTTTTTTAATGCTTATGTTCACCACTGTATTGTAAATCTAAACTGAAGAAATCTGGTTTTGAAAATTAGCTCTTAGACACGTAAATAATAATTGCTAGAATTGACTTTAAAACCTTCCCTATCACATTCCTGTTGTCTGGATGGAACACAAGCCAACTGAAAAGATTGAAAAAAAAAAAGTGTCACATATATCATGTATGTCTAATGTATAGTGTGAGAACAAACTACAGTAAAGACTCTGGGGGTACTTTTCAGTTCTTTATTAGTAATGGCTGCTACTTCTGCTGAAGGAAATCCTGTCTGATGAAAAAAGGGTTCATATTAACCAACCAGTTTCTCCTTTCTGATTTTCACTCACGAAGACTGTGGAGGACAAGACTGTATTTAGCAGGGGATGTTAATGTGCATAAATCATTCAAACAAACTTCTGGAAATTTTAAGATCAAAGCATTCCAGCAATTGTTTAGCCAGTTTCCATGTAAACATGATAATGTTGCATTTTGCCATGGGTTATTACAATGGAAAAAAGAGGAAGTTGTTAGAAAAATACTTAATTTTTAATATTAATTCTGAATTGCGTTTATACTTAATTGTTTTATATTAATTCTGAATTGCACTTGTCTCTTCTACTGGTTAACTAATCATTCAAAGCTGGGTCCTCAAGACCAATTTCCAGGTTGTTTTTCTGAGCCTCCAGTTTGACAAATGCAATCTGATCCTTTCTTTGGTGACACGAGAATACAGAGCTGATTCTGATTGTCACCTCAGGCACAAAAGCCTGTTTGTACTTAAAAATTTGGTGAAAACGAGTAGCTCATCTGCATTAGTGTGTGTCATGTTGCCAAAAATTTCCCTAACACAAGGCAGCTAAGAATATTTTCTCTCCAAACCAAATTGCTATTGGTTTTTAATGAGGCTCGCTTTTCATTTAGTAGGCATTTGTGTTGATTAGGTTTGTATTGTGCCACTTTTTATGATTTTTCTTGTTAGTAGAATTACCCAAATAGTACATATTAACATGAAAGCTATCTCTGAAGTGGAATTGGGAAGTTTATTCTTTCATGTGACAGAGCTGTATTGCCATTAGTGCATCTCAAAGGGAAAAGAAATTTGATTATTTCTCTCCATAGAAGTAATAGCTTTCAAAGAACTGTTAATGCTGATGAGTTCATCAAGCATTTATCATGCCCAAATCATTCCTTTCTGAAACTTCAGTTAGAGGGAAAAAAAGAAGGAAAATCAGTCACTGGTATTTGTGTTTAAAAAGCAGATAAAAGTGCTGCTGGAGATTATACTCCAAGTGCACAGCTATAAATGGAGAAAGTATCTTTGAAGAATGATGCTCTGTACTTCAAATAGAAGGGTTTTATGAGCTCCCTTACAATGGAACGCCCAGAACTGGCACTTACCTTTCATCCCATACCTCAGTTTGCTCAGCTCTAGAATATTCAAATAACTGCATGTGAACTCTGAAATCACAGATGGAGTTCTATAGCACTTCCAGTCCATGCCATCATTTACATATGTAGTGGGAAGAAAGGGGCTTTCTCAAGAGGGAGTAAATAAGATGAATCTTAGGGAAAAAAGGTAATGAAACCCTGAGTTTTTGCAGATTTTTCTCTCTAGCTGGTAATGTCAGCAAGGCTAGCAGGGAGCCAACAAAAAGACCAAGTTTCTTCTGAGCTTCTGTGTGCAGATGAATAATCCTGTAGACACCAGTCAGATGCACCAGCTCCCCTTCTCTCCTGATTACATCTGAGATTCCTGAGATGCTTCTTGGCTGCAGTGTGTCAGATTTCCCTGTATATAATAAATTCTCAGAGAAAATACCTTGCTAGAACACTTGGCAGGCCATTTCAGTCAACTGAAGTAAAACACAAAGTTCATTAATGTGCTATTTGTCTAAAGCAGAATATTTCCACGTATCTCAGTGGGTTTCATTGGTACAAAAAAATGAGAACAAATTTTAAGATGTGTTTTCTTTAAATGAGTGATACAAACCACAACTGCTGTTTTAACAGTAGTATTTGTTCTCTTACCCCTCTGGTATATTTCAGATTTTATCAAAAGCATATCTACTCTTTGGCAGTAAAGGGCCATGCTAAAATGTGCAGGTAAAAACAAAACTTCACTGTGCTGAGAAGTCTAACTTGGGACACTTGGATGAGTTTTGGGATGCTTTATCCATGCCCCATCAAAATACAACAGCTGGTACCTACAGCACCAGATTTTCCTAAAGACTTTTCAACATTTAGTTTGTATTCTATGTTCCTGATCCATATTTGAACATCAGGTTTTTAAGGGAGGCAAGTGTAAAATCTTTATTTACATGGGTATTCTCTACCTGGGATTAAGTAAAGTAGGTAAAGTTTACCTGTGCCAAAACTTGACTCAACTGTTTCCTCAAATTGTGTAAATCCCTCTGTGCTGTGGCACAGCTGATTTATCCAATGGGCATTTTAAGACTAGTAAATTTCTGAGGTTTGTGCTCCACTTCTGAACCTTCATTTAACCTTTGTTTTCCCCCCTCACTTGAAACATCAACTCAAGGAACCTTGGTAAAGATCTGACTACAAATATAAAACTCTAATGTAACAGTAGATAATGTTTGCTTTTAAGATGTTTGTATGCATGCTCTGGTGTTTTATTTTGGAAAAATCTGCAATGTGTCAGATACAGGCAAGCTTTATGGTATCCAGAGTTACATGTATTGCCTGTGTAATACACTCTAGTTCAGAGATGTTTGTCTTTGGACCCTTTCAGTCAGGGAGTTTGATGGCTGGTATAACCTCTCTAACTAGTAGGTAGACAGGAAATAATATCCAAGTAAAATATGCATTCCATTTTCAAGTGTGGGTTTGCCTAAATAAGAAATTCAGAGTTATAGTTTCACTATCTATCTTTTGATTCTGTTCTATCTCCCTTCATGCCTGCAATTACCTTTCCTAAGTAAAACAAGAGCTGTCTAATGCTAAATGATTCACTATACAAAAGCTGGGAGGGGAAAGTTGCTCTTCCACCTTGGTTTTCTGGAGCTGGAATTCCTGTTTGGCCACGCTGTTTTAGAGGGACAATCCTGGAAAGTGGGCACAGTCCAACAAACACAGATGGCTGAGTGAGCTTCTGTCCTGGCAACACCCCTGGATCCCTGCTAGAGACCTCTAGGGGGTTGTTTATGGGTAGTCTTGGATTAAAACAAGGCAATTCCCACATGTCACACCTGTAAGTCACACCTGCTATTTTCCTGGAGGTTTGTAATGCTTTACAGGTTTGTGTTGTTGATGCTTGTCCTAGTTAGGATTGCACTGAGTGACAAAAGTTGAGTTCTGGGGCAGGAGAAAGGATTTGGCTTACCTTCTGAGTCCAGGGAGCTGTGAAAAGCTGCAGTTCAAAGATCAATAGCTCTAATTATGAATGAGAATCCCATTTCCCTCAACAGCAGAGGGAAGCAAGAGTAAATATTTTCTTTGCAAGAAGTTCCTTGTAAATCCAGACAGGCCAAGCCAGGTTTGAATGGACTGAGTCAGACTGACAAGTGCTGATAACAATGACTCTTTGAAGACTTCAGATTTTTCCAGATAGAGAGGAATGGGTATTTCTACACATAAAAAGAACACTTTGAAGAAGCCAGTACCAGTGGTAACTGGAAGATCACACTACTTGGGAGATGGTAAACACAGCAGAAGTCAGAATTCATCCCACAGGTAGATTGTCATCATCCCATAGCAATGAATAAAAACCAATCAGGCAGGGCACATTCACTGTCAGTTTTTCTGTCCTTGCTTTATTTATGTTCCTCTGCAGTTACTAGCCAGAAGAAAGCACAAGAACTGCACTTTGCACTGATGTATGGAGTTTGGCCATGGATTATGGATCTATTAAAGATTGTGGTAATAGAAACTATTCCTGAGTTCAGCTGGTAAACTTGCAGTCCACCCTGAAGGTCACCAGACCTTTAATCCCTGGAGGTGTTTGCAAACATGATCAGTCACCCACCAACCCTATGAGTTTATAATTTTCAAAACCATGAGAGAGATCTTTTAAATCTCTCTTTTAAGATGTGGGTAGGTGAGGGTAAGATAAGCCTTGTACCATGTTTCAGGTCACATATAGTCTTTGACAGAAAGTGTGGCCATGTATTTGCTCCTGTTCCTGACATCAGATGGCACCTGTTCCACCACTGTAGTTTGGAGGGGTTGTGGTAGGGTATGAGCAATACAATAATTTTGGCAAAAGTCTGGAAAATAATTGAATTTTCTGTTTATTTCTTCGAACTCTCTCATCCATCTTCTAATGGTACCACTTCTGATCCCAGAGGGCTTGGAAAACCTTTCCAAATGGAAAGAAAAAGGCCATTTACTGACAGTACAATTTGAATGTGGAATTCCTATCTTGTAGCTGTTTCATGGCTGTGCAGAAGAGCATAACAAATGAGAATGTGTAGTACTTGTAAACTCTGCTTCTCTGGCTTCCTGGGGCAGGCAACAACAGAAAACATGAAAAAGAATATTGAAACCCATTTTAACTTTGTATTTTCTAATTATTAGTGCTGGGATTCAGCATTCTCCTTATGGGAATTAAACTGCATGAAACTGGTTTTTATAACAGAGTTCAGATAATGTACCCTAGTCACTGCTTATTATATCACCCCAGGGGAAAAAAATCCATCAGAAAAAAAATCAATGTGTTTGTACTAATTCTCATTGGACTCCTATTGATGTTGTATGATATAAGAATCTGCAGTTGTATATTTTTATGTCAGCAGACATTTGATGGTGCCTGGGACATTGTACTGTGCCATGCTACATTTATGTGTCAGAATGTACTGTTGCTTAGTTCTACCTGCATTCTTTGCTATTCAGGATAATATCAAGCAATTGCTTTCCAGATGCAGTAAAGCACAACATTTAAGCTTGTTTTCAAATTCTGTGTGCTTGCTTTTTTTCACAGTGACTTATTAGGGATCTGTACGTATGGAAAAAATGAGGGTTAAGGGGCTATGGCATTGTGGTTGTGCTCTTGACTTATTTTCTGTGGTTTGTTTTTTATTCCCCTTCAGTCCTATCATATCTTTGCATGTTAGTAATTGTGNAAAAAAAAAAAAAATCATTTTCTTTGGGAAGCACAAAGTTATCTCTTAGAAAGTTCTCTCTTAGAACTGTTCAAAATGATATAAAGTAGATTTTGAATGACATTTATTTGTTACTCATTTTCTTCTGAACATTTTAAAACCTCATTTATAATGTTTCTTTTAGCCTGGACAGCCATTCTGTCCTTCAGAACTTTGTTCTTTCCTCATAGATGAACACCACTACCTCTCACAGATTTCTGTGCCCAATCCCTCACCTTGAACTCCTGCCTCACTTGTTCTTTGGGACAAACACCTCATGTGCTCCTGTAGTTGCTCCATGTTTGACTTTCCTTTACTCACCTCCAGCTCCTTTCCATTTTCTCTACATTTTTTTCCCATCAATTTTGTGCATTCTTGGCCAGCATTCTTCACATTGCTGTTGTACTTTTCATCTGATTATTGAGCCTGGTACAAATGCAAGTACATGCACTGGGGCCAGAAGCCCAGAACTGGGGTAATATTGGGGCAAGTTTGGAATTTTTAAACATAAAGGAACTTGAAGGCAGGCTTTAACCAGAGGTGAAAAAGGAATCTTTTATTTTAAGAACCAGTGGCATCTTACCAGTTTTTCATCTTAAAAAAAAAAAACAACCCCACAAAACCTATAACAAACAACAGCAAAAGCAGTCTGGAATTTAGGAATTTTCTCCCTCTAACTTTAATCTAAGCTCTCTGTCACTTTATCCTCTGGCCTGTCACCCCACTGCAGCAGACACAAATAACCTTTTCTTCCAAAGGCCTACTCTAAAAAAAATAATTTCATTTTGATCATGCCAGTACCTGAATTGCTCCTCCTGGTTTAATGCTGGTAGTGCCTTTGTATTCCAGCCTGCCTTTCTCAGGATAAAGACTTGTTAATACACAAGTGCCTCTAGACTCTGTCAGGCTGGTGCTGTTAGATTTATCTCTGCTAGTCCTCCTTGGATTAAGTAGAACCACTACTGTTTTCTTGGCAGGCTGCTGAAATCATATTTTGCTTTCTTTTTGGACCTGAAACATCTTCCCAAAGGTTCGGGTTTTTTTGTTACCATCTTGGCTGGATATACTCTTCTGTTTTTATCCCATTTCCCAGGTGATGAAAGTTATTTAGAAGTGTAAGTGCAGGGATGATTTTTGCCTGTGCATGTGTTTGCCTTCCTGCATGCAGAGAACTCCTGAGACCAGCCAGTGCCCTTCATTCTTTGTGCCTGTGCTATTCTTTCCCTCTGCTTTTATGTGCCTTACAAATTGTGAATTCCTCAGAGCAAGGATGATGACTCCTTATGTATTTGTAGAAGCGTGGGTGTTCTGTGAGTCTTATTGCAACAATATTTATTAGAAGTGTTTCTCCTCAGGCTGAATGCCCTGAAAAGACAAAATTCAAGGAAATCACACACCCTTGTCACTTCTGGAAAGTACCAGTACTCCCCAGATCTGTGTTGCTCACGTAAATCCCACATTCCCAGCAGGGCTCCTCTGTCAGTCTCCCTGTGACAAAGCAGGGCTGGCTCACAATGCCAGGAGGGCATGGGATGAGTGGGAGCTGCCCAGAACCTGAGCTGTCTGCAGTGCAAATCCAGCTTTCATGTGCTTCTTGTATCATTTAAAAGCTTTTATCCGTTGTGTTAGCTCTAGGAGAGAAAAAGTGAAAAGGCAATATTTAAAAAAAAAATCTCCCAAAACATATAATAAGCATGCAACTTTGTTTCTTGATTCTTTCTGCTGCCTTACTCCCTGGCCTGCCACACCCCCATCTCCCCCCAAAAAAACAAAAATAAAAACTCTTTGGGGTACATATTTCTATATTCTCAAGGAGGAACTCGCTAAATTTTAGTGCTCTGGTTCTAATTACCATCAACAGCAAACTATAAAATCATTCTGTACTGCTTCACTTTTCACCAGTGCAATGGATTTGGATTAACTTCTCTGCCTCTTATCCCAGCAAAGTATAATTTCATTAATGTTTCTAGGTGTATAATACAGTGTGCATGTATTTTAGTAGTCATATGAATTACCTTGATGATGTTTTTTCCTAAAACCTTGTTTCACTGCTTGTAGATGAAACTCAGCACCTATATGTTTGGAGGTAGTATTAAAATAGTAGGGTAGGGTCTTCATGGTGATTTAGAATGAACATACAGTTCAAAAATCATTGTCTAGTCATTTCTTATACTGGGCTAGTTCATATGTTGCTGGACAAAGTACTTTAAAATGCCTCATTTTAACTTGTACAATAGAAATAAATTAGTTACCTATTTCATGGAAACGTCATGAAGACTAATAAGTTATTTAGGCAGGATTTTAAGGCAGTGGTATAAGTAGGTGGTATTACTGGGGAAGATATACAGAAAGATGCACAGATGAACAAATGGTATTTGGACATAGCAGCCATTTCAGCCTCTGAAAATGTCTCACTGGCTGCTGGTGCTAGAGATTTGCTGTTGCGTGTGACCTGGGGGAAGCTGCTTAACTCCTCTGCCAAATGGCAGAACTAATGACGTACCTTAAAGGCATTTAATCTGCAAAGAGCTTTGAAATCCTCTGACAAGTGGGGCCTATCAGTGTGTTTATTCAAGCTGTAGGTCAGCCATCAATTGTAGTAGATGGTTTTTGGAAGTGTTTCTGCCTGTGCTTCTTCTTGCATGATAAGGATGCAGGATGTTTTCGATTTCAGACATCAGTTTTGTTCATTAGTTCATTCATATCCTTTGCTATACTTAAGTTATTCCTCAGGGAACTGGATGTGTGCTGAGGATATGATGCACAGTTGCCTTAGGAGAGATACTGATTCCTTCTGTGAGATTCTTCACAGTTTTGTTTTTATGTGACCACTACCTGCTGTATGTATGGTACAGAAACTGCAAAGTTGGAAATTTTACTGGTATTGTTTCAAGATGTTCAGCTAGAAATCCAAGCCAGACATCCAACTGCAATGGGAGGGGAAAAGAATTTACTAAATGCTCACTCAAAAGGCATTGTATGCCCAGCACAGTAGCCACTCCAGTGGTGACTGAGGTTAAATATGATGACTGACAAGCACTGTGAGGTTTGCTGTTCAAAGAGGATGTTCAGGTGATCAGAACTGAGAATACTCAGAGTCAACAGAAAGGGGGCAGATCAGCCACAGAGCAACTAAGAGGGGGATTTCCTTCAGCATGGATTTTTGTTTTTCTGGGCAGAATTAGCCTTTGTAAAAAGACCATCTGAGAGGTTTCCACATCTCCAGCACAGCACTCCACCTGCCAGTGCCACAGGATCTGTTATCTAGCTGGTGCTGCTTGCAGGATATCAGTAACATTGATGAACAGATGTTTTGGCACTGTAGCAACAGAAATGTGCTGCTGGTGTGTTCAAAGTGGGTCCCCTGACACCTTTGGCTTGTGATAAAGTGCTGCACCAAGCTCCTCTGGGTTAGCAGGGGTGGTGGCAGCAGCAGCTCCAATTTTTCTTCATGAAGTATGGTTCCACTGCAATAACTCAGAAACACTGTGATAAAGTACACTGAAGAGAGGAAAACCCTTGCCAGACTACTTCAAAAAAGGTGTTGTTTAGGAAAGCCAATCCCCTGAAATTTGGGGAAAATGGGCTTTTATTCCTGGGGAAAGAAGGTTATTTAATGTAACTGCCACTTAATGTAACCACTTCAGTGTGAGTGGTGTTAACTGCTGACAAAGGGAAAACCTTCTCATCCAGCTGGTTTTGAATAGTGACTGAACTTATATGAGGGTTCAGAGAACATAACCAGTCAGATCTTCAGGAATTACATCCCATGCTTCTGTACCCAATAATTTTTGGTGAAGCTGAAGCTTTAAAAAGGAGCCAGATGCAGCAGACTCATTTTTCTTTCTACAAAGATGAGCATGTGCTAAGCAAAACTGGATCATGGCAGGATTCAGTGTTTAATCCACTAATGACCGAAATTAAACACTTCAGGTCCTTTGAAATAGTCCAAATTTTTCTTTTCCTGGTGTACTACCGTAACTTTTACTGAGTTTTTCATTACAATTTCCCTGAAACTCCTTGTAGACCAACAATTTCCACATATCAACACCTGGAAGTATCAGCAGTTTGTCTCACTGAAACCCTGCAAAGCAATGTTGGCCAGTACAACAGAGTATCTAAAAAGTCAAGGAGGAAATATTTCACTCAGGCTTGAGCACCTGTTAAGGTCTGAGAAGGAATTCAAAACAATGAGTTTGATCCTGCATTGTACATTTATTAATTTCTTTTTAAACTGTGAGACCTAATTAGTGCTTCTCCAGAAATACTTTCAACCATATAATGTCCTATAATATTGCTGTTTTATGAATACTCTTGATTTTGGAAAGATTAAAATGGTGTTTTTAATTTTTTTTCTTTCCCCTGCCTAATTATATCCAATCTCTTGATTCCAAGGTTGAAACATTGACATGTGCCCTTTTTTTTGGTTTGGTAAGTGGTAATTTATATTTTTATTTTTATGGCAAATGTAAATACTTCATTATAATAGTATAAAATCAAGTCTGGTATTTTAGTGAAATTGGTGCTGTGACAAGATGACAGCAATTACAAGGTATCAGTTCTGAAAAAGGTAAATGATTGCCAAGTTCAAATTGCTATAATGCTTCATCGTATAATTTTATAACATCATTAGAGACATAATTATGTAATATCATTAGAGATGGAATCCTCACGTCCAACCTGGGCTCTTGCCCAGTTTGTCTTCAGGAAAACTCAGAACAACAATTTGTATATTGCTTATTTGTAAAAATGTGATGAAAGAGCTGGAAATAGCTGTGTTGGCTTTGCTGGTCTGAATGCATCACTACAGAGCAGTCTTTAGAAGCAGGTAATTTTGGATGCTCAGTGGCTAGAGCTCCCAAAAATGCATTTATGCAGTGCTCTTGCTGTAGCAGGCAGCAGCACAGGCAATCTGGCCTGTGAATGCACCTTGGGCAGCAGCCAGACTAAATCCAGACAGGCTGAGGAACCTTTTATCAGCTCTTGGTGTCCATCAGATTGGCTGCTGGGAACAGGGCTTTGTAGGAAATGATGGCTCACACAGGCTGTAGCACTGCCTCTTCACACACATTTGCAAATTATTCCCTGGATACAGCTTTATGTAAATATATACAGTGATAAGTTATAATATATCCCATAAAACAATTCCTTGGGGTGAATTGTTGGGCAATTTCTCCTGGAGGAAGTTATACTTGAATGCATAGGCTGTGTAAAATTACCAGTTATCAGGAAATATCATAAAATGAAAACAGTTTTCCATTGTGTGGGGAATGGCAACATTGGTGCAAAGTTATCTGAGCATCTGTGGGAGTGGGGGAGCAGGGCTGGCCCCAAATTACTGAGCTGTCAGGATGGATATTTGCACAACTGTGACATTTGCTATTTCCAGTAACAGCTGGAAAAACCAGCTGGATCCCCACTGTGCATAGCCAGTGGCTATGGTGCTTGCAGTTTCTAGGGGACATGGAATTACTCGTTTCCGAAGATGCTATGAATAGAGAGAGCGCAGCACTAAAAATATCTGCAAGATAATTACAGAAAATTGCATTTGGGACTTTAAACAACATAATAAATAACCAGAATGCTGTGCTAGCTTGATTTCTCTGTGACCAGCTATTAAACATATGTCCTTCCAAGACTTTGCAAACGTCTGTGTGCAGTTCCTCTCTCCCACACACTGGAAGTTTTTCACTCACCTTAAAGTGATCTTTCTGTGTTATGCTCTTTGTACCCTCAGCACCCTGCCTTGCTAGGCAAGAGGTAAGGCTGAACAATTGGAGAATCCCTCCTACCTTAAGAATTGTGGATTATTTTCCCATCTGAGTCTGTCATTCCATGTATCTCATGCCAGGTGCTGCACTTTGAAGCACAGATTTGCCACCCCTGTGTGTCTTGCACTCTTTTTCCCTTCTCTGTTCTCTCTCTGGCCCTTTACCAGCTTCTGCAGCCACAGCTGTATGTTGTTCTCCCTTCCTGGCCTCCAGCAGGGGTTTCAGGCCAAAGCAGCTGCTGTGGTAGCTTTCCCTGTTTGTGGAGAGTGGATTAGAAACAAGTGAATCTCTGAAAAGTGCAGTCTTCAAAAATGACAACATATGAACATTCAGCCCCTCTCCCCTTTTCATAGACTGGGGTCTATTTTATAATGAGATAAAGAAAATATTTTGATCTCTGTGGTCAGTGTTGCCTTGTACTCTTAGAACTAGAACTTATCTTTAAGACAGACATGGACTCAGGTGATGTTTTCTACAAACAAACTGATGTTATCTCTGTTTCAGTAATTTTGTTGAAAAAAAGTCTTGGGCTTTATATGTGGGCAGGAAGTTGGAGAAGCATATACCAGAACCTAAGGTATTAATTGGAATTGCTATTATTCTCAAGGGTAAATGCAGCTGTGAAATACATCCTCAAGGGTAACAGCTTTAAAAGAATTCAGCTCTTTACAAGAGTCTGCTTAGAAATAATGAACATATTGTTAGTTTGTGGACAAAAAGAAATGTTATTCTTTACTCTTATTCCAGTTAAAAGCAGTTGTTATGGCAACTATTGCAGCATCTCCACTGCTATTTCTATTGTACTGTTTGGGAGAGGCATAAATCTTTTTGCTCAGCTTCAAATGACTGAAGGAATGGGAGGCTGAGATGTCCCATTGCCAAGAAGAAGGATGAGGATTGTGGTAATGTGTTTTAAGTTAACCTCACCCTTTCCTAGGGAAGAGGGAAGCAAGGGCTGCCCACAGATGCAGACAGAGCACCAGGACACTTTTCCAAAGCTCTGGGTACCCAGAAGGCCTGGCTGCAAGTCAAGCCAGCTGCTTTGCACATCGCCCTTGGTAGCCAAATCTCTGTGCTGCTCCCAGGAAGGGTGATGGCTGTCATTTGTTGAGTGTCTGGTGATCCTACCCAAACACCTGACAGGAGGCACACAGAAGCTCTTGCCTCTGTGCTTAATGAGTAATATAAAAATAACTCTGCAGCAAGGTTTATATCTTTGAGTAGTCCCTCAAGTCCAACACCTTCCCACCTTCCAGCTGTGAAATCAGGGTTGCATTTGGATGCTTGTCTGCAGCTTGCCTGCAAACTTGTGTGTGTTTGGCTTCAAGCCAGACTTGGCCTTGAACTCATTTTTTCCTCAATGTGTTTGTACCAGTTCATTGTTTCCTTTTATAGTTGTCAACTTTGTTTTACGCTGTTTTTGTGGTGGTTATTACTCTAACTATGGAGCACCAGGAGGGGTCAGAAAGGTGCTGTATAAACCATGGTTGTTTCCCAGAGAACTGTTGGCAGTATCATGTCACAGGAATTTCTGCTCTGTTTTTAAAAAGCAAGAGTAATACAGGCGCTGTTTCTGGGTAAGACACTGGGCACAGCAAAATCTGCTGGAAAACTCAATTTTCTTGTACATCTGACTCATGTAGTAATTTTTAATAATATCTTGATTCTATAGTGCCCTTAACAGTGCAAAGCATTATGTTGGGGTAAAAGAACAACATGGATCAATAGGCCACAATGGAATTAATAATCAAGGGGCAGGTTTTGATAACCACGTTCCTCCTGGAAAGCATGTTACAGCAAGTGTTCCCACTGAAATTAATGCACAAGAGAAGTTGATGGCTTTCAAGCTAATTTGACTCAGGTAATATTCATCTTTCACAAATGTTTTCCATAACACAAATGACCACTTCTGCAGATAAGCTGAAGTCTAAGTGAACAGACAGGCTTCTGAAACTGCAGTAAAACTTGACTTGTGGGAGCTCAGATATGATACACAGTATTGTTTTCAGATATTTATAGATGATGAAAGCCCTATGTGATTCAATCTCTCCCAGGAAAATTCAGTCAAGGATTTAATACCTGAAAGCTTTATTTTCAAGAAGAATTATTTACGCTGGCCATCCCTGACAGGAGTTATTGATTGTGAGGCCAAATAGAGGAAGTCATGCTATGGAACAATAAAATGGTTTAAATATGAACTGGTTCGTCTGAACTGACACTTTGAATACTTGTGTCTCTCTGCTAAAAATTTAGGTGTAAAAGAGGCTTTTTCTTTCACTTTGTCGATTACTAAATACACAGAAATCTTACATTTAAGTGCCTAGGCACAATACACAGAGCTTAGAAAACAGAGGTGGCACACAGTGCACTCAGCTGCAGGCAGAAGGATGAGGTATCTCACACACAGCCAATGTGGCTTCCAAGCAATTCAGTTGAAGTTTGGACTCTGTTTTCTGGGAATAGGAAAGTAAAGGAGATTAGAAAAGTGATACCTGCTAGAAATTTAAAGTTATCTTTGATACAGGTTTTGTGGTTTGGTGGTATTTTTTCCCTTGTGTAATGTGTACCCAGGTAAAAAATGCTCAGTAGCAAAGCATGTGAGAAACAGTAAAAATCAAGGTTATTCACTTCTCTAGTGTGATGATCTTTTTTTATCTCTTAATAAAAGAAGCTCTCTCTGAATGGCTGCCAGATCTGATGAGATATGGTCAGCAAAAATGCTTAAAGCACAAGACCTGTTTTGGAAAGTGCTGTCCATACAATAACTTTTAATTCTTGCTTTTGCAGTGCTTGTGCTGTACTTTTTTCTACTGTTTAGAAATGTCTCAGCATCCAATTTCACTGGCAAGGTCCTTTTTGTGCACAGGATCCTTTTAGTGATTGTCACTGCTTATTCAGGGTGACCTATCAACATGTTTGGGACATATGTTTAGAATCTCTTCTTTAATTGTGAGCATTTCCAGAGCATTTAAGTCAAGTGATACTTCTTGTTATATAGCTGAATACAGAAGAATATAAATATTCTATATAATATTCTAGGAGAATACAGAAAACTATAAAATGATGGCAAATCACAAAAATACGATGCACAGAAAACCCTCATTAACAGATGCTGAAAATAAGAATGTAGCCTTTGGTGGTTTGTTTTGAATTGGAATGAGTCCACTTGTCATCTGCAGCAAAATGTTCACAACTGGTATGAGAATAACTGGCACTTATGGGCACCTAAATATAGGTATTTCCTTTCTGCATTTGCAGAAAATGGGCAGATCTTTTTGAGGTTAGCTGTTGGTATGCCAGTTCTAGAGCAGGTGTTACAGATGGGGAAATAAAACACTGAAATACAAGTGATTTTAGTAATGAGAGAAGGTAAGGGAGTATCAGTCCAAATGACAAGCTGAGGCTCACAACATTCTCTGTGTGTGCTGACAGGAGCTTTGGTTCTCTAGGAGTAAGAAAGAGTCAGTATTTTGAAATTTTTCCTGCTATTGTTTATTAAAAAAAAAAACAAACAAAAACCAAAACCCTACCACACATACAGACTTCTGATCAAGAATGTCAGCAAAGTTTAAAGGTTGAACTTAACTCTTAATATTTTTAGGTTGGAGCAGTCACCACCTTCGAAACTGTGGTCTAATTTACTTAGAATACTCAGTCTTCTTCCTTTTAAAAGCTGAATGAAAATTTCATGCACCTTTGGCCTTTTGCAACTAATCTATATTTGTTGTTTTCATATCATAAGGTGATATTCTTGTAATTGAAAAATTCTGTCCTATCATATATGCACCTCAAATGAGGCTACTTCACTGGAAATAATATATTATCATGAAAAGTATGTTTTTGTAGTGCTAAAAACTGGTTTCAGATGGTTTATCACAAAAATCCCCTCAGACTATCCACAAGAAGACTGAATTCAGGTAAAATAATCACTTCCACCTGACAATGCAAAGCTAATGTTAGTCAGTAAACAAAAATACATTGCTTTTCTGTTTTAGAATATAGCCATGAATGACACAACTGAGACTCAGCTTCTTCACTTTTAAATATTTTAAAGCAAGGCGTGTAGCAGGGGGGAAATTTAGAAAATCAGTAGAGAACGCACTGTTAGATAAAAGCCTTGATAATTGCCTCCTGAGCCTCTGTGTTAGCACAGCTATTTTGTATTCTGGTTGGAGAAGTTATTGGGGAAAACTTAACATTCACTTGAGCGAACGTTGAAATAGGATGATGTGTTCTGCTTTTTTTATCAGCTTTAAGAACAGATGTAGTGCTGAAGGTGTTCTGTGTAGCAGTGATATAATTGCAAACCAAATCTGACACTTTGGTGTCTTCTGCATATCATTAAGACTGTAGTTGGATAAAGTGCAGCACTTCTGTTGTGGCTGGCCAGTAAACAGTCTGTGTGCATGCATGCTTATGTTTTATATATAAATTTACATGTATTTGATGATGTAGAGGTATATGCATATAATTTAGGTCTGCAAGCAAAATTGTGGTACAGTCTATTTAAGTATGACCTTATAAAATCTGTTTCCCTTTATATCTCCAGCTAAGAAAGTATTCAGTGCTTTCCAGTATAAAATGACATATGACAGCTAATTAACATTTTTGCAACCACCTCTTGATTAACATACATAAAAAGGCTCAGTGATTAGTTTTGACTGATTAACTTCTGTTTATAAAAGACACGGGAGGCATGATGTTGGAGGGTGAAATTTTGGTCTTTCAGAAACCAAAAAAACTGCCTGTTCTATAGCAAAAGAGGACAATCCTAAACCCTACCCTGCACAGTCACTCCCAGGAGATGTTGGCAAGCCTGGAAAGATTAGGCAGGCAAGAATAATCTTGGATTCTCCTGTCAGAGTTCCAGTTGGGAATGAACATCTATGGTGTTGGTAATCCATGCCCCTGAGTACCTGTAGATTTGTAAAAATAAGTATATAAACATATAAATGAATAAATTCTTAGAACCTGCATCTCTTCTGAAGACTGCACAACCCCTCTGCAGAAGTATGGCCTAGGGATCTCTGATGCAAGCCAAACCCCAGCCATTCCTAAAGGATGTGGAACTGCTCTTTTCTGCATGTTGTCCTCACCACCAGCACAGCTTCTTTCCTCCTTGGTGCTGGTATCTTGCCCCATGTGCTGATGTGGAGAGAGAACACACATTGGGAAACCTTGGGAAACCTTACAGCCTTGGGAAACCACTGTCGGTGATATCCTGGTATGAGTGAATGATACCTGAGAAGATATTTGCTGTCCATAAATATTTAAGCAAGTACTACAGGAAGAAGGCTCAGGGTTTCTTAAAATGTGATGTTTCCTTTAATTGTCAGTATATCCTTATCAGTTGGTAGATGTGGTAGATGTATTGTTGGTACTTGTCAAGAAAAACTGATCAAAATATATGGGAATAGTTGTCAAGCAGTAGGAGGAAGAGGGAGCTGACTGAATCTTGCTGGTCATCTTCATCTCTGACGAGACTCAGTTTGAGGAGTTGTATGACTTCTGGAATGATATTATTTGCTAGCTTTTCCTCTTTAAAACAACCAACCCCTCCCCAAATACAAACTACTATTGTTAGGGAATATTTTTTACCTTTTGAGGAAATTGATGGTTGAATAAGATTCTACAGTTTTCCAGAAAGTGAAGATGAGTTTTATTTTCCACTTGGTGCTTTTGATTATTTGTCTTTTACAGTGTGAGGCAGTGCTCCTATATCTGTGTAATTTTTGTGCAGCTGCAGAAGAAAGTAGTGATGAGGCAGCTCATGACTAAGAGTTTCAAGTGAAATGTGGCCACATCCTTCAGTTCTGCTTGTGCTGTTGTGTTTTTCTGAGAGGCTTGTCAAAGAAAGGCTGTTCAGAGACCTGAGGTCTCAGAGCACAATAGTAGAAATGCCTATGTACATTCAGTTTTACTGTACACATTTTGTAGGCTTACCCACAGATTTAAACCCCTTTCCCTTTATGGTGTTATCATGAAAAATGTTTTCTCCACGATAAAAAACAAAGGGAAAAGTATATTCTAAAACATGCATTTCACCTATAGCTAAATTGCTGCAGTACATAGTAATGTTTCAAGTTGAGATTTATGGGCTTTCCCACCACAAAATTTTATTCTGGTAATTCTTCTGTAGTTACTAGAATTGCAGTGCACTCAAGTTCAAACCCACAGTCAGCCACTGAGGGATTCCCTGTAAGGCTGTTGAAGGAAAGTGCTCCTGAGTGCAGAGCCCATGGGAATCAAGGGAAGCAGCAGCCCTGGAGCTGGTGTGTAGCAGGGAGGCTTGGCTGGATAGCACAGAACATGGGTGCTAGGACAAGGAGCAATGGGTTCAGACTGAGAGAAGGGAGATTTTGGATATACAGAGGAATTTTCTTACTGTGAGGGTGGTGAGGAACAGGCTGTCCAGAGAATGTGGATGCCCCATCCCTGGGAGTTTCCAAGGCCAGGCTGGATGGGGCTTGAGTGACCTGGGCGAGTGTAAAGTGTCCCTGCCCGTGACAGGGGGGTGTTCTAGAGATCTTTAAGGCCTCTTCCAACCCAAACCATTCTATGACTCTGTGGTTTGGCACCATGATGTGGTTCACTTAAGTGGGGTGTGGGTGGTGGTTTGATTTTGATTTTTTTTTTTTTTTAATTTTTTTTTTCACTTGGCAGTGGGCATCAGCACAGTCCTGAAATGTGATCAGGAGTAACTCCAATCTTCTCTGGGCAGATTCTAGACACAGGACACTCATTTTGGTGTGAAACACAGCAGTTCAGAGCTCAGCACCTTTCTTTCAAGTCTTTGCCAGGGATCTCCCTCTAGTGCTCATAAATAAAAAAACATCCCTAGACCCAAAAGTGAAGGCCCACAGCAGCAAGCCTGGAGAAATCAAGAGGAGACTGATTTGATTCACAGCATTTGTTTTTCCTTATGGCTGCATCTCCATGCACCAAAGCCTCGGTATCTTTGCTGGAAGGAAGCTCAGTTTGTCTCCTGCTCCTCTGCATGTGTTCCATGTTTTTTCCATCTGAACATGTAGTTTCTTCCCAGTTCATCTGGAATGGGTGGATTAAGGACTGGTCAAAATGACTCTGCATTCTAATTCCAATTTTAATGTGTGAAGCCAGTCAAAGGTCAGGTGCTCAGCCCATCACCACCTCTATGACTTTTCTCCTGTTGTTGGCTCAGGGTTTTCCTCTTTGAGAAGCAGATGTATGGTAACTATACATCTATGTATATGACAAAAACATACAGCAGAAATTAGAACACCTGTAATTAATGTGCCCCAAGGCTTATTGAACATCCCCAGGAAGCAATGCTGTGAGCTGATGCTGGATGTGAGGCCGGTCTGTAAAGATAGTCTGGCACATAATCAGCTCCAAAACAGGTTAGGACTGCTGATTAAGGTAGCAAACAGAATAATAAAAAAACCACAAATAGAGTAATAAAAGAGCAAGGAATTTACATACAAATAGACTCTACTAATCCCAGTGTTCTGGTTTACATCATCAAATTTTCTCTCCTCACCAGTCTTAGCAGAGATGAAGTGATATGGAATTGCATTCACACCTCCTTCAAGGCAGGGAGAAAGGCAGAGTGAATTCATACCTTTTTCTCTTGGATGGAGCCATTTTTACCCAAGTTTGTGGTATCCAGGGAACAAGTGCATTTAAAAAAAGGAGCTGTAAGAACAATGAAGAATCGGAAGGAAAGTTCAGGTCAATAGCTGAAATGGAAGCCAACCCACTGCAAAATGTCAGGGTTTATATTTTAGTTTTCTTCCAGGAGCTGCTGTTTTTCTCTTGTAGCTTTTTTCCCCTTCTTTTTTAACAAATTCTCTTCCCTGCCTCATTTGAGCCCTGGGATTCTCTCTGGGGTTTTATTAAGTGATACTGGAGAGGAAAAAATACTTGGGGGCATATTGTACACCTCCACACACCACACCTTCCCCCACAACAGTGGCTACAGTGGCCTAGACAGATCTCTGGAGAGGGAGAATGGAGAAAATCCTCCCTCACTGTAGCTATTGGTGTGTAGGTAGAACTTTTTATCACAAGTCTGGAGAATTCTGATGCTCTGCAGCAACATGCCAAGATTAGGCTTGGGTTAATGAAAGCAATGAAACCAGCACTTAACTTCCAAATGG
Organism: Aegithalos caudatus; assembly: GCA_013389925.1. Classification (NCBI taxonomy): domain Eukaryota; kingdom Metazoa; phylum Chordata; class Aves; order Passeriformes; family Aegithalidae; genus Aegithalos; species Aegithalos caudatus. The sequence goes on along the minus strand of WEIU01009640.1, from coordinate 533,660 downwards.
ATTTCCATGGAGACAGCTAGACAGTAATAGTGTTTGGACTTTTTTATTCAATAAAAGTTTGAGTTATAAATATTCTCCATTTGCCTCCTATTTACAGTTGTAAAATATTTCAGGATAGCCTACCCATCACCTGTCATTCAGCGTCCCTATAAATGCCGTGAAAACATCATTGTGAAATAAAAACATCTTATTTCCAGCCCACAAACCCTATTTCCACACACTCACAAAATCAAACCAGAGACAAAAAAGGGGCGAGAAGGAACTGGGGGGTTGGGAAGCGGGAGGAATACAGTACAGCAGGCGACAATGCGGTACTTGCTACACAGTAGCAAAAGAAATGGGTACAAAATTTAGTCTGCTAGGATGACAAGCTTCTCAGGACATTTGTTATGGACCAGCGCTGTCCAGTGCACTTCTGAAGGACCAGTTGAAATCCAAATTCGTTTTCATTGTTTTCCTGCAATTCCAGGCAGCGCTTGGATTTTCGGTTCTGGATAGGACCTCCCTGTAAAAAGATTGGGGGGAGAAAAGAAAAAGAAGTGTTTGTGTTAAACACTGATCTTGTTGCATTGCTACTGTGGGGTAATGTAAGTTATAGAACATTGCAGTGTCTGTGTACTGTGACAAACTTTCCTGTTATAGGCAAGATAAGCCTTGGATTTGGAACGAAGGTTCCTTTGTCACAGGCTGGTTTAATCTCTGATGCAGTTTGCAATAGTCTCAATTGCCTGGTTTCCATTTCAGCAAATGGGATTTCTGCAACTGAGCTGTGTTTCTAGCCATGCATTTTAACCACGAGCTAAAGCTTTCCTGTTTGCTTCAGTTCCCTGATTTTGTGGCTCTGCTGGACTTTTGAACATCAAAAAACAGCCAGGGTATGCTGTATAAAGGATAAAGTGCAAAAAATTGTTTATTCCTTGAATACTGAAATGCCTTTTATAGTCTTTTGTTGCTAATCTTCAGTATTGATTCTGTTCAATTCCCAGCTTAATGCTGCCTTATTAAAGCCCTGCTTTCACTTTTGAGTTGCATCAAGCTGTAAATTACTGCTATCACACAGATAGCTATAGGCCTCAGTTACAATTAAATTGTCATGCAGGTGACATAAATTACATTTCTCCCCCTTTAAATCTGTTTTCAGTTGGTTCTTTCCTCCTCTCTCTTGTCTAAGGAAGGCAACAGATAACTTGTACACATCAGTGTCTGGGAGGTTTCTTCCAAGATACATGGAGATACCCAGAGTAGAGTAATTGCACAGCAGTCTGAAAGTGGCTTTCTTTAAAGTATCTTGGACTTCTGTAGAGAATTACTGGCTTAATCTGCAAATCAAGGAATTAGATTAGTACATCTGAAGTATGGAAAGAGCAGAAGCATTTTAATTGCTTATACGTGCCATGGGAAAAAACAGCTGCTATAAAAAACCCAAACCAAATACCCAGTTCCATACAAAACCCCCACCACCTCATAGTTTTGTTCAAGTCTGTGTTATACCTTGCATGATAAGGTCATAACTGGGGAGGAGTTCTGCCATAATCACATGGATATTGGCATGAACCCCACAGGAAGGCTGTGTGCTGTTTCAGAGCAGGCTGTTCCCCAGACAAGGGCAGCTTGTGCAGCTCAGCACAGGCTCTGCTTCCTTCACACACGTGCCTGAGGGTCCTCTCCTATCCCACCAGCAATGCTCAGCAAGAACTTTCTCTAAGACAGGGCCCCCAAAATAATATTTTGGGCCTGGCTAATGAAGTGCAGAATTAGGTTTGAAAGCTCCACATTTTAAATACGGCTTTGGGTAAGAGGGACCATTTCTAGAATAATCCACAAAACTTCAGAATGTGTGCCTCCCCTGAATCCTCCTGGTAGGTCTATGTGCAGCCTTGAAAAATTTTTCTCTGATTACTTTACTAGACAGACAGGCTTGCAGAGGCATTTTAATATACCTCCATAATGAAATGCTGAGTGAACTGTATTTTCCCACTGCTGTATAACTGTTATTGACATTTCTATTAATAACAGTAGTTAAATTTGGCTGTCTGGTGGGAACATAAACTCCAAACTATCCAAAAGCAATAACACTGCATGACATACAAGAAATTTGAAGAAATAGCATGAAAATTTTGTCAAAGCTTTATTATATGCCATTTCTTCTCTTATCCCAGACATTCACCTTACATCCCCCACCCCCCATTCTCATTTCCCCACTCCTTTAGTTACTTTGGCCTTCTGGAGATCATTGTAGTGAGGTGGGTTTTTATTTTTCTCCAAGTTAATTTAATGAGCTCTGAACTAGGTCATTCACTTGTAAAACTCTGAGGTAAATGGATATTTTCTCATTGTGAAAGGATCAGTTATCTTGTTTTCTTCTAGAGTAACACGACATTTTTATTCTTGACGAAAGCTGTGGAGTGTGGTTTTCCACTGCATAGACTCAGTGTTGCATGAGACCCAGGGTCAGCTCTCTTGGCTTAAACTGGGAATTGGGAATTACACCTTACAAGTGTTTCTGCCTAAACCCAAAATCAAGATTAACTTCTTTGTTTTTTCAGCTGATGCTGGAGGTGCTCTTTGATGCTGTTAGTTATGTAAACTACTTTATATCTTTCATTCCCTGGCTGTCACTCATCTGACTCTCAGTGCTTGAGACATTCTCAGCTCAGATCCTGCACTGGAAGCTGAGGAAAGCTGTCCCACTTTGTCTGGTTAGAAAACTAACTTGGCTGGGTCCATTACTTGCCTGATTTCTGGACATGGGACATGACTCTGTGCATGGTACTCTCAAGCTTCTCCTATCATTTCAAACTTATGGCATAAGGAGAGAAACAGAACTCCCTCATCTCTACTTCTTTGTGAAGTATGGCACTTGGAACTCTGTCAGGTAGGGGAAGGCACAGCATTTAAGACTTAAAGACTGCCACGTGGAGTTGGAATTCTTCTGCTTAATTCCCATTTGTTTCAGTGGTCATGGGTTTCTTTCATTTGAATTGGCCTAAATGCCTTGTGGATCTGGGGGTAGAGGAAGGAGGATGTTCACAGTGCAGACAACATTTCTTCCTTTTTTCTGAATTTTGTAGAGCAGACTTAGGTGCTACAGTAAATTTATTAATGAGAAACACTTTAATACAGGCAGATACACAAAGTGTACTCCTAAGGAAAAACAAAACAAGCAAGCAACCAAAAAAGCATATAAAGAGCCCCCTCACACTCCTTCACTCTTTCTGATGTGCCCTCATGTGAAATCTGGCTTTTATGTAACAGAAACAAGCGAATTGGGAGATAAAAAGCCAAGGAAGCTCTTTCTGATGTGTGGAAAGTGCTCTGCATTGGGTACTGAAAACCACCCTGCTGAGTACATTGGAGCTGCTGTATGGAATAGAGAAGAGACACCAAAGGTAAGTGGTAGCTAATATGTGTGAATTCAGTGTTGTAGAGAGCACTGATGCTTCTGGCAAGAGCTGCTTTCTTAGCCACAAAAGAGAAAGGGAAGGCTTAGAGCCTTTTAGGAGCTAAGCTGTTCTAAGAGATGCGAAGCCTGTGCAGAGCCACTGCTTCAGCCCTCAGAGAGAATGCAGTGTACACAGCTTTAGATCCCTTCAGCAGCCATAAAAATGAAAGAACTGCTCTCAAGTACAGGGAGGAAGGTTTGTATGGTACTTACCTAAAATTTCCTGGTATTTTCCTACTTAACTGCGTTGGTTTTCACCCCTTATATGCCGAGTACAAGCCTGGGAGAGTGGGAATGTCCTGTCAGCCCTGGATTGCTGGCACCTAATGCAGGTTACAAGGCCTGAACTAGTGAGCTGTGTAAGCATTAAAGCACACAAACTGAGTGACTCCAGTGAAAGAATTGAGCAAGCAGGACTGAGGCATAAAAAGCTAACACTGTATTTTGCTCCTCTAACTGGCTTGGCCTCCAAATTACAGCATTCCTGAATGATTTTGGCAGTCTGTCATCATCATTAGCATTTGGGAGCCTAAAGCCAAATGCAGGCAAAGGTGTCCTTTAAGTTAATTATTTTTTGCCCCTTTTTTTTTTAAGTAAGTTATCCAAAGTTGTATAAAACTCTCGTAATTGAGTTTACTGCATGCTTGGCAAAATGGTTTATTGTGTAACTACACTTCAGGCTCAGGGAAAGGTGAATTGCCCATCTGGGTTCCTTTCCCCATTCTAGGCAAGATCTCTACTTTCCAATTTAAAGGCAAAAATTGATAGCCTAGGGCAATCTCTTTAATCATGAGACATTAAACACAATTCTGTAAGCTGAATCAAGTTGCAAGAGGAATTCTGTGCAATTGAACAGAATTAGGATTAAGATCACTGATGATGAGAGGCAGCTCAATGGGAGTAGAAGTCTCAAGAGGATAAATAAGCATCCAGGTCAACTATTCTGTAAAAAATACACTGAACATGTCAGCACTAGCAAGTCTGACTGAAATCTGCATGGTTTTTGTGAAACAAATTGAAGCAATTCCTGTGAGAAGCACAAATGTTCTCAGCTCCTGCTGGCACTGAGACACACAGAAAACTGACCTTGTGCTTCCTAAGCGTACTTTTAATGCTAACACTGTCTCAAGTCAACATCCTGGTATGCAGACTGGAAAGCAATGCTTCTGGTTCCCTTTAGAGTTATTGCACTTTCTGCATTTCTACTGCATGTAAGGGGTTTCCTTCCCAGGCTTTCACTAAAGCAGAATTTATCCAACAATATGGCACGTAAGAACCCTGTTTGATGTGCCTGCAAACCCAAGTGGCACCAAGTAATTGGAGAGTTTTTGCTGAACTGTTCTGTGGGATTTGTTTTGGTTTACTGGGGGTGGTGGATGCACAGTTACCAGACCTGATCACTTGTAGAGATGAGGGATGCTAAATGAGCACTGGAGGTTGCCAGCATTACTGAAAATCAGACCAAAGGCTATTTTTAAGGAGTTACTCTAAAGTGAATACTTTTTCTTTTGGAGTTTAAACCTTTTTTTTTGCTTATCACATTAAAGCTTGTGTTATTCTACCTGAAAGAGAAAAAAACATGCTCTTATCTGCTTGCCTAAACATTGGTATTTCTGAAAAAGGTCTTTAAAGGTTAATAAGTATATCCAGCCTCCTATCACATACACTGGATAGATTGTTGCATTCTCTAGTCTATTAATTTTCTATTTGGACATCAATCAGTGACCTCAAATATTTACACGTTCACTCTGTCTTTGAGGCAGAAACTCTAATCTTTGCTGTTGCTTTGATACATTTGAATCAAAGAATTATGGTGAGGTATATGAGGCAGAGATAATCTTCATTCCAGGAGGAACACTTGATCTCCTCGTGCATTTCCCCAGAATACTGGGGTAAATTTTCAGTGACTGATAGTAAACCAAATTTAATCCTAAAGAAAATTTCTCAAATTATACAAGGCATTTTTTTTCCTCTGTGTGATTCACTTCTGTATGGATGTTGAAGCAGTAAGAAAATATTCACAGGAAGAAAGGAATAATTTATCCCATCCAGTAATTAATGCACTTTCAGTATTGCCCACTTCTTGGAAATATTGGATGNTCTCTCTCTCTCTCTATATATAATCAGTTACCTCTATATATATACAGAGGTAACTGATTAACTCCTTCTTGAATCCAAAGAAGCATGACAAATTTTCCAACTCTTTGTCTAACAGGTGTGCTGTAAAGTAAGTAAAGCAGGCTCTACAACATATACCTGTTCAAATGTTTAATCAATTAATTTGAACTATTTTAATTGAAATATTTCTCACTGAAGCATATTGTATATATGCTTCCTAATATATTTTATAGGAGTACTGTGACAATAAGGTGCATTTAACTGCTTTTATGTATATGAAGTATCATATACAGCAGGTTTGTATATTAAAATATATATTATCTGTTGAGCTTTATATCTTTATTTACAGGTTAGATAAGCAAATGAGAATTTTTAAAAGACACACATAAAATGTGAATTTGTTTTTCCAGTAATAAACAAAACTAATTACTATGTACAATGTAAACTTAAGTAGTGTATAATAGGGATCAGACAAACTATTTCTTAAGGAAAAAGTAAAATTTTCCCCTCCTCCTGCACTCAAGTTCTGTTGTCAGTAGCCACCCAAGCACTTATATCCATTTGCTGGTACTTAGTGTGTAATACTGTGAAACATCCTCTGACAGTGGGGTTAGACATGGATTCAACAGTTACACCACTTTAATGTTCACATCACAATTTTGTCTCATTCCTCTCCCAAGACATCCGAGTGTCCAGGTTTTACGTGATCATAAATGCTGAATTTTCATAATGCTGCACCAAATTTTTAATACTGCAGCTGTTACAAATCAAATGAAGCAGCCTCATCTGTATGTCCAGAGTAGGTTTTATTAACTAGTGGTCTGTGCAATCATTTTCTGTTTTATTGACTCTAGACTGGATTGTCTGATTTGCTTACTCTATCCAGGATGTAGAAATACACTATACTGTTAATTAAGGTATTAAACTAAAAGCAATTAAATCTGGTGCAAGGAAATACAGTTTCATACAGAGAAAGTAACTGGAATAGAAAACAAATTAGGTATACAACAATAAAATCAGAAACGGAACATGTGGATATATATGTATCGCTAACATTTCTCCACATATATAAAAAATTATCACAGATTTAAAACAGGATGAAGTCCTATTAATAGCAAGATTAAGAAAATAATAACTTGAAAATAATTAAATTCAAATTCACTGAAATACCAAGAAGGTCTTCAGGATATGATAGCTGGAAATGTGTTTTACTACAGAAAATTGGGATAAGACTAAGAAAATGGAAGTTTTGGAGTACAATACATTAGCCAAACTAAGGTATTCTTCAGAGACTAAACATGAATTATTACTGTATCAGCAGTGGCCAGGAAATCTACCTGACACCCTAGAAGAACATCTGCAGAAACAAGCATTGTTTATGATAGTAAAATGATAATATGATGTGATTTTTGGAATTAATTATTCAACACTGTATGGGACAGGGGATTGGCTGTGATGGAGTGGAAAGCAGATTGAAAAGGGAATCCTTTATCCAGACATAGACCTGATAATTAAGGCTAAATGCAGAATTTACAGCTGAAGGCATTGTTTGGTTTATATTTGGCAGCAAATCCAGATGATGATGTGTTACAATGATATTCTAAGAGCCAGCCTTACCTAGCAAGTCCCTTGTGGAAAAGAAAAAACTGGTTTGATCCTCTGCAGAGGATGATGTGCTTGGTTTTTCTGACCACAGCTCCCCTGAGTAACCAGTACCAGGACAGGTCACTCAGAAATAAACTGCCTTTTTGGGAACTTAAAGGAGTAAGCTGCAGAGATGCATATTGGTGAGGGATGATCCACAGATTGGCATTTCTGATTTTATTTTCCTCACCACTTAAGGGGATGATATTCATACTTGTCTCTCATGTCTTCCTTTGTCCTAATCTGCCTGCTGTCCTACTTGGTAGCACTCAGAAAACTGCATGTGCAGAACCCAGCACGTTCTGTGCTCACTGGCTACCCAGTGCTCTAACTTTGATGCTCAAGTTCTAAATTAGAACTCAAGATGTTTCTAAACTATGTCAGTTCACAGCAACAACTGAAACTGCTACTTTTTATATTTCCTCTAGTTAGGAGCAGAGTTGGATATAGGTAAATCCTGTGTTTGAAACACCTCTGAGGTCTTGTGTGAGACTTGACCTATAGAAAATAGCCAAAGTTAATGTTTTGTCCAGTGTTTTCTGCAGCATAATTTTTCTCTAAAACTAAAACCCAGAACTTTTTACAATCTTTCTTTTCATTGATTGTGCCATGCAACAGCTGCCTGTGTAGTGAAACAATATCTTGATGCAATCAAGAAAAAGACAGCAGTGCTGGAGACATTTGCTTTATTTGCATGTTTTAATAATGCATTTTGTGGAAAGCTCAGAAAAGTTACCTTTTTCTCTTTCATTTTGAGATTACATATAAATGATTTCTGCAAACAACTCAGGCTTGATTCATCTGCTGTGATCTAGGCTTGCTTCAAGATGTTTAAAGTGTAAGTCAGAGAAAGGCAACAAAGATGTTTTGAAGTGTGATGGAATATTCAGATGGTGGGGAAATTACAAAATATGGTAACATGAAATAGAAAGAGGACATTGTTTAGTAGGGGAATGAAAATTAGTGCCTTTAGTGTTCAAAAGTATGAATAGCTGTGAATAGCAGCAAGGAAATGGTAAACAAAGTTTCTAAGGAAAAAGGGAGCTTAGATAAAGAATTTGCTACAACTTTTGTGATTTATGAGAGTATAAGAAACCTGCTGAATTCATTGTCTCCATTGAATCCATGTTCAGTGACTGACCAGAAGTTTTTTATGGGCTGATAACATTTTAAGAGTGCTGATAACTCTTTTATAGGCATGCTGAGATCACCATTCAGACAAATCAAGCCTCAATCTCCTTCAAGAGAGCACATTGGGGTCAAGAAGGGAATGCTCTTCCTGGACTTACAGTGAACTGCTGGCTCACAACAGAGCTCATTTCTGTGAAACAGTAAGCACTGACCATTGCCTGGGGCAACCTTCTGGATGAGGTAATTAATCTAGTTAATTAATTCTGTGCTCTGTGATGTAACAAATTGTGTATTCCTAGATTTTTGCCTTCCTGTTTGAAGTAATATCATTGTGGTATACAGAATTACAGAAGGGTTTTGGTGGCAAAAGACCTTTTAGATCATTGAGTTCAACCATTAATTCAACACTATCAGTTCTGTAACCAAACCAAACCATGGCCCTAGGTGCCACTTCTGTGTCTTTCAAGTATCTCCAGGAATAAGGACTCCACACTTCCCCAGGCAGCCTATTTCCCTGCTTGACAACCCTTCCAGTGAAGAAATTCTTCCTGATATCCAATCTGCACCTCCCCTGGCAAAGCTCCAGGCCCTTTCCTCTCATCCTATCACAGGGAAAAGACACCAGCACCCCCCTGGCTACAACCTCCTTTCCCACAGAGCAGGAAGGCCCCCAGGAGCCTCCTTTTGTCCCAGCTAAATACTTCCATCTCCCTTAGCCTTGTGCTCCACACCCCTCACCAGCTCTGTTGCCCTTCTCTGGACACACTGCAGCATCTCAGTGTCTTGCTGATAGTGAGGGGTCCAAACCCATACACATCCACATCTCACAGCTGTAGCTCGTGCTCTGGAGCATCTCCCTGCCTTATTCTTTCCCTTTTTCTCCCTATGCATGAAAATATTTTTCTAACGTAACACAGATGGACAACTGATGTGAAGAACACAACTTCACACTGCTATTTACCAGCATTAGCACAGATCATACCTAGTTACCCTTCTCCAGCCAGAAAAATGAGAAACTCCTTTCAGCACAACTAGGAAACCTAAGATTTTTATATTTTTCCCAGACATGTTAACAGATTTTCAAAGGTTTATGGTGTTTAGATGAGATTGTGAGAAATAACTCGCTTAGAAAACAAAAATACTGAATGATAATTTTATTTCTTTTGTGTGTGTGTGTGTATGTTGTGGTTAATTAATCTAAGTTTTCTAATCTGAATGCTCCATAAGAAGGAGGCTTAATGCATTTTAACCCAGAACCTGAACTACTTGCATTATCATTATATGGTTATGATTAAACCAGTCTCTAGAGTCCAAGAAATAAATTGAGTGCCAAGTGAAGAAAATTAGGAAATGAATTTGCACCACTATTTCAGTTGATCTGCACATTCTAACATGGGAATTTAGGCTGGGCTCTTTGGGACCCTGATCACAGTGTCTAGCTATGGAAAATGGCTTTTTCCCCACTAAGCACACAAATCTGATTATAACTGATATTGGATAAGGAATGTCCTTGCTTCTGCAGCACAAACCTTGTGCAGTTTACTCAGACAGTAATGAAAATAATCTATTTTTTCGTCTGATATACTGAGTGTCATCACTCCTGGGCTCAGGACACCATGCTTGATGGCCTGATCATTTCACTGAATAACAAACACTCTTTTCTTGTCAATTCTTTCACCTTGATTTATTTTACTTCCAAGGGAACATTTTTCTCCTCTCCTTAACTCAGACTGTAGACAATTACTTGGTAACCAAATCTTGCTTACATTCATACTGTTTTTAACTCCATTGGGATTGAAGATGCAACTTCTGCTCACTTGATAGGGATATAGTCTTGTTTCCAGCTGGGAATTTAGAAATTATAACAGCAAAACTCCTTCCATCCCTCCAAAAACTGGGGAATGCAGAACCCAAGCAGAGGTTGGTGCAGTAAAGGAGGAACCAAAAGCAGAGCTCAAATCTCCTGAAACTCAGTCCCTTCCCTTGGTAAGTGCTGGTTATCACTCAAGCTGTGGGAGACATTCTGGATTTGGCCATGGTTTAGCCATGGACAGTGCCATGAAGTGCCCTGGCAGCAGCTGGGGGCAGCCTACCTGGACAGCCAAAATGAGGAAGAGTCATCTGCAACTCGAACAAATCAGTTCTTTGTAAATAAATGTGGCATTTAAAATTAGATGCTAAAAAATGCAAATAGGGTATCTGTTTTGAAGGAAAAACATGGGTATGTGTTAACTTTCTTCTAAATTAATTCAGCACAAGTGTCTTTGGAGCTTAAATGTAGTTCTCAGGAGAGTAAATACTGCATAATGTGATATGCTAGAAAAGATTTGAAATGCACCCACTAAAAGCTCATTTTACTGCTGTATTTCACACAAACTTTTCTAGCTGGCAAGTTCTACACCAATTTGCAAAGATTAAAACTTGCTGCTAGAAAATTACTCCAAACAGAAAACTAAACTGATACAATGAAATTTTGGTTACCACTAGCTATGGCAATAATTAACAAGTAAATTTAACATCAATTAGCAATAATTACCAAGCAAATCTAACATCAGTTGTTAAAACAGTATTTAATAGTAATATTTCTATTCCATATTTTATGCATGTTTTTGCATATACATTTTCATATTTAAGTTCCAGTCAAGTATTCAAAATGGAGAAAGCCTGTATGCATTCAGATTTTTGTACTTCTCAATTCCATTCTGCATAAATGGTACTAAAATGTTTATAGGCTTATATACAGTAAGATGTAGTTCATGGTGAATAAAAAAGAAATATTTTTAATACAACTTTTTAAAAATTAATATTGTCATATTAAAATATGACAAGAATATTACACTACACATGTCTTAGGGACAAATTTACTAGAGCAAAATGAAAATTGAAACATTAACTTTCATTTTCTCATGTCTGAGCAAAACAATGGTTCAAGCTTCCTTGTCCTCCAGCTGTAACATCTTGTGCTGTTATCCAGTTAGCCCAAATATTAAGTATTGGCAAGCTGGGGCAATATTTGATTAAAAAAATGGGCAAGGACTTCCTAAATATAGAAATGCTGTTAACGTAATATACCCCTGCACCAACACTGGGCTCTCTGGGGTTTATGGAAGTGCTCTTTTATGTCTGAGGTTCAAAACTCCATACTTGGCAACACTGGTTACTTAAAAATCAGATTGCCTCACTAAAAATACAGGGCTTAACCCAGTCTATTGGCACATTTAATTGAGTAATGAGGTTATGATGTTTTTTTATGTATTTCTCCTGCAGGATCAAAGTCTGTATCTCTTTTAACAGGATCACCATCCCTTTCTGTTCTGAGCTGCCAGGCAAACAGCACTGCCTAATTACACAGTTCTACAGCAGTACAGCATATCTTAAACTACAGAGACATGTTCAGAGTATTTGCATCCCTTGTGGTTAGAAATACCACATAAATCCAAACTCTTGATAAATCAGTGATGCTGCTTTGCCGGCCTGTGGCTCTCATAATGGAGGAATCTGATGTTCCCTTAGACACACACAGCTCTGCTGAGATGAATCCCTCTTGTAGGCAGATGTCCTTGGCTAATGGATGGGATGAAAACAGGAGTGGACACTGGAATTAGGCTGCTGTGTAATGGTGCTGGGGCTCTGCTTCTGCACTCTGTGTGCTCAGCAAGGGGGCATCTAAAATTGGTACAGAGATTCTCTGCTTGCTTCCCAGCCCAGCAGTTTCATCCTGCCATGCAGCTGCATTCCCGTGCTTCTCTGGGACGTGGCAGTGGATAATGTAGTACTGCACAACCTTTATTTTCAGGAGATAAAGGTGAGTAAGAGTAATTGAAAGGCCAAAGTCTGCAGGAGGAACAAGACCTAAATTTGGTAGTTTTAAGGTCTATTTTTTCTTTATACAGCTAAACAGAAGATCTCCTTATCTATTACCTAATTACCTAATTTAGATTTAAATAAGATCTAAATCATCATATTTATCTGAGGAATACCTGTAACAACTCAGTAATTAATATGCTTGTCTGTCTTCCCTTTTCCTTCTCAAGCAATTCCTTCTATGACATTTAGGAAATAGATATTTTAACTACAGCTGTCAGCACAAATTTTATTTACAGTTTCTGGCCATAGCACGAGCAATTCCCTCCAAACATTTATGAATGGGAAGATATCCTGTAGAAACCTTCAGCAGTGACTAGAATCACAATTCTCCACACCATGGACATGCAATGTTATGTCTGCACATCTCCCTCCAATAAAGGATGAGGTGAGTGTCCATCCCCATAGATGCAGATTCTTCCTACCTTTCTATGGAAACCACACTGGAAGCTGAATTACTTAAATTAACTACATATGAAACAGCTGTAAATGATTAATCCAAGTTTTTAGCTCAGCCTGATTTCTTTTCTTTTACCTCTTTTCACACAGAGTTCTCCCCTCTTGCATTTCTCACAAAGCAAAAAGTGAGAGCATGGCTCATCTGGTGAGAATGGAATAATCACATCCCTGTCCAACTACACAGAAACAGGAAGATAGTTCAAGATAAAGAGTAATGACAGAAAAACTTCCTCCATTTGCCTTTGCTGTGCCTCTGGAGGAGCCCTAAGGAGGTAAGTGAACATTCTACCTGCTCCGCTGCCACCCAGGTGAGGTACCTGGAGACAAACTTCACCTGTAGGGCAGGCAACTGACTCTGCATCAGCAATAAACCTGAGAAATCAGACTGGAGACTGAGAGACTTCTTAAAATCCCCCAGATTTGGGATCTGCCCTCTGAAAAACCTGATTGCAGCACTGAGAATAAACTGGTTCTCCAGAACATCAACAAACCTAATCACATCAGAGAACTGGGCTGGCCATAAGCAGCTTCTACCAACAGATGTCCTGAGACCTCACCTGTCCAGGTGCTCTGGCCTTCATTTCCCACAGCTTGGAGCCCCTTCTCTGCCACCCCCCAGACCCTGCAGCAGCCCCAGGAGCTTCACTGAGCATGGGGACAGTGACAAATGCTGCTCAGCTGGTGCTCTGTGCCAGCACTGTGCTCCACAGGAGCTGCTGCTGCCACCAGTGTGCCACCTGCTCCTCACCAAAACCAGCTCACAGCCTGAGGTTTTGCTTTCCTCATGCCTCATGATGCCAAAGCAGCTTCCTTGAGACCATGTTTCAAATCATTTTTTTACTAAAATTCCGACCTTTTTACTGCAATGTAATTTTCGCCTCTATCTTCTCTGCCTTGTCTAATTTCTGATCACTTACTGTTTTTTTGCTACAAGCTCTAACTTTGTTCTGATTAAATGAAAAAGTGGTGAGACAAACTGAACTAGGTGAGCTGTCAAACATCTAGAAGACATTCCAGCACAAAAGTATTTCCAAAACAAACATTTCCCTAAGAGAAGATATGACAAACAGCCTGAACAATAAAATTCTTGAACACCACCCAGCTGATGGGAGTCTTTTCTGGGCTAATTTACATAATTTGACATAATTACTGTTATAAACACTTGAAGAAGCTTTGGAAGCAAGAATGCCACCAAAGCCTACATTTTATTGGGTCTCATTGCATTTGGCAGCTGTACAAAACTGTGGAGCATGGAAATGTACTCAGATAAATCCTGATTATACAAACACATACTACAAGCTTTGAATGCTCAATGCAAGTTTCTGTAGAGGACAAAGATACCAGAGCTAGTGATTCCCCACAACTGCCTGCCCATCAAACCACAATTCTGTCCACAAGGTAGCAGTGGACATCTGGCTGCCTGATTCCAGTTGCCTGCAACTTAAGATAGCCAGGGAATTTAAATTTTTAATACCAAAGTAAAAGACAAAAAAAGAAATCAAGTTTGAAATACATGCACAAGCACATATATGTGTATACACACACTTCTGATATAAAAGATGTGACTTGATAATGAATGAAATAATTCTTTAATAGAGCTACAGAAGCAAGGAGTCCCCTAACTAGGGATAACCTTATCTTCTACTTTTGTCATGTGGAATTCACTCATCATTACCCAGTAATGATTTTAAAAAAAGCCATATGGTTTTTGTTGTGACAGGTAGAAGAATTAATAAAATCAGGCCTGCTCTATTAAATTAATAGCTAGCCTGCCATCTCTTCTAAGTGTCGATAAGCGATTTGCAAGTTCCCATGAAAAAACAATCTTGGTATGAAATTGAAAGGTTTGTTAACACAACCACCTATTCTTGGCTTAAAAAACAAGTGTATCTGTGTAAACAATGAGATCTGTTCCATGAGAACCCATAAAGGAAAAATGTAAACAACCTGAATCATAGCACTTACACAAGTCACCTTCTGACCAAAAAATGAAGTAGTAAGAAAACTACCAGTCAATAGGTGTTGCACACAAGGTCTGTGAAAACTGTAATAAATCATTCACATAAAATAAATTATGTGAATAAAGAATTGGCTTTTCCCACATGAAGAAAATGGAATTTTGGCTAACTTGCTACAATAAGTTTTCTACCAACCACACAGACTGTGGGGCCTCTCTGAGAATAGCGTTCCCTCATTCAAACTAATTTAACATAAATGTCTGTAAAGAAGGGGAAAGATAGATTTTTGTGCTGTCAGGGAAACATAGTTCAATACTTTGGGTGGTCAGTCTGTTTCTTATTCCCTTTCTGAGAAAATTCTCCACTTGCACTGCTGTGTTTTTACTTACCTATACCATCAGACATTCTCATGGAATGGCTCAAGGACCCAGAAAAGTCAAAGCATAAATGCAGCTAAAGGAAAGTGCTACAAAAGGCTATAACTGGCATCTACATTTTATTTAAAAGTTCACAATTTTCAAGACTATATAAGCATCAATGCTTACAGTCCTGATACTCACAGTAGTCCTGCTCACTGCACAATATGGAAAAGAAATACCAGAACTTTAAAAAAGTAATTTAAAGTCTTTTTAGAGAGAAAGAGCTTCCAAGACAGTCCCACAAATACATCTTTTCACCACCTTAAATGGGAGTACTTCAAATGGAGTTCATCAGTTGATCTTGGCAAGCCTTGATTGCATTCATTAACTTTATTCTAACTTACAGAAGTACCCAGGGCTAGGTACCAGGCAGTATGCTGAGCAGTAATGACATTTTAATTGTATTGGGTATTAGCAAAATCCTTTTTGAACAGAAAAGTTTTAATCATTTCATTTGCCTCTTAATTTATCATGAAGAAACAACTTAATTAGCTTTCACTTCTCTCAGGGAGAAGTTCATTTGCAGGATCTCGAGTTGAGTTTACCAGCACTGCACCTTCATCGAGAGATTGTAGCTGGAACATGGAATTGCAACAAACCTAACACTGCTAAATCCCATTTTAAAAGATTTTAATAGCTAAATTATCAAGGCCTTCTACTACTGCCCCCCCCCCAATATAATGTAACATAATCAGTATTATGAAATAGTGGCAGTATCCTGGAGTATAAACCATTAATTGTCACCAAAACTTTGGGGTATACAGTGAAATCACCAGATAGATGGACCATGCTAAAATGGTACTGAAATACTTTTTAGTGTTAATCATACTTTTTAGAAATGGTATAAAAAAATCAAGTACAGGGATGGATACAGTGAGGCTCCCCTCATGAGAAGAGTAGTGTTAAAATTTGTGAGAAGATTTAATTAAAACTTTGCCCTTGAGGGGCCAATTTAGGGATTTAAGATCTGTTGCTTGAGAGTTACCTCTTAAAGACCTAGATGACTTTCAAGTATAAATACAAAGTAAGCTAATATTATGCTTTACTGATTAATGTCCAGATGCTGTCTGCACCAAGATTGATACTAACTGTATTAACAAGGTCTTAAAGTATACGGATAATGGCTGTTAAAGAAATTATTGAGTTGACAGAAAAGGCATTTGCAAACCCACATGACTGTTACAGAAAAATTAAATGCAGGGAAAAAAAATTGTTTTTAATGGTGAGCCTCAGCCTGTGGGCTGGAGTACCCAACTATATCTGTTGACTCAAAACTGCAGAGGAGCAGCTGTGACACAGGCAGACTCACACTAGACAGGACACTTCCCCCAGAAGCTAAATCATGCACTTGTTTTAGAAAGTAATGTAATTTCATTTCATTGATTCACCAGGGTGCCAGTACCTGACCTGGCAAAGTTCCATTGTGTAAAACTTACCTTAGGAAAAGCTCATCTTTCTTTGAGAAACAGAATTTGACTGTCTTCAGCTTCCAACCATTGGAATCTGTTTTGTCTTCAAGATAATCTATACCCCTCTGAGGAAACACTGAGATGCCTTGAGACATTTCCTCTTGGCTACACCAGAGTGATCCCCACAAGTGTTATGTGGCAGAGCACTCTTTCCAGCCCCAGGACTTTTGTGGGTTCTTTACTCTCCTTTACATTTCTAAATCAGTTATGAATGTGAACACCAGACCTGGCCTTAGTGTCCTATCAGTGTTCTCATCACTGTGAAAGCACCTTTCCCTGAGCCTCTTTCTGCACTTCTCACACTCATGTGTAAAAGCATGAGCCTTTTAAAGAAAGAAACTGCAGAACTAGCTCATTATGAGGCTGTTATCACTAGTGATCCACTACCCCCATTTCTGAGTTGCTACTGCTAAAAAAAAAAAAAATGAACAAAAAGATTTTTGTTCCTCATTCCTAAATAGGTTACTTTGCATTTGACTCCATTGAAATAAGCTTTCCCCCTCCCATGCCAGTACTGTGCCTTAGAAACAAGTTATTCATGGTGAACTCAGAAAATGTAATACAAGTTTTGTACTGTACTGAGGTAGCTGACATTAGGATCAAAACTAAACACCAGCTTCCTGGCTCTGTGCAAAGAAAGCAAGGATAAATCTGGTTCTGTTCTGTTAGTAAACAGATTATTCACACTTCAACACAGAAACAGAGCTTTAAAACTTTCTGAAATGGCTGCTGGGTAGGAATTACCTGAGTAAATTGCCAGTAAAGCTTCATTCTCTTGGCTTTGGCATAATTGCATTCAATGAGCCTGGGCCTGCTGTTCACATCCACCAGGCATCTGTTGTCATCATCGTCGATCGTGGGGCTCAGAACACCCACGTGCAGCTGCTGGCTGCTTGTGTAATAAACATTCTGCAACAGGAAGCACAAACAACATTTGTGGCCTCTACATAAAAGCAGCACTTTAACCCAAAAAGCTAATGCCAAAGATAAATATGTTGAATAGCAGTAGGCTGACCCCATAGTGGCTTTTAAATTAATTCCTTTCATGCAGGAAGCAACTTAACATTATAAAAGTTTGTCTAAATTAACAATTAATTGCTTAAATGCCAGTTAAGTGTTTAAGAGGAAATATGCAAATACAACTGATTATTGTCTCATCATGTGCCTTTTTACTTCTGTTTTCTATGGTCATACTGAGGGTCTTCAAAGAGGAAGATATTCAAGCCTGGGATTGACTTGAATATGGCCATCAGCTCTGATTAGAATATTTCACTGAGGATAACACCTCACTGGAGAGGTAAAAAAAGAGAACAGCAGGACAGGAGTTCAGAGCATCTCAATTTTTAAAAGACAGATAAAAAGATAAATTAAGGTTTTCTACAAACAAATGCTAAAACCCATATTTGAAGCAGCGACTATATACAAAAAAAAAAGTTATTAGCAACTGGTGACAGATACAGGCAGGAGAGAGAACAGAATGGCTATGTTTCAGGGCATTTGTTCTCATTTTACTTTTTACATGTCAATACACACAGACACAAGAGACTGGAAAATGGATAGGCACTGGCTGCTCTGTATTTCTAGCAAAGAAAGCCCCTCAAAGGCCTCAGGGATTACACCTGGGACCAAAGACATGTGTTTATAATGTTATACAAATTCCTTCTACTCTGTTTGACTGCAAAGATATGTGGGAGGTTTCTCTAGAAGAAAGAAAAAGAAGGGAAGGATGGAGCAGATGTGCCCTCTTTAAGATTGACAGGTTACATATAAGCCCAGGAAGCTAACAGAGCACTATGCCAGGATTGCCTGTTTGCTAATCACAAACAGAATTTATTTTGCTAAAATCAGACCTTTTTCTTGAAAGGGCCATGAGAAAGATGAAATGGAAACATCATGCTGTAGGTGTTAAGTCTTTGATAACTCAGGGGTAGCAAAGTCACAACAGACAATAGTGGACAGAAGCACCAAATGAATACCCCTGTCATCCACTGTGGGTATCCTATTCATCTAGAACAAAAGGGAAATTATGCTCTGTGTATTTGGGAATCTTACCAGTGTCCACAATTTCCCAGTATTTGTTCATTGCTTATGTAAATTGCTTTAAGTGTGAGTGTTCTCATTTGTGAAAACCCTGGTAAAATAGGAGAGAAAGCAGAAAAGCAGAACAAGCCAGGTCTGCCAAAAGATTTAGGAGCTTCATGTAATAAACAAACAAACAAAAAAATTAAAGGAATGCTGGAAGCAGTCAATGAGGGATTGAAGACAATCACAACAAACAATGTTTTTGGACAAGACTGTGTCCCCTGTTTACCCTCCTGTAACACTGCCAGGGCAGATGTAACCTGACAGAGCTGCACTGAAGTTAATTAACCTACCATTAATGGTTTAGACTAATCCAAGGTTTAGCCCCTCTTAATGAAGTTTCATTGCTTTCACCCCACAGAAATGATAACAAGCCTGAGCTGGCTGAAGTGAAGCGAGTGAAAGTTTTAAGAGAAAAGTTGAATAGTTCAGTCATGCCCTACAGGAGAGAGCAGGGTAATAAAAGGACCTGGCAGAGCACATTTCCAGAATGGATGGTTATGGCTGAGGTAAGGATTGAAGTAGACTGTAAGAACTATTGACACACTAACAAGATCACACTGCATCCACAACTCAGGTTATTAACATTCCTGCAAACAAAACTGATACCTTAGAAAACAAATAAACATTTATAATGCACTTCCTAGACAGACAAGAGCAACTGTTTCAGACATGTTTATGATCTACTTAGAGGACTTTTTTTTTTTTTTTTTTGAAGAGAGACTGAGGTAGTGACAGAGCAAGGCTAGAAGATCAAGATGATCTTAAAAGGGGATTGTTAGGACACCCTACAGATTAACTCTTTGTTGCAGCTCATTTACCTCTTACCTGAACAGGAAACATAACCTTACCTTACTATGAAACATACAGGGAAATTGTCAGTTAATTCAATTTTTAGCTAATAGGATGGGATATTTCACTTCATCACGTTGTCACTACAGAAAACACGATACAAGAAAATAAAGGGGATGTTGCATTTTATTTTCTTAATGATACGTGTCAGTCACTGGAAAGAAATGAGCAGGCTTGGCTATAACTCTGAGAAGTGCATTCTATGGCTCAAGGTCTGCACAAAGAAAGCAGGGAGCCTGCAAACCCTCAGGGCTGAGCTGTTTTTGTTAGCTCAGACACCTCAACCTTTTGCAGTATGGCCCAAAGGCTGCAGGTAATCCTTTCAGCTTCTGCATGGACAGAGCACACCCAGCTCACACTACAGCTTTTCCTGGTGTCCAAGCAGCAATGAATGGTTCAGTCTGAGCCTCTTGTCTGGGCAGCAGCAGAATGATGGCTCTGGCTGCAGGAACTACTCAATCCCGCCTGTTGGCAAAAGTGTACAGAAGCACAACAGTCAAATACAATCATGCTTAACAGATTTAATTAGCAGGTTGCTAATTAAGAGAGCCTACCTGCTAATATCACTTCATTTTTCATTGTGGGCCAGTTAGAAAAAGAGGTGAGAAATCTTGAATTCTCACCTAGTGTGGGAAAGGCACCTTTCAGCTCAATAAGTGTAAAAATAAGCTCAAACTAAAACAGAAGGTGGTAGGAGTGGCAGCCTGTCCAGCAAGGCTCTTTTAAAATGTCACTTTGCTTATCCAGATATATGGACAACATTTAACTGTTCTATATATCATTACAAACATTTCAGTCTCTTATACAATAAATCCATTTCTTATTTCACTTCAGAATTGAAAACACTGCACAACCTTGCAGCTTGACTGCTGTGTTTTTCTACTGGAGGAATCAGGTCAAAAGCACACAACCTCTAAAAATTCAATTTGAGCAGCATGTGAGCCAACAGGGAGGTACTGGTTTGTGTTGCACTTGGCCAGAAAATTTTCTTAAAACCTACTGGCAGTCCCTGGGTCCTCTCCCCCACCCTGAGAATGAAACAGTCCCTGCCTTGAGAGAACACAGTAATAACTCTGTTGGGATGAAGGGAGGAGATCCATTTGGTAAAAGAGAATTAACTATTGACACTACTGATTACTGTTCTAGTCTGAAATCTAAAGGTACTAAACATGAAACCATGGTAAAGCCTCCCTTTAAATAATTTCTTTTTTTTTTTTTTTCTAAGGTGGGTTTGTTGGGTTTTTTTGTGGCTTATAGTTTGGGTTTTTTTTGTTTAAAGGATGGTACACAAATCAGTTGTCTAGACCAGGCTGTAGGAGATTACCTGAGTTATGTAAACCGAATTATCCTCTCAAAATGTACATGCTAGCTATGCACATCTATGCCTTTTTACTGAACATATTTTAAATTGACCTTCATGTAAAGTGTGGCCTTGCAGATTAAAACTGTGCTCATGCTTTAATATCCTGTAGCCCTATAAACACACAGCTTGCACTTGTGATTTAAACAAGCTGTTGAATAGATAAATGGTCACAGCAGTCCTTCTTGAGGAGGATGCTTTTAACAAGCATCAACAAGCACATGAGCTGTTTGGCTGTCCACTTCAGCACAAAATGAGCAATTGAGGCACTTGTGTTTAAAACACTTGAAAAGATACAGGCAAAATGCATTTTACCATGACATCTTTTCTACAATATTGCAAACATCACCATCAACAGGACAGAAATTCTGCAGTAATTCAGGGCAGTGATTTGTTGAACAATCACTCCAGTACTGTCCTGGAAGTCCAAATGACTGAACACTAAATATGAACTGCTAAGTTTTTGGAGTAATTTTAAAAATTTTACTTAGAACTTGGACTTTTCATTTGACCTACAACAGTGAATGTCACAGCAATTCTTGTTCAAGGGATTAGACCTTAGACAAAAATGTATTTAGCTCCACTTAAGACACATGCTCTGTGCTGAGTTACAGCATTCATTCCAAGTTTCTTAGCAAAACAAGCACACATTTTCACATCACCATCACACACATACTGCTGGAGGAGCTGCTGAATTTCCACAGGAAGAATCTTGCTTGGATATTGGTACCAAAGCACCAGGTAACAACTCCTTTCATCTGCAACAAAATAAACCTCCTTGCATTTCTTTAGTCTGTTCTATCCCACAGCAATTTACCACCTTGTTTTTTCACTACAGCAGCACTGATGTACAACTGTGTCTCCTGGGCAGGGAGTACCTCTGATCAGGAAATCAGGTTTGACAGAAGGCACTTACCTTCTCAAAAAGTGAATCTGCAAGGACTCAGCACTACTGTCAGTGAGAAACTGTAAAAACCTGGGCAGGTGATCCACAAAGTCTTAGAGCCAACGTGTGCCCTGAGCCTTTGGCACTGCCTCCTCTCCTCCAAGCCCTCTCCCACTCACAGGGACAGCCTGCCTGCTCTCCCTGCAGGTCCAGCTGCATTCTGTCACCTCAGGAAACCTCCCCTGGAAGCCTGGGGCTCATGGCAAATTAAAGTGATGGGAAAGAAATTCTTCATAACAAACCCCTGTGTTATCAATATACTGGTTTGCAACAAGCAAATGATTAAAGTAGCAGAGATCTCCTACCTGGCTCTGAAGAGAGGTTGCCTTCAAAGCATGACAGAGGTGTCTGCCACAAGGCTTCTGTTCCAGTCTCTTTTGTGTTCTCAAACACCAGCCTCACAACTAAACTCTTCATAACTCATCTTCCCCCAGACTGTAAAATGTGGGGACTTCTTGTGAATTGTTTCCAGTATTTTTAATATCTGCTGAGAAACTTGGCCTGCAAATACCCTTATACCTATAAACTGGCACCTTTAAACTAAAGGACCAATTATTCTGTAGCTTTCTTGAATTTATTTTCCTAGAAGTGTCCTAAAGCCACCACTTATTTCCATTTGCTCTACTGAATAATCTCTGTCTAATCACACTGAGACCAGAAAACTGAGATTGGTATCACCTCATTAAAACTAATAAAATGGTTCACCAAATCTTCATATGAGATGAAGGTGTAAGGTTTAGTCAAGGCAGACTTATTTTTGTTACACAATTTATCTTTTTTCTTAAGAAAAACATTTATTTGACCTGTAAAAAGATATCTAAAGGATGAGAACATGACTGAGTGGTAGCTGAGAGCTGCACAGGATTCCCAGGAAAATCATAATGACTAGGAACTGTTAGAGAAAATGATGTGTTTGGAATGTTCTCCACACCTGCATTTCAGGTGAACTAGTCTGCTCACGGTTGTTTTGTCCTATTTAATATTTTAAGCTTAACTTTTTCTAAAACTTTACTTGACTATCAAGAAAACTTACAATATTGCAATGAAAACAAAAGCTGTATTCAGTACTGCTACTCAAACCCACTCCAGAAATAAGGAGATGCAGCCTCACCCTTTATTTGTCATTGGACCAAGCAATACCCTTGCTCATTTTTGGGGAATGCAGGACTCTCCCTCTCTCCTGATGCAATCTCATGTAGCAAATCAGCAGGGAAGAGAAAACTGAGAGCTTATGCTTGGAGTCACAATCTCCCCTAAATCTCAGTTGTTACATTCAGAACAAAGGGTCTTTTGGCCCTTGTATTCCACCCATCTCCTCCAAGACAAATTCTGCTTTAGGCTGTAATCTTGAAATATCACTTGCACAGCCCTCTCATGGCCAAGAGCTCATCCTCTGCTCAGCTAGTGCTCCCTGAAAATCCCTGCACAGCACACACACGTGCCAGGAGCATGGAGGGAGGACAGCACAAAGCAGAGCTGAGCAAGAATGCTCAAAATTGGAAAATAAGACTTTGTGATTTATAAAGGGGCAGAGCTGAGATAATGTATATGGAACCTAGCACGTGCACGTGGAATACTTCTTTGCTGATACTAAAGATCCTCTGAGACAAGCTTTGGCTGTTTCTGTTTTACAGAGGGGGGTGATGCTAAGCACAATCCACAGAATTCCCTCTCGTACTTCAGCTCTCCCCCAGCCTGGCCAGACAGAGCCAGACCAAAAGGCTGGGACAGACCTCACTGGTACAGATCAGCCCCTCAGTCAGGGCCTGGCAAACAGAAAGATGCTGCTGCTCTTTCTGAAAATCACCAACTTCAATTCCAGGTTTGGCAGGTTTCCTGTAGGGCTGAAAGGACAATTTTGGTGGAACACTCACATCTCGTGTGCTGGGTAGCAGTGGTGCAGTGCAGAACACATCTAAATCTCCCATGGGAAAAATAAAACCCCAAGTAATTCAACCAACTTTTTTTTTTTTTTTTTTCCCAGTGAAAATATACAAGATAAAATCTTCACAGCCCCGCCATGATGCTGTGAAGTACAGGGAAAGGTAAATGAGTTCTGCTAACTTGGACACAAATGCACAGCTTTGGCCTCTCAATGATGTCATGAAGAGCTTCTGTTCTTGAGAAGTTTGCCCTAAAAGGTCAAATTGTGATTCCCCTTGCAATTAACACTGAAATTCCACTGATTTTGAGTGCAATGGGATTTCTGGCTCCAAGTTTGTTATTAAACTTTGAAAAGCCACCAGACTTTATAAAGACTTCAGATGAAGTCGGTTGCCAGTTGCAGTAAAGTATTCATAGGAGCTGGTTTATCATGTAGCAAAAAGTTACACTGAGATGTTCAACTTAACACAAGATGATTATCTTGAAGGATAAATTGCAAACTCCCCACTGGAAGTTTAGAGCAATACATACCAATTTTCAGGCTGAAAGCCATTTGTAATCCTTATGGCAATGTTCCCAGATGAAATCATGCTGGAGACTGTTACAGGACTCTGCATTTATAATGAGCAAACTTAATGCTCACCACCAGCAGTATTTATTTGCTACCCTGCCTTTGGCATAATAACTATGAGGGATAAGAAGCCTGATTCACCACTACTTTATTTCATCTTTGAACCATATTTTTCTCCAGATGAATCCATGAAGTCATTTACTGTCAGGAGTAATATATTAACATACTAGGTCCAAAGTCTCATAGCAGATTCATACTTGACTGTAACTTCAGCTAAAGAGCAGTCTGGTGGATTCCAGTAAATCCTGACTTAGCTCCCATTGCCTTTACTTGGCTATTTGTATTGCTCCTGATTCCTATTCTGGCATTTCTTGTTACATAAACACACCTAAAAGAGCTTTCCAATTCTGATAAGAAAATGCCCAACACAATCCAAATTCATTCTGAGCAACACAAACATATACATCACTAAGATAAAAATCAAGTGTTTTCCCATTTAGTGTTCATGTAGGAAGTGGCAGAGGAGAGAGGCTGAGCTGCCCTGTAGCAACAGCATCTCTGTGTCTTGTGCTGCCCTAAAACACTGCTGAGGGAGGAAATACAGGAGAACATGGGCTGAGAATTATAGGAAGTTACCCCTAAGCCACAGGTGAACCCTCAGAAGATTCATGCTGTTTTTGGAGGGAGGTTTTTAGCCTGATGATTCAACTTTAAAACCATTATGATGATATTTATCCGTGTTGAGGATCTATTAACTACAAATCTTGCCTTAGTGAAGAGCTGACAAACAGCTCTGGTATAACAAGTGTAGCAACACCTTAACTTAGATTTTAATTGTATTAAAGTGTGTAAGAAAGACTCACTATTTCACTTCAGTTGTTCAGATTTACATCTACTGAATTAAGGCACCAGCATACTGATTATGTGACCTGCTTGCTCTTCTTCATGTCCATGCACTAATTAAGACCTGAACTCTGAGCAAAAATATTTGATAATAATAAAACCAAAGCGCTCAGAAACTTTAAATAATACAGTCTGGTGCTATAAATACATGCTTAAAGACACAAAAATGTTAACATTTTAATAGAAAATAGACAGGTACTAAATGCCAGACCTTTTCTTTTTAATTTAAATTCATGAACTTATATTGCAGTGGAATACCTAATTCTGGTGCTGCCTACTTTGGTATTCTGCTTTGGTTTAATTTAAAACAAGCAAACAAAAATCCTATTACTTAAGCTCCACTTTTTAAATTGAATAAAACTGCCAGTCATGGGTTTTATATATGCTCTCAGTATTTACTGCCATAGTTCTCCTAATTCTGGTAAGTATGGAATTAACGTGTCCTGGATAAATTAAAATTTTACTTGATTTGCTTCCTAATGCTTCTCTAGGTTTTGCTCTTTTCTCTGCAGAAGACCTTTACATCTCTTCCACAAGAAAAAAAAATTTAAAAGGCAGTAAAATAATCTGGAACCATTCTGGCATCTGTGTCCTGTTTTTCTTTTTAAAACATATTGTCTTAGGGCTCCTGTGGCTTGGACCAATCCTTCATCCTTTCCCACCAATCTCTCTTTAACCCTCAGTTTTCCTTGTGGATTCCTAAAGAACCCCACTTCTTTCTTACCCTGTTTTCTTTTCCTTCAACACATATTCACCAGGGAAAAAACAGCCTTTGTTTCCATATGCTGATGCACTGGTCCATCCTTTAAAGCAGAGCTGACTTCTAGGCAAATTAAAATCTGAGCTAGTTCACTGCCATCTGTGTATAAGCATTTGGTAGTTCAGCATCAGTAAGTTTAAAAGCAGATTTTTTTTTTACCTTTTCATAGCTAGGCCTCCAGATTACAATGGGCACAGTCACATTCAGATAACTGTGTGTTCAATAATGCACATCTTCACCTTGAACCTCTTCCAAAGTCATCAAGTCCTGCCATGCAGCCTATTTTCATGCAATAAAGTACAGCTTTTCCACTTAAAATTGACCTTTGCTGCTTTCCTCACTGATGTCAAGACTCATGCCCACTTCAAATCCCTCCTGAATGCTTCTGATAACTCGGTTTTCAGGCTGCCTCTCAGGAAGGCAACATCCTGCCTCTTGTTCTGTTTTCCACGCTGCTTCAACTGCTTGTCTTCATTTTCAAAACCCTTCTGAACCCTTCTCTTGTTACTTATCAGCCAGACAAGTATCACTAACTTATCATCCAGCTCCTGATTGCCAGCTTTCACTGTTCTCCATCCATTCCACAGAATCTCCCAAATGTAAAAAAAAAAAAAAAAAACCCCAAAAAAATCAGTAACTTTAATTCTGCTGATGAATCCAAAGCATTACTCAAGAATGCTCTGTCAGTACCTCCTACCATTCCCTTCTCCCAGAATCTCCTGTTTCTAATATTCTATTTGTAGGCTTTAGCTCTTCAAGTAAAGGGCATAGGTTTTATTCTGAGGTTGTAGAGCACTTGATACAAAAGACATCTGGGTTATTATTGGGATGCCCAGAACTGCAATAATAAGCATAATAATTAAAAAAGATGCAGTGCCAGGGATGAATCAGGTAGCTTACCACACCTCAGAAACTGGTTCAGCTGATGGTATAACCTGAGAGTTTTCTAAAATAAATTGTGTTATTTCTACCACTACCATTATTTTCTAAACTAAATTTGATGAATTTTTTTGTCTACAAGGATGTTAAGGCAAATTCCAACCAAGTGCCACACCCTCTTAAGATCCTCTAAAAGTAAACACCTTGATCTCAAGGGTTTTGATGTCCTTGTTTTAGGTTTTCAGTTTGTAGATTCATTTAGTTTTGCTTTGTAATCCAGCTCTGTCATGTTTAATTTTGTATGGCAGTGAGCGATGACTGTGGATACAGAGGTCCTTTAACTCCTCTTGTGTTCCACAAGTGCTGTAATTTTTCATCATTTTGTGACAGGAACAAAGTAAGGCAGTTCCTGTACAACCCTGGAAGAATCCCCAGCTCCCTACAGGTATTTCTTAACACCTAAGCCTGCCCTTTCCCCTGGCTTCACTGAAAGGAATCACAATCTGTTTCTAAGATCAGGTGAGCCAGTCTCACCCTTCTTAGAATCACATGTGCATAGATGGCAGTTTTCCAGAGATACCATACTGACACCAACACATGCAAATTCAAGAAAAATATATCTGAAAATGTAATTATTTTTTGTGCTAAAGACAATAAAATAAAGACATTAAAACTTCTACATGGAAGTGAGGCAACACATTTTAACCTAAGCTGGTTAATGACAATCTCTCTTTTGGTTTTTTTTCAACTACTAGCAAGGACACAGTTATTCTCCCCCCACAGAAAAACCTCAAAAAACAATACACCCACAAGAGTTCATCAGCCAGAATTAAGTTTATAAAGTGACTTTCATGCAAGCACCTCTGAGAGGACAACTTGAAATGTCAAACCACCTGCAGCCAAAGAATCTGCTTGGAGACTTCAGTTACAACAGAAATGCCAAAAATTAATATGCAAATTAAAACTAAAATAAGAACTTAGAACATACCAGAGTGTCAGAGCACTTTGACAGAAGGGAAGCCCTGAAGGTTTCACCTACTCCTATTAGCAGTGTTTTCTTCAGCAGCAGTTTTAACCTCCCATTTGACCTCCTAACCTCACTGAAATAATAATACTCTGAAAGTCTTATTCTGGATATTATGATAGCTGTGAATTAGTTAGGAATACAACCCATCTGGAGACCCACGGGATGAGCAGCACCAGTGGTCTGGAGCACTACCAGTGTTCCAGCACAGTGAGGAGGGACAAAACCTTCTGCAGTGCAGCAGAGGGCCTCCAACACCAAAACAAAATGAACTTCACTTTGTTCAAACACGGGAATGTGAGAGAAACTCAGCACTGATGCACAGCACTCTCAAAGACAATTTTCTTCAGTGTTTTGTCTCTCACAAGGCTTCGGGAATTGTCTTACAGCTGAGATATTGCTATCTGGGAACATCATCTTAAAGGCTTATTACTTGCAGGTACATTGTGCATTTCCATGCACAGAACATTCAGTGCTGCAGTTTCAGTGACAAACAGCAGCTCTTGTATCAAGCTCCACACTTGAGCTCCTCAGTGGGTACTTCTGTAGTCTTTTACCAGACTAGAATTAGTCACTTCTCAGAGTAAAACCTGGCACTGTTTCCCTCATATTATCATGTTATACATGCCTGCATTGACAGAAAAGACAAATACTATAGGTAGCTTAGTTTCATGCTCAGTAACATTATTTTTAATAAACTATAACAAAAGAAATCTCTGTCAGGTTTAGCTGCCTGCTTTGTCACAATATGAATAAAGTGTTTGTGCTGTGATGTCCTTTTCTTTAAATGATTTATATGATTTAACAGCCAACTTTACAACAGAATATTAATAGATGAGACTGCTTGAATTCTGATGTCGCAGACATGACTGATAACCACCAAAGCAAAGAGCATATTTACCATTTTTTGTTGATTATCACTGTCACCACCAGTTAAACCTCTCTTTTCTATAAAAGAGCAAAGGCCATCTACATTTCCCTTTGGGTTTTTGCTGATGGGAGCCTGTGGTGTGGCTGTTCAGAGGGCAGGGGTGAGAGGTGCAGTTTGGTGCAGTCTCCCTTCCAAGGAAACAAAGGAAAGTTCCCCTGCTCCCACCTGGGAACACTCAGAAGTATTTTTCCTCTTAAACCAAGTTAAGCCCATTAAACTGAAGAAAAGAATTGCTCATATTTTAAATCAACAGCATCAAAATCCAAGCAAATCCTTAGTCACATTAGCCAACAAAAAGTAAAAATATTATGCCTTAGCTCTGAGTAATGTATTTCAAGTAATAAAGCCTATCACTTCAACTGATTTGTTTCAATCTTTACTGTTGGTCTCTCTGTAGAGACTGACAGGAGCTCATGAAGTTTTATCCATCCCAATTGTATCCTAAAGGAAAATTTCTTCCCTGAAATACTTTTAAGCTCTCCAAGGCAAGTGGAGAAATATATGTGCCTTAATAGAATAGTCTCTTTCCCTGCCCACCAAATGTCTTGAAGGAGTGGCTCCACTGTTTTCAGGGTGACAGCAAATGACACTCAGAGAAAGAAGTTCCATCTAGAATTTAAATGAACATCCTGCACACAGTGACCTCATGCAGAAGCTGGAGCTTCGATCCTGCCTATGTTCATGAATAAATTGCAAAGTTCACAAAGCTCTGCAAGTGAGATTGAGATGTGTCTCAGGCTGAAATACTCTGCTCACATCCCAGATTCCTCTTTTCTTCTGCTCTTCTGGCCCCTAAAAGAAGGGCAAAGAAAAGCATCCTTTTACATTTAAAAATACATTTCTATTACTAGGTGTACTTTTAGTGCTAATAGCATTTTTAAGGGAAAGATGGAAAAGAAAAATGCTGTCAGAAGCAACTATACACCAAGATTTCTTACCATGGGTATTTAAGCCTTAAAAGATTTTCTAAGCTAGGAAAAAACAAACAAACAAAGCAGTTCAAAAAGCAGAAAATTGCTTTGATGTTAAGGAGGACATTAATTCAACTGCCCTAGCTGTGAGGAAGCCTTACTGTGCCTGGCTGAGTGAGCCTCACTTCTCCTACAACTACCAATGCTGCCAACTCTGTGTTGTGCCCCTTGCAGGAATCAGGCTGCAAACCTTGGCAAGAAATGCAACTGCAAATACTGTGGTATGCAAAGGCATGTTGCTTAATCATGCAAATGGTATATCTCCCCCCTCACCCCCTCTATTTTCATTCATTTCATTTAATTTCATTTCTAGGCCATTCAATCATACACTGAAGGCTTGAAATAAACTCAGGCCCTTCACAGGCCAAGCAGAAGAGGCTCAGATTTCTGAGTAGCAGCTTATCAGATGGATGAGGCAGCAAAATAAAACCAACAACTCTAAACCCAGGCTGTTTAAATGACCTTCAAGTACAACACTGAATAGCTAAAATAGCTCTGCTAAGCTCCAGGCTGCCGAGGTACCACTGGGCTGTGACGCTGAGCTGCCTTCAGCACCAAAGACAGATTATGTCAGATTTTCCCCTGCATTTTCTGCTTGTCTTGGAAGGCTTTATTTTAATATCTGAAGTAGATTATCCCATAACAGTATCTGCAGGACACAGACTCAAAGAATAGAAAAAGCCTGCTGTCTTGCTGTTTAGAATTAATACAAAACTAGGCACATCAGTCACTCATAATTAAAAGTCACTGAATGTTCACAATATAAATAACAGTTCTTTCAGGACTGTTTTAAGTAAATTAATTTTACAATATCCTTTTGATTGTTCTAAACCAACAACAATTACTACTGTTAGCTTCTTAATTTGCATATGAATAGAAACACTAGTAAGGATTATTACAATTGTCTATTGTACAATAAACTATTTATTGATTTGTATTATTTTGTGCAGATTGTCCCTAAAACACAAATCTATGGCCCTAAACAGGCCCTGCAGGGCTAGATATTCCCTTGGAGGGCAGGGGTGGCAGAGGAGAAATCGTGGTTTGGGAATGAATTAATAATCAGTGGAATGGAATTCTCCCTCCTTCCCAGGGCCTGTGTCCACAACAGAGGGAATGCTGTGCTAGGGCACTGCAGTCCTGACCCATGTATCCACCCCAGACTGTACTGAGGGAGGGCAGTGACCCTCTCAGTGGCTGGAGACAGCTCCAAAGCCCAGACAGCCTGTGCAGGAGCTCAGGAAAGGGGCAGCTCACACCCTGTCCTGGTCCCACCTGGGCAGTCGTGACCTGTGACATGAATAAAGTGTGAAAAAAACCAGAAGAGCAGAGCTAAGTTTGACCCAAAGCCACATTAATTTTACTTAGCTTTCCACCCAGACTAAACCAGACTGAAGTAAAGCATCAGATTTTCAGTCAAAGTCCTGGTCCAGATCTCCCCTTGGTACACACCTGGAGGACACAACTACAGCCAACTACAAGTCATTCCTTCAGCATGCTCCTTTCCAGGTCACTGTTGTCAGCCTCTTAAGCAGAATCTGGGGGCAGCAATTTGTCAGTCTCCAGCACAACTCACTCTGTGACTTGCACCTGTCACATTCACCGCAGGAAGACAGTGGAGTAGTTAAAATCACACTTCCCACAGTTTTGATCTTCTGTATGAAATCCCTTTGTGTGCTTCAAGCCTTTCCCTGCAAACTGAATTGCATCAGCCCTAAAAGGAGGTGCCAGAAAACTTTGTTCCTGCAACAGGCATGGAACAATTTGGGAGATGAATGGGAAGCTGAGGTGACAGGCTACATCCTCATCTGAGATGCTGAATCACACTGATGTACCTAATCCTGGTATGGTGTTGAGCACTCTCTAAATAAAACTAACTTTACATCCTCTATGGCACATGGGGCACCAGATTTACTCTCCTGTTGCACAGAGTATCTCTGACTTGTTTGAAGCTGCTTTGCATTTAAAGCCTGTTCTAATTATTTTTTAATTAAAACCATTTCATGGCTGTTACCCAGAAACCATTTCCTTAGGCACTGACTGAAATCCTTGGGCCAGCCTAGCTGAACATAGAGCTTTAGTCACTGTCCTTTTATCCCAAAGTACCAAGAGTTTATCCTTCACAATCAGCTGGCTCCATCCCCACCATTACTTACACTATTGACTCACAGCTGCCACTGTTTTGTACTGAAGGTGAAACATTTTCGTGGGTTACTCTATTTGGTTATAGTTACCTTATATCTTTAATGCTTGGTTTGCTCCTTTAAAGAAGAGGTGTCAGAAGTATTAGAGTTTTTTTTTATACCTATCTTGAATCTTTGAGAACTTTTAGCCTTTTGGGGAAGTGATGGACCTGAGGTCATGGAACTTTTCTTCACCCCTGTCCAGACAATATATTTGTCTTGGAGTTGGCAAATTCAGGAAGAAATGAATTATTTCAATGCCATTAATTTTCCCCACACAATGGACTCTTCTCTTTCCCAAGGTGAACTGGGCTTCATCTGCTTTTATGGACAGAATAGGAAAATGAAGTATCATGAGATATTTTCCTTGCTCTAGCTGATCCTGCTTAAGCAGGGGAGTTGGACCAGGTGATCTCCCGAGGTCCCTTCCCACCTCCAAAATTCTGTGTCTGTGGGAAATAGTTTCCCAAAAGAACAAGGCTGAAAACTGCTGGAGAGCAACAAAGTTGGAGGGACAGGAAGAATCCTAAGAGGTAAATGTTTAACTAACAAAGAAGTTAATCAGTATTGATGTTTAGAAATCTAAACAGCGCCAAAGAAGCTGAAGTAAACATCAAACCTGACACAGTATTTGGAGGTGATGTTATTTCTTCATAGTGTCCTTAACTACAGCGCTATCTCAGGGAATACTGATCAAATTACAGAATTTCTTCAAATTTATGTGCAGCAAGTAGAGTCTGCAGTAGAGTCTGCCCAGAAATGGGTGCTCTGCAGCACACAGTTAATCCATAATCATTCAGGGTGGCTCCTGCTGGAAGCGGGGAAATGAGGCACCTCAGAGTGTCACACACCTGGCAGAGTGACATGCAGCTCACTTGACAGCTCCTATTTAAATGTGCCTTGAGTGCTCAAGAAGGTCCCAAGACACTCAGTCTACCTTTATGCAAATACTCACAGTTACTCCAGTTACTCATCATATTGAATTTAAAAATGCCATCTGGGGAATAAAACAAACAAACCTGCTCCAGGAATGCTCACACCCTCCTCCCCAAATTCAACAAGAAAGAGCTTAAACTTGATGAGATGTTTATATCAATCCAGTAGGTGGAAGGACTTAGTGATGTGACTGCATTGGACACAAATAAATTGAATTATGATTAGTCAGCCATTGCCATAATTTGACCCAGCGGTGCTGACAGCACACAACCCTGAGGCCAGCTGGTACCCAAAATATGCTCCATCCAATGAAAACACTGTGCAGGCACAATTTAACAAAGGAAACCTTTTTTAGAACACTGCATCCCACTAATGCAATGGTATTTGATAATAATTTCTATTTGAACAACTTAAGGTTTCCTCACATAAACACATTTAAGGACAAGTAAAAAATTTAAGGGTTTGGTTCTGTATTAATATAAAATAGAAGATCCCAGACAGCCCCCAAACCAACACGAAATTCACAGCTCTAATTTACCATGATCTACTTCTGCCACACTGAGTCCTGTCCTTGCCCTTTTGGTCAGAGACCTCCATCCCAAAGGCAAAGCAGAATGATCTAAAAAATTCCAGGTTTAATGCAGCAACCTCAGTTTTATCCTTTTAAATTTTTTTTTATTTAAACCTCTGTCATGTTAGCAAAACCAGTGAGTTCATGAGCTGTGTTGCTATTTTTAACTTCCCAAACTGCCATTTGTGAGTCAGTCAATGCAGACATCACAGTTTTGAGGCAAATTTGAGAGCTTGAAAGCACCAAAAATAACTGCTGAAATGGAATATAGCATGCTGAACAAATCACTATGTCTTTAACACAGCAAGAGCAACAAAGCTCCAGTGTCCACAATCAGTGCAGTTCCCTGCCAAAAAAACCCAAAGTTAATTCTGTAGTAACATCAGAATGACTTAAACACATTCCTCAGCTTTTCCACTTGATTGCCCTGAGCCTTTATGGACAGCCAGCTGAGCAGATAGGCTTGGCATAACAGAGCTATCGCTGTACAAATTTGTGCAATCACACTTTGGGAGAAATAAAAATAATAAAAAAAAAAAACCCAAAATAAAAACAAATAAAAAAACCCCACA
>WEIU01009640.1:450013-499706 GCA_013389925.1 Aegithalos caudatus | reverse complement strand
AAAAAAAAAAAAAAAGAAAATTAATTCAAGAAATTTAACAACTATTTTTAAATCTCTACAAGAACACATTAACCTCCCTCTCCGCCTCCCAAATTTCTTTAAAGGCATACCATTATTCATCCACTGTAACAAACAAGTACTATTTCTGAACCCTCTCAACGGAACTGAAATTCCAAGATAGCTGTGATTGCCACTTGGCTGACATGTGAGTAGATCCATGAGCCAAAAAGGACCACCAGTTTTACACCCTGCTCCCCCATATGCCACCTCCTTACCTCTAAGTGCCATGATTTGTACTGCATTAAATTATATTTCCAGAGTTGTGTCAGCCTTGATGACCTCAACAATTACTTCCTGTGATGGCCACTGACCTGCTCTGATGGGAATGTGCACCCTATTCCTAATGGACATCCAACTGGCTTTTATTTCTAGTCATTGGCTCTTGAAGCCACCCTAGATTAAAATCTCTAGTATCTGATATATTCTTTGGGAAAAATACATCCACTGTGTAAATATATTCAGGTTGAGACTGAACTCAACTTTTGCTAAGAGCTAGTTTGATTGCTGATTTAAAATAAATTATCTGACAAACATAGCTCTTTCCTTGGCTTCCAAATCAATGCAGGTTTTTTTTTCAGAGTTACTCATAGCTACTCAATCAACATTTTATGTGAACAAATAATTTCTGACATTCTCTGTGCTTCCCAATTGGACAAATGATGGTTAATGAGCAGGACAAAAAAAAAAATCCCTGGTTCACAGAAACACACTGTGGATGCAATCATTCCATAAACATTTCTGCAAATAACCACACTCTGCAAGTGCTGAACAATACCAGAGAAGAAGCTGAGGCTGAATTGCTGATCAGAATCTGAATGAAGGCTATGGAAGTAATATGGCTCATGTAATTACAGAGGGAGTTAAATATGCTTTCATGGGGACTGAACTTGGTCCATGAATTCTAAACGAGCCAGTGGATGACTTCAATTAATGGAATGACATAATAAAATTATCAATAAAGCTAAAGTAATGATAAAGTGAATTTTCCATCTACCATATTAACTACCTTCTCTAATACTTAACAACATACTGTTAAGAATTTGAGAAACAAAAATCTGACCTTCAGGACTTCTGTGTCTCATGAAGTAATGAGAGACAGTGTAGTATTAATCAAAAGAATGTTTAAATTGACAACCATCCCACAATTACTACATCATCCATCTCCAAGTGCTCTGCATGTGCTCCAATAACTGTTAGTTTTATGCTGAATTTAGATTGTAAGCGACAATTGGTTTTAAAAACTGCTGATTGAACTGCCAATTTGCAATGAGGAGAGACATCTTTAAAATATGGATAACTCTAGTAAGTGCTACATAATATCCAGCTCTGATCTATTTCAAATTAATGCACTTACAAAACGTGAGTGCTCCCATAGTATGAGACTGTGAGAGCAGAGTGCAGGCACCCAGCACAGCTGCTCTGTTCTCCAAGAGTGTGAACTAAAACCATTTCCACATTAGCAAAGGAAAGCCCTGCCCTTCTTTAGTGGTTGTACTGCATCATCTCATACAAGAAGTGCTTGTTTGCAGAGTGAGAGCCCGGAGGGGGCAGCTTTGGGCCCCAGGATCAGGGCAGGAACCAAGCCCTGCAGAGGCAGCAGCAGCCCCCAAACCACCACACCCTGAGAAATTGGGGGTGTGGGCACCAAAGCCCTTCAGCACCAGCCCACAGCTCTGAATCCAAATCCAAAATCTAGTGTCAGGCTTATCATCTAGAAGCCCAGCAATATTTCACCTCCACATTTTCAAATGTTTTGATATTTTAACCTGCTGAAATCAATTTGACCAAAACCAACCTTACAAAAAACATCACTTATAGCATTGTACAAAGAAAAAAGAAAAAGCCTGGAAATGTATGTGCATTTTTATTTCCTAGATGCCAACAGTGCTGAAGTCATATAATATTCAGGATAACAACTCTAATCTCTTCTAAATTAAAAAAAAGTACATGAGAGCTTGAAATGCTCTGATAATTTTAAATTCTTAGGCATTGCAGTTGCTCTCAACAGTTTCAATTACATTTTCAATGCAGCATTTTTTTTATTACAGATATCCTGGGCAAATTGCCTTAACAATGTAAACTAGGGAAGAAAGCTCTTACAGTGACCATGAGAATCTCTAATAATTATTTGAATCTTATAAAATTCAAAAACAAAAATCAAAATAGGGCATTACATAGCCTGGAAATCAATTTAGTTTGATATTCCACTTGCCTTCTTTCTGCACCAGCCTCATCTATTTAACAAAATGCTGAATAAATTGTTTCTGGTCAAACTATAAAGACAGCAGATAACTCCTCTTCTTCCATATCAATAACAGACATATCAACTGTGGACAAGATAACCAGAAAAGATGACAAAGATGGATTTAGTCATACAGAAAGGCAACAGAATTCAGGATGAAGAGAATAGCCCAAAGGCTGAGAGGCAAATGCAACACCTAAAGCAATACAGAAAACAGGCAAGGTAATGATAACATGACACAAAAAACACAAAGTGAAAATACTTCATAAATTATTAAAACAAAATCTGTGAGAAACCTTCTGTGATGTACAGCATCATCAACTAACTAGTTTTTCTTAAAAGCAGCAAATAAAAGCCCTCCCAAAGAAACCACACAGAGAGAAATCCCCCAGTCTAAACTGTGTGGTCCAACAGAGGGGAACAGAGGTGTTAATTGATTAATTAATTAATCCCCCTGTCTCTCCACAGGAGCATCCTCTGTGGCCTCAGGATGCTGCTCTGAGCACTCCACAAGCTCCCCCACTACTATTTTTTGCTGACATGATGCATTATTCTTTTCTGCAGTAATGTGATGAAAGCTGAGTTTATCAAGTCTAGGTAAATTACATCAGATTTTTTGCCAGTTGAAGTTTCTATTATCTCTATGGAAATCCTGCCTTGCTAGGCAAAAGCTGAGGAACTGAATGTCTTTGATAGCATTTTCTGAGTACCCTTCTGACATTGCTTTTGATCAGCATTTGCAATCTTTTCTCCCATTAAAGGGTAACTTATGCTTGTCTGTCTTTTCAGCACATCTTCTAATATATGGAAAATTGCACCAGTACCTTTACTGTAAAATATTAAATAGTTCTGCTATCATAAAAGAGCTCTTATCCATTCTCTGAGATGAGCATTTCCCTCTTATTTAGAAGAATGGATGAGTGAACAGATACAGCATATTACAGACAACTGCTTTGATTCCTGTTACGTTTTGTGGTTAGGGGTTTTATTTGCTTTTTCAAACATGCCTCTTCCGTGGCACTGGCCAAGTTTTCTTTGACTGTCCTGCTGCATCTACTTGCTTAAAGGAGCAGTCATTTCTCAATCAGAAAAAATGCTTGGCTATTCTTTTTTTTTTTTGAGCCTTCTTGGCTCTAAGTTTTGAAGTAATTCAAGCTCTTAATACTCTTCCTCACAGCACTTAAAAGAATTGAACTGCTTTTTCAATTCTTGCTTTTTAACTTCAGCTCAGGC
The DNA here is from genome assembly GCA_013389925.1 of Aegithalos caudatus. Lineage (NCBI taxonomy): Eukaryota > Metazoa > Chordata > Aves > Passeriformes > Aegithalidae > Aegithalos > Aegithalos caudatus. The sequence continues at coordinate 496,171 of WEIU01009640.1, read as the reverse complement.
CCTGAAACCTGGATGCCAAGAGTAGTGCTTTAGCCAGATCACTAATTTCAGCTTACAGGAGTATTTTCCTTTTTCATTCATGCTCACCTTCAGCAGTGATCCCGTACACGGGGGAAGAAAACAGATTTCAGAAAACATTTTAAAGTTCTTTTTCATTCTAGACCATTCTATTGAAACAAAGAAAAAAATTCTTCAAAACAAAACCATTTCTCCAAGACTACAAAAATCCTATATGCTTCCAAGTTAGAAAATCAATGTTACTCTTCGGAAAAAAAAATAAATTATTTTTCGACTCTCTCACTTCACCATGGTTGGAGTTTCAATTCCAAGCGATCAGTTCTCTCAATTCTCACAGGCACAAGCAATGTTTTCACACTACATGGTTTCAAACACAAAAATAAATAAGCAGAAATATCTATTCCATTATTTCCAAATTGAGGGATGTAAAAGATATTCCCTCTGATCCAGAATAATGCAGTTCTACAGCTTTTTTCCTCTGCTTTTGTTTTCAACCAGTGAAGTGTAACATACAAAAGACCTATCCCGGGTCTGAAACTGAATTCTTTTGAATTCCAGTGCCTTCTACCCTCTCAACAGAGAATGACATTCATTATGTCTGATACTTTCATAAATAAAGAGACAGGTTGCTCTCTATCCTATTATTATAAAGACCTCGTATTCAGCTGCAAAATAAAGTGTGCAAATCCTTCAGACCTATCAGACCCACACTCACAAGCTATAAATTCAACACCATGGATCTCCACCTGCAATGAAAAACTCTCTTATTCAGGTTGGAAAAGACTTTTAAGATTGAGTCCAACTGCAAACTTAATGCTGCCACAGGAGGTACAGAAATAATTCACTCATGGCAAATGGCTCAGTGTGAAACTGCTCCAAACCCAGAAACCAGATTAGCAGATTCTCCCTCTGAAACTTTGCACTGAAGGAAATAATGAGAATTTATTATACAGCCAGAATCAAACTTAAGGAAAAAGATTAAAAAATGAAAACATTATACAATGTGAAATGTCTTAATCCAGAACACATCCCCAAGAAGAAAGCATTGCACTACCTGTGCTAGGCCAAGGACTGGTTGGTTTTGAGAGCCTTTGAAACATCTCTGTAGCTCCCTGATGTACCTGTCATATATTCTAAAGAGGCTGCAGCTTTGAATTTATCTTCTCAGGTACACTTTGGAAAGGATTGCAAAAAACTAACATCAGATTTTGCTTCCTTGGCAAACAAGGTCACAATTCCTATTAACTTTACTATGATCAAAATCAAAATTTATGCACTGAAAGAAATTAGCAGAAATATAAATAGCCTTAATAAACTACTCAGCAGGAATGTCTTATATAAGACATTAATTGCCACAGCAATTTACACAATATGTTTAAAATAAAAAATGCAATTTATTAATGCTGATAACCATGCTTTCCAGATAGTTTCAATGACTCTCTATCTTCTGTTACTGAGCAATCTAGACTGGGGGAAAGAAAAAAAAAAGGAAAAAAGAAAAGGAAAAAAAAGGCTATTTATTGCAGAAAAACATCCTTGCTCCCAGAAATCAAGCAAGTAAATAAAAGTTAGAGTTAGGCCCAGCGCTTATATCATTCCACAGGAGTTCATGAAGAAGGCAAACGACAACAATGAGCAGGCAGGGCTGTCAGATGGAGCCCCTGGAAGAAGAGGAGCACAGACCCTGGCAGTCAGACTGCCTGGCCAGCCTGCCTCTCTGCATGGCAATGATGACAGACTCACTTTGGCTGGGCAAGGAGAGGAGTGTGCAAATCCCTCAGATCCACGCTCACAAGCTAAAAACTCGACACTGCTGATGTTCAGCTGCCATGAAAAACTCTAATTTAGGCTGGAAAAGACTGCTAAGATCACCCAGCCCAACTGCAAACCCAACGGTGCCTCTTGCTCTGCTCAGGCTGTGACTGCTCACTGCAAAGCACCTGCACCAGGATAACAGTGGGTGTTTTGTACAGCCCTGTCAGTGTCTGCACAGGTGAAAGGACCATCCTCAAGCAGTGATTGCCCAGTTCAGCCCGTGGCAGGAAGAGCTGGGGCTGCCAGATCAGGCTGCCCTGTGCACAGATGCTGAACGTGCCCAACATCTGCCTCCAAGACAAACGTGAACACCAACCCTGAGCTCTCATGTAACTGGGAGCTGTTAAACAGCTGCTCTGCTCCCCTTTACTGCCTAAAAAAGGCTGCCTGAAATGTTTTTATTGTAGATACCTCATCTTCAGGGCAGTGATTTTTCAACTCTGAAGGGCCAGTCATTGATCCATCTGCAGGTTTTGTTGTTTTCTTCCTTATTCCCTGACAATCAGCATCTGTTGCATGTGGGGCATTCTGTTAAACTATTTTCTTGCACAGGGTCTCAGTTTACAATGCTTATGTGTTTTACACACACACTTAACAAACTTCTAAATAACAAGACATTTTCTGGAATGTATGAAAAATATCTGTATGAACAATCACCATGCTAAGAGATTTGATGGAAGAAAACATAGCTTTTATAAATATATATATATGATAAACATTTTAAAAGAAGCATTCATGAACCATGCAAAGAGTTCTTACAAGTTTAGAAGTTTCTGGGAGTTTTTGCAACTGCTCCCAGAACTTCAGACACTGTGCTTAGAATATACATTATGCTTTCAGGTCAGAGTCTTGTACAGTGTGAACTGGCACAGCTTTTTGTGTTGGCAGGACTCCCTTCCACTGTCTTCAGTGGAGATGCAATAATTCATAGCAGGCAGGGCTATAGACACTGGTGTCAGTTCTGCAATCTCTTGCAAGAATATGAAATTATATAAATGGGTGTCCCTGCTCACCTGCATTTCTTTCCTAGTGATTCTCCCCATTTAGTCTTCTGACCCTGGCCCTCAACTTGAATTCCTCAAAATCTAACTGGTTTCTACTGACTATCACATCTCTGGACGAGCTTTGGGGTTTAACTGCTTGTAAATTGAGAATTATATGAGCCAGAAGCTTTTGAACAAAGGAACAGAACTGCCCATTATCCCCTCAGTCACAAGCAATTTTCAAGGTAAATCTGCACTTAAAGTATCACTTCATTGATTGATGGTACTTATTTATTATATAATAAAGTCTCTAATAATGTGGTATTTCATCCTCATAAAAGAATCTTCTAAACTATCACTCAGGAGCAGTTTTAATGCAAGTGACACACTGTCATCAGATTGCCTTCAAGATTACAGGCCTGGTTAAATAGCAGTCTTAAACAACAACAAACATCAGGGCTCAGCAGATCCCAGAATTAGGAAGGGAATGCAGTCAGCCTGGGGCATGTACTTACTGCAACTAAAACAACCACCTTTTCCATGCAGAACAGGAGCCCAGCAGGAAATAGATCTTCTAAAGCCTAAATGTATGACTGAATTGTTGCTTTACTTGAATGAGTTCAGGAATTAGAACAGTACCTTTATCCTTTTCTACGTAAACCACTTAAAAAAAACCCCAGCAAAACCCCCAGAGCCTCACATAAGCTTTGTTTTAGGTACTGTTTTGCCAGAACTGTTCTTCTGCCTTCACATTTATCTCCTCTCATGCCAAGCCACCTCATCTCCCAGTTCTCCTGACTCCCTGTATCATCACTCTGATGGGGAGCTGTTATGTTTTGCATCTAATCTTATGTGATTAAAGCCACACAATTTCTACCACCACTAAGCAGTGTAGTAGGAGGCCAGTTTAACTCCTATAGTTAACTTTTTACCATTTATTTTACCATTCTGCATTTACTTTTTTGGCTGTTTCAACAGTTGCAGAGGCTGGGTATTGTCCAGCTGTGCTAAGCAGCTGCACAGCAGGAGAGGCTTGCTGTGACAGGATAACACAGACACTGAAAGTCCCTCACAAACAGTGGCCAGCAGCACACCAGAGGTACCAAAACCACCTGATGGCCTTGGTCTGTGCACATCTAACAGCTGCCTGCTGCTGTGGTGGCTGGAGGAGCAGCAGCAGGTGCTCAGGTGTGATGGGGATGTTCCCACAGATGAGTCTGGGGGAGATAAGCCAAAACTCTGTGTGTGGCCTACAAATGGAGCAGAAATGAGAGTGCTGGTTTGGGCAGAGAGTGTCTAAAAGCAGGAATGGAAAGATGTGATGCTTAGTGAGAAACATCTTTCAGCAACAGGATCAGGGGAGGATGAGATACTTAGGCAGCCATGCTGTTCAGATGCCACCACTTAGACAAGGAAGCTGTCCACAGAAATTCTAATTAATCTGTGCAGCATTTTGTAAAGAATTCTTTCTTAATAAAGGTGAAGGAATAGCAATTCAGCCCTTAATTTCATAGAGGTGCATTGATCATCACCCCTTTTGTTTTTTTCCACTAGTTGAATATTCAAGGTGCTCTACTTGGTGAATGGTAACTCCCAAAATGCCCAGGCTCCAGAACAAAATACAGCTGCCCTGGAAGGACCCTTTGAAGATGGAGGGAGGTAGGAAACACACCTAATCACAGATTGTAGTTTTTCAAGTGCCTTCTGTCTTTTCAAGCCAAGCCAAATACCCAGCTGTGAGGAATTCTTTCATATTAGTATTATCAGAGGACTACAGAAATGGACAGATTAATGTTTTGATTTTCCATTCCATCCTAGTATTTAACCTCACACAAGATTTGCATCCGTTTCTCTATCTGAAACACAATTATAAAGCACTCTAAGATACTTGCAGGAATGAACTGTGAATACATTAGTTACAGCAGACACAGTGGATTGCAGAAACGTTTGGAAATCTGAAATCACAGAAGTCTCACCACCACTAATCCTATTTCTATTTAAAATGAGACTGAAACACCACAGGACAATGTACTGCTGATCATTTAATTGCAGTATTTTAGGATATTTCCTTGCCATTTTCTACTGATTTTAATTATGGAGCTACACATAATATTTTTTATACTGTCTAGAAAAAATGGAGCATGGAATTTCAATGTCAGGTATGCAGTTCCCTTTATATTGACTTCTTTCCTATATAAAGGGTATTAAAAGGAAACAGCAGCTGTACCTATGATTGCAAAACAATTCCTTGATGTCAAACACCTTATCTAAGCCCCTTCCCATGCAAAAAGATGAAAATTCAAAAACATCTGAAAGCAGTTAGTGGGTCAGGAAGAAGGAAGTTATTCAATTTAGAAGAGGAGCTGTAGTAGTAACTAATAATAGCAACTTAACTGCATATGAGGGATTGGTTCCTGGCAGTCAGATGTATTATTGCACATCTAGATGCAAGTGTGCCAAGTGGTGGCAGCAATAAAACTGTAAATGGAACAGTTACAACAGAAAAACTTTGCATCCGAGCTAAGAATGGCATCACCCACCTGAATCACGGCACAAATCTGTTTTAGTAAGGACTACCAGGTGGAAAAAACATCCCCTTTATACAGCATTTCACCACTTCTAGAATGAAATTAACATCTTACTAGTATCTTTTGTGGCTACTGGCAAGATCACTAAGATTAAAAGGAATATTTATACAAATATTTCCAACATGCAAGAGAAGAAGTGTATGGCTGGGCTGCAGCTCTGCTTAAGCAAGAGATACAACATTGCAAGGGAAATCTCACAGAGATATGTGAGTGATGTTTGCTAGTTCTTTCCCTCTTAATACCATAATCCCTAAAACAGAAAAAGTCTAATTATCTTCTGAAAAAGTTCTCAGCCATTACTGGGATCTTACCCAAATTTGGCCTTTCTGGATGTCGTTTTTAACATTAGTTACAAAATGAAATATACATTAATAGCGAGGAGACACAACATTTTAATTATGAAGGAGCAGAGTCTTGTCATGAAAAGTTTCCCTTGCCTCTTTCCCCTCTGTCATTTGTTTGCTGCTATCTCATTTGTACAGAACTTGAGCTGACATTCAAAGGTAGTTCTTTATCTGGTGAGTACCGAACTGTGCTAATTGAAGTGACTTTTGTTATTGTTGTTTGTCTCTCAACTCTAATTAAAGTTTCTAATTGGAATTTACAGGCATGCCTGCAGTGTGCTGCTCTCAGAGATGATGTGCCAGGAGAGTTATGGTGCCCTCCCAGGGGATATGGGAATAATGGCTCTGGCTCAGGGGTGAATTGCACAGTTCCTTTGCAAACACTGAGGACTGTCTTGCAAACCCTCCTGCAGGCAAACAGTGGCTCCCACATCATTATGTGACAAATAGGGCACAGCCCATGCAGTGAGTGAGTCTGATGGATGGGATTTTCAGATATTTCTGGCTTCATCATTCATAATGTACTCAAGCAGGATGCCACTAGTGATCAATGTTAAAGGAAGGCAGTGCAGAACAGAGCTGCAGCACGTGCAGCCTGGCAGGGAAGTAGAGAATTCTCTCTGCAGCTCACCAAACTCATGCTTCCACTTCACTGTGAGGTCCAGGCACAGGGGATGAGACCACCCTGCTGCTCTGTGTTTATCTCTGAGCTACTGTGAGGATTCATTTGCTGTACAGTCAAACCAGGCAACTGACAACTCCTGGGTAAAACCACACTCCATAACTCCATAGGGTGGAGTGTTACAGGGTCATTTTGAGAAAGCAAATATAAAACCTGGGTTAAAAAAAAAATCATTCAAACTGAAGGGATTTTTCCGTTTCTCCAGTCACTTCCAAAAGTAAATCCATTTCCTTTATGTCATTTTTGCATGTGTTATTTTTAAGGTTAAATAAACTGCACATCTGTCTTTCACAAGCATCTTCTAGGCCATACAACATTAATTTTTCCTGTCAAGTTTTGTCTCAAACCCTTTCACTTAAGCCTATGCTCTTAGCTGGGGAGACACAGGTCCTAACCCTCTTGTCTGCCAAGTTAGTAAATCCAGCTGTTATACAGGAAAATGGAAAGGTTTTTGTAATTTGACTCTTTGGCACATACTAGAGTAACAGGACAACAGCAGAGAAAGAAAAAAAGGAGATTTAGAGGAGGGGTTTTCACAAGAACAGGGCTTGGAATTTGACACAGCTGTATGGTGTGAAGAAGGTGACTGTACATTGCAAATTTGTGGAAATGACACAGTAAATATATAAAGTAAAAAACCACGTTGCTTCAGATAATGCATAAACAAACTGTGAGTATATCTGTGTGTATGCAAAATATTTTAGAAGGCACTGCTTCATTCATATGACATGTACAGTTAAGGATCAGAAATGAGAGTTTTTATCAGCAAATCTGGGTCAGTGCTGACTCTCATATTCCTTAAATTCTTTCAAAATGAATAAACCAACTTCCTTGTCAAAGCATTATTATACCAGTGCTTCTCAATTTACAGCAGAAATAACGTAGTCTCTCCATAAAAGAGCTACTAAGCATCTTACCAAGGGATTGTTGCAGGAAAACAATGACAGGTACAAGATGGTTCCTCCCACACAATCTGCTAACAGCAGCAGCAAAATCAGAGATCATTAGACAAACTAACCTGTGGTGTCATTCCGTGGCAGATATACATGATTGGGATATTCTCTGTGTCTGGCCCTTGATCAAGGCACAAATCACTTTTCAGGGAATTCTGCAGCTAAAATAAACAGAAAGAAAAATAAATCAAGGAAATTTTACGTCAGAAAAAGATGGTGGATTACTTTCTTTTCTTTGAAAAAATAAATCACACGTCGTTGAGGAAGGAAATATGCAAAATTAAAATACGTTGCAGCAAAGATCTTGTAGAGAAAGCATCTGGACTAAATTATTCCTTGCAGATAATCTAGCACCATATTGATTTCAATAATGTTGCAGAAAGTTTCAGGCAGGGTATATTTCAAAAAGCCTTCAGAGATAGCAATAATTTTTTGATATACGTTTTTAAAGTATTTAGTCTCTGGTACACACTTTATACAGAACCTGAATGTATCCTGCTGAGCAAGACAGATGAGGTATTAAACAGCTTTTAAGAATCACTCAGGAGAGTCTTCTGATTTCCAGAAATAATTCAAAAAACTGCTTTCAGCTGACACCTGGAGACTTCAGGGCAATTTCCATGCACCAGCTCCCCTGATTATTCTGGCCTAACCCACGCACAGCAATGAACAGACTGCAAAGTACTTGGCTCTGGTCAGCACAAAAAAAACCCACCAAAAAAACTGTGAAAAACCTGGGCAATGCTGAGACAGAGTTTTCTGAAAGTGAAGTGCTAAATTAATGAGCACAGATAGCTGTGAGGCCTGTTCAGAGTGTGAGGACAAAGATGTGGATGCACACCCATGGATGTGCATAAAGGTGTTCAGAGGTGTAAGACTGGCTCAGAGAACAGGGGGAAACTGCCTGATGGAGGGGAGATGTGGTTTGCAACCACCTGTGATTAACCAGGCAGTTCTCTTTCTGCCCTTTCTGGAGAAAATTCAGGGTGCAAAGTGCCTCTGAGGGAATGCTGTGCACCAACACCTGCAGCAGGGGGTGAGAACCTGAGTCAAACTACAGCACACCTTCCCCACTCAGAAAAGTGCATCTTTGAAAGAAAATGTGTCCCACGTCTACATAGGGGCCTTCTTTGAGGAAAACAAACTCATATCTTTAGAAAGGAAGCCTAAAACTGCACTAACAGGTAAGAAGAGTGAACAAGCCAGAGGGTGAAGCCTGGCAGTGAATAAAATTGAAACCATCAACTCATCTCTACAAGACTTCCAACTCCAAACCTCACTAAATCCAGTAAAGCACAGGATGCATCTCAACATGAAAGAGAAAATATGCATTAGGTATCAATACTGGCATTACTCTCAAGAATTAAAGCCTTGAGAATTGCATAAAATCTTCTCTCTCAAAGCTTTCCATTTTTTATTCATAATGTAACCACAGCCATGACTCTAATCACAAACAGATTTCAAAGCACCCCTGTCTATCCAAACCAGTGATAAAAATCAGCCTTATTAATTCATGCCTGGGTCTATCACTACCTTTGTGTTTTCAAAACCTCTTCCATAAACTCCAATCTGAATGCTTGTGCTAGTGCTAATGTTATAAACTTTTCCACAAGAATCCCCATAATAAAGGAAGCAAAAAAACAGATACAAAACAGCCACTGACCTGTTAACTTATAACACTGTTTCAAAATTTGAGGCCCAGATTCTCAGGAACAATCACTTTACAAAATCTAGTGGCTTCGTGGCAACCAACAATTAACCTGAGTAATGCAATTTTAGCCTACCAGGACTTAATCTTACCAACAATCCAACATATAACAGACAATCCCTGTGCTGAAACCCAGAAATAATTATCATTTCACTGAATACAACAGCTTTTGGCCCACTGACATTGCTTTCTTCTAAATAGGAGGCTACTGCACAATTCAGAAAGAAAATTGCTTCCCAAATATTTACTCTCCACCAACCCCAACCCTAGCTATATGCCACAGCATAAGCTAGACCTGAATGATGCAACTATTTCCCTAACTCTCATAGAACATGAGGAAATGTAGGATTCAGGAAACAAATATGTGGTGTGTCTCTGTAGGTGCCTATATCCTAACCTTTACCTGCATTCAGACAGCTTTTTCCATTACTCAGGATTTTAAAAAATTGATGATAATGCTATAGTAGCAGTATCTCTATTTCCTACCAAAAAAAAAAAAAAAATGAAGCCAGTTGATGAATGGAAGCATTTAGAGAATCAGAAAGCAGCTGAGTTGCTTTGAAATATCACACCTTTCTCTGCTGTAAGATGTGTAAGCAAACAGTAAAGCCGACACAAGACTAGACATCCATGTGATTCTTTTACTAAAAGGATAGGGGCACTTAATCTCATGTCACACAACAGTATTTCATAAAAGAGTGAGCTGTGTATCTCACAGAACACTCCCTCTTTATCTGTTGTCACAGTTGCCCACTAATTCTTTTGTGATGGAACAAACAGGGCCTGCTCCTCACATCTCAGCTGATGACAATCATGTGCATTACTGGGCAGTACCTAAATCACAGGATCATAGAATGGCTTGGGTTGGAAGACACATTAAAGGTGATCTCATTCCAACCCCTGCCATGGGCTAGGACACTTTCCACTAGAACAGGTTGCTCAAGGACACATCCAGCCTGGTCTCAAACACCTCCAGGTGGACAAAGAGTCCATGATGTCTCTGGGCAACCTCTTTCCAGGGCCTCACCACCCTCAGAGTAAGGATTTTCTTTCAAAAATCTAACTTAACCCTGCCTTTTTTCAGTTTAAAGCCATTCCCTCTTGTCCTATCACTATGCATCCTTGTGAAAAGCCTCTCTCCAGCTCTTTTTAGCCCTCTATAGGCACTAGAAGGTTGCTTTAAGGTCTCCCTGAAGCCTTCTCTCTCCAGGCTGACCACTGTGTTCAGTTTTTCTGTAAAAAACTCTTCTTACTCTTTTAGGTTGATGAACATCTCTCAGCAGAGTATAAAATCATTGTTGCTGATTTTCATTTTGCCTTGCACAATGTGGAGTTGATCCTGAGACGAGTCCTGTAGCTCTTCCACTGCCCTTCCTTAATTGATACTGTTATTACTTCTACCTGAAAAGGACCTTTTTATCCAGAGCCACCTACAAGCAGAACCATGCCCTAGTTAGCTGCCTCCTTCTCCTCAGGAAACTCCACACTTGATTAGATCATGGCACCACTGAGGGCAATTCCATGGTGTGTGGCAGAGGCTCCTTGCACACAGGTGTGATTTTGGCATTGTTCTGAAATAGTCTGGAAGGCAACCATTATCTCATGCATTTAGCAACGACCTTTGCTGGAAATGCTATTTCTTGTATGAAAAGCCAGCATGGTTATTTTAACTTGCCATCACGAGGGGCACAGAACTATGTGGCTGTACAGGATGTACATGCTCTGTGGATTGTATGCAGGGAGTACAATCCCTTCATTTGCCAAAACACAGCAGCTGCTCTGTGGCACCCTCAGGGCTCTTCTAGAGCCATACTGGCCGACTGCACAGCTCACTTTTCTTTCTGAGGAGGAATGCCTTTCATCTGTATGATCTGCTCTTGCATTTTCTAATTAGGATTGTCATGCACAAAGAAAAATTTAATTCACAGGAATCAATTTCTGTGAAAATGACGGTGGAAGAGAATGTGAAAAGGACATCCTAGGTCTACTACCTTATTATGGGCCTGTGTTAATTTTGCTCTGCTCGTCTTCCATGCCATGCACACCTGCTCTCTCTGACTGGGGCCCTGCCAGCTTCTGAGGGGCAAGAATTGCTTCTGCCTTAATTAGCACTGTGCAACTCAAGCATGACTGCAACACAGACAAGGGCACTAGTGTCCCACAAGTAATGATGAACCCAAAATGCATGGATTTAGCTGCACTTTCTGTTGGATGAAACATAATCCTTGAACCTTGCTTGTGGTGCTTTATAGGTGGGTTTTCTATGTGAGATTTGGTTAGCTTGAAATGTTAGTCTTTGACTGTGCTACCTGTCCTAGGGTGGATCAGGGTTTCACTTAAATGGCTAATACTTTAGTAAGGGAAAGCATCAGTCTTTAACAGTTGGATGTGATGATATTAAAGGTCTTTCCATCCTAAATGATTCCATGATTCTAAATTAAGATCTGGCTACAATCTTAAGAAGGTTGCAGTGGAAATACTGAGACTATTTTGTGAATTCCCCTGCTGCCACAAACCTGTCAGCTCCAATGTGTCTGCAAAATCACACCTTGAGTATTTATTTCTGTGAAGCCATGAAGCAAACAAGCAATAAAAAATCAGGATGGAAGGTAATGTTCAGGGTACCTCACTCAGCACAAATGACAGCAGAGCAGCTGTCTCAGTCAACTAACCAGTCTAACATATTATTTAACTAGTTACTCCAAATTGATCTGATTCTTTAACTTTGAATAAGGCATTGTCTTCATGAATTACTTCCACTATTACACCTTTCTCCCCCATGGTTTTACAATGAGAAATGTAAACAAGATCCTTACCACCCCGTAGGCGACGGTATCCGAGTACATTCTCATCTCTGGATACACGCTGACAAGATACCACCTAAAGGTCTTGCACTGGAGCTTTTTCCTTAGAGCCTTCCTCTCTGAAATATCACCAATATCAATTCCAGAGTCCTGCACATGAAACAAAGAGCAGAAAAAGCCAGAGAGACATCAGTGATACACTTCTGTGTAAACTAAACACCCGGAATCTCCCTCATTGTAGAATTACGGGATAAAGTCAGTTGGCAGGGACCTGTCAGGATCATCAAGCCCAACTCCTGGCCCTGCACAGCTCCAACCCCAAGAGTCAGACATGGTTTTGACCTATGACAATAAGCAGATTTTGGCTGTGAAGTGAACCTGCTACCCACACACACAACCCAAGTGTCCCAGTTAAATATGATACAGGTCACCACGGCAGGGTCTCTTTCAGTCTGCTTTGGTGAATGGGAATACTCCTGTTGACTCCAGTGGGGTTTAGATCCAGTTTCCAATGAATATCACTGCTGATCCCTACTTTCCTGGCACTTTCCATATCCAAAGGGATTGGCAGGAAGTAGCAAGCTGCCCTAGAAACATGGGCATTGGTGGTGTCCCACTGTGGCCCAATCATTAGTGTATGGAACTTTCTGAACATTTCTGAAGTCTGGGTTACTGTTTGACTGCAAAGAGAATAAGCTCTGCTCACTTTTTTGAAACAGCACTTATTAAAGTTCTTTTGTAATGTAAAAGGAGAAGTTTGTTATTTTTGTTAAAAGCAATTGCTGAATATTCTCTCCCGTAATTTTTATTCTCCTTTACATTTCTGGCTAACCTAGTTTCTACTTTTCATAAGAGCAGATCACAAAGCATGACTTTCATAAAGGGCCTGTATATAAAAATCAATAATTTATCACATCAAAATCACACAGCAGAAATTTTTAGAGAGGGATCTAAGTGCCAATCTGTGGCTGCTCTTGACAGGAAGTAAAATGAAACATTTTGCTCCACACTTGCTCCACGACTTCTGCCTCAGAGCAAAACACATGATAAATACATTTTCATAGGGAAATCTTATCATCTATCTCCCTAAACAGCTGCTTTTACTGGACCATAAACACCCCAAAGATTTTCTCAGCCGTGAGACAAGATTTGAAAAAAACATTGAAAGCACAGGATTTTCTTAGTTCCACAAGAAAAAGGTACCTGTACAAGTATCTACATTTCTGAGCTGCTGAAGCAACCATTGCATCCCAAAGCATAACTGAATTAATGCTTATCTGGAAAAAGTATGTTTTGTTATATATTTTGGAAGCATTTTCTAACTAAAGTAAAATTGAATTCCACACTGGAAAAGTACTTTAAAATTAGGAAACTGTTATCTGGCATACACAGGTCAGACATAACAACTTTAAAATTGGTGACTCCCCTTCTCAAATCCTACATCATTTGTAAGACTTTATGTGGAACTACTCCTTAATTGGCTGCCTTTTTTTTTTTTAAACTTTGCAGCAAGTGACTAAATAAAGAGGCTTTATGGTGCTGAAAGACAATCAAGGGATCTCATGAACAGTTCCCACTCAGGCATCACTCTGGCTGCACTTGCCAGTGTTATCTGCCACTTGTGTGAAGGAAAAGGAGGGTGCCAGCACACAGGCATTCCACTTCAAGCATTAACAAGGCTTCCTGGGATCAAGTGCTAAATTGGTCCACTGCCTCCCAAATCCTTTCTCATGCAACCCTGAAGGCACCAGTGCCTGTTTGTTCACAGTATAAGAAAGAGCACCAGGAATCACATCCTTTCATGCAGCTGGAGAAGAAAAATAGCTCACAAGTAGCACCCTGGATTTATCACCACCAATAAAAGAGTGTTCCTCAAAGCTGAGAATATGATGGGGGAAAAAAAAACAACCAACAAACAAAATGAGAAGCACAGGCAGAACTCATGGAAAGCACAGTTCTTGACTCTGGGACTTGAAGAATCTTTCCTCTGGATTTCAAGTGCTTTTCTGAATCTAATTATCAAGTGTCAGTGATGCAGAAGTCACCATGGCAGTGGAGGTCTCCATTTGAAGCCCTCAGTACTTCAGAGAGGAGCCCACACAAGGCAGTCACAGCACACTGAAAAATGAGTCTGACTCTTCTTTTATTATTTTTATTAGCTCCCTAAGACTAAAACCTTTGGAGACATCTGATTTCTCAGAGATCCGGGAATTCTTCCATGGAAAAAATGTTTCCGTGTTTAACATTTGGAACAACATATTTCATGGAAAGTCTTGACTATTGTAACTAAATACATTTCTTTTACCTACAGCGTCCATTACCAGTATTCATTGGCTCCCAGAGAGAGAATTACCCCTGTAGTTATCCAGTTGCAATTTATCTTTGCATTCTTTATGAATTTGATCTCAAATTTGCACAAGATTAAGCAACACCATCACCACCACATCTGGATGAACAGGATACAAATCAGTGTATAGTACTGTACACCCTTGTTAGAAAATGGAATTTCTAAGTTTTGGGTCAATGTTATGTTTGCAAGTCAAAAAACTAAAACTTCGGTCAATCAATGAAGATCAACCAATCTTCAAGAAAATAATTAACAATATGAAATAGAAACTGAAATTTACATCTACCAGGCTAATCGCAAATAAAATTTATTTGGAATTGCTTTGACATAAAATAAGCAACCCTATCCAGTGCAGAAATGTCCTTTTCTTGCATGGACTGCTCTGCAACTACTCAAAACAGGCAGCTTGGAGTAGTGCAACTACTCAAAACAGGCCCCTTGGATTCTGTGAACAGGGGACTTTCAGAAAGGTCCTCTCCTATATCAGGTTATAGAGGATTTTTTTTTTTTCATGGTCATAGCAAATTATGTGGCTAATGTTTCAAACTAAAAATAGGATAATGACTTCTCCACTTTGCCAAAATTATCTAGTTTTAATCATGAGAGATGCAAGAAGCTACTGAGAGCAGCTGAACCAACATCAGCATTCATGCATTTAGCTGAATTCTTATTTCTAACATTTTCTTCTAATTAAACTAAAGGACAAGCATTCTGTTTCTTTTTGTTTCTTGACACAGAAATTGTAGCAAAACCACTTTCTCTGAACTGCTGTCAAATCAGAGAGATTTTATTAAATAAAAACTAACCTGCCCTTTAATTTAAGCTTAGGCTGTTTGTTTTTGCTGTAATGATGAGAGCTGTACTCTGAGTTTAACTCCAAATTCAACTGAGCCATGTTTCCCAGCTTCTAGGTGGAAACAATCTATGCACACAGTAAGTACACCTGAGTAAGTACAGTGTCCTTGCTGTGGGCCCTTTAGCTCATAGCTGTTCACAGATTAAATACCATTGACTACAGAAATGAAGAACAGCTAAAATCAAACTGAGCTCTGATGCTGGCCATCTGACATTATCTCTTCAATACCATGGACCAAGCAGTGCTCATCCATGGAAATCAGGACAAGAAGTCCAGTGGGGAGTTGCAGCAAGATTCTGCAACATGTCATGACACCCACCAGCCACCCACACTCTGATGGGAAATACTTATCAGACACCACACACCTGCATCAATAGATGTCAACACCCCCTGGCAGATCTCTCCTCACAAATCTGGTGGAATTATAGCTCTCTGTGATGGTAAATAGGTCACTCAAATTCAGATTAAGATGTGCAATGTAAATTTGATTTTTTTTCCTCCCCATATTTCTGCAGCTACTAGTTTAAAATACCATGAAGAGTCATCAGTGAAGAGAATAAACACAATAGGAAATTAAATTTTTAAGGAGCCTAAAGACAAAAAAAATTTACTCTAGAATAAGACACAACTATGTATATATGTTTATACGCAATTGTGTATGTACAGGCATATACCTTGTGCCTGTATGTGAGACATAAATACATCCACCCATCCAAACAAAATCCTACCAGAAAAATCAAAATTCAGGGTCGAAACCAAAACCAAAAGGATCCAAAGCCAAAGGGAGGTTTTGGTAGGAACCAAAAGCAAAAGCCCAAGCTCGGAAGCAGTGTTCTCCATGACTCACCTCCTGGGGTATGTTCCAAGCCATGTACACATGGCTCTTGAACTCATCCATCCACACCTCGGCCACTCTCAGGGCGTTCCTCCGCACGTGGGCGGTCAGATCCTCCGTGTAGGGTTTGTGCGCTCGCTCGATGTGGGCAATCCTGGAGCAGGGCAGGACCTCAACGCTGCCTCCACACTGCCACACCTAGCAGGGGACACAAAAGGACACAAAACTGCTGGCTCCACACTGCCACACCTAGCAGGGGACACAAAAGGACACACTGCTGGCTCCACACTGCCACACCTAGCAGGGGACACAAAAGGACACACACTGCCACACCTAGCAGGGGACACAAAAGGACACAAAACTGCTGGCTCCACACTGCCACACCTAGCAGGGGACACAAAAGGACACAAAACTGCCTCCACACTGCCACACCTAGCAGGGGACACAAAGGGACACAAAGCTGATGGTTCCACACTGCCACACCTAGCAGGGGGACACAAAAGGACACTGGCTCCACACTGCCACACCTAACAGGGGACACAAAAGGACACAAAACTGCTGGCAGCAGCACCCACACCACTGCTGGCCCCCAGCAAACACACTGGAGTTGCTACAAAGGAGAACAACCACCCCAGGCTTTTTGGGCTATACAGAGGCTGTGAGTGGAGTTATTACCTTGCCTTACCATTAATTATTATTGCTATTTAACCTTATATCATGGGTTAATGCAGTTTGTTTTTTAGTCAAAGAAGAATACTGCTCTGTAAGAACCCGTTAATTTTTTTGTAGAAGAGACAAGCACATATTAGATGCTAATTTATAGATACTGACATATTGTTTAACCACTAAGGATGCTGAATGTGACTTCAGGAATACTTATATAAAGTCCTAACAGTATCCAAGCTGAAAAGCCTTCTGTAAGCAGTAGTAACAGACTATAATATGCTAAAATATTCCTTTAAATCATAAAAATAAAAACTGGGGAGATGATTATTAAGATTTGTAAATTTAAGCAAAGGTATCTGTAATTAACTAAGTAAATATTAAATTAGTAGCTGTGATCTTGTGATCCCATAAAATGTTTAAATAGAAAGAAATAAAACAAGAAGCTCCCTACATGAGTAAAGAAGTAAAAAGAAATCTCTATTCCTTAAGATGAAAAACCCTTTGCCTTTAAAGTTGTTTATCTTTAAAATAACATCCCAGTACGCATAAATCCATAGCCCATATGTAACCACATGGGAAAGGCTACGTAATATAAAAAGTCCACAACTACAAAAATTCCCAAGCAGCTGCTTTTACGAAAGTTAAAAGTCATGAGTAGACTGTTCTTTCTTATAAAAAGTTACCATAATACATCAGGAGAAACTTCTTTCTCTAAAAAAGACTAAATGAAAAACCATTTTATAAGCAGCACTAACCTAAAGTTCTAAGTTTTGTCTCTTTGCATTGTTTGTAAGAAAGTAAACACTTGGGGGGGGGGGGGGGGGGAGGAGGAGGAGTGTTTTAAAAAGATTCATTTTCATTTTCTTCTTTTAGTGTGTGTTAATAAATCTATCTTTGTAACCTTTAACTTTAGGCTTGCTTTGCTTCTCTCCTTATCCTATGTCACAGCAAAAAGAACCACTCAAACCACAGTAACTATATTTAGCAAATAAAATTAAGCAAATGTAAAACCATTACACTTTAGTACAGTTTCTACATTACCAATAGCCTCTCACTGCACTCTGCCTGGATCAGCTCAGCTGTTCTCAAGATCATTATTAAAATTATTTATAGGACATTCAAAACAGTAACGCCTGGTTCAAGTTTTAAGCCTTGCAAGACTTTTTCTCTGAGATTCTGCACAGTCCACACCAGGCCATGCATGCAGTACCCAGAATCTCAAACTAGGCAGCTTGCCAAAACAGGGAATATAAGCCAAACAGCTCTTTCAGATGGCTGAAATTTCAGGTTCTATGAATGGAATTATATATTCTATGAGGACGATAAATGCATCTTACACTTCACTTTGAACATGGTTGAGAAAGGACCAGGTCTATTCCTTTTGAGGAGTGATGAAGACCGAGACTGCGTAATGAAAATTGTTTTGTGAACAATTTCACCAGAAAGTAGTCTTATAATAGGTTTTCTTATGTGGGTTACTCTACCTGCTCAAAGAGATTTCAGTTTTGCCCACTATCACAACTGAGCTAGAGTACACAACATTAGTCATAATTATTGCTTTCACTTCTCATTTCCTCTTTCTGCTCTCAACGAAAGGGAAACCCACTTTGGCAAACTTAAGAGTCAGTGAACTACGTGAGTTACTTTACATAGCAGCTCTTTTTCTGTGTGTCTTGTATTATGTAAGCTTCCTAACAAGACCAAGGCAGCCCATTCATAATGGTTGAGTGGATGCTGCTCAGGTGAAAGCCCAGATGTACCCAAACTGTTTGATCCTGCTGAACAAGCAACCTGGGTGTCCCAGAGGCAGGTGTACTCACTGAGAAGTGACAGAGTTTGCCTTATGATCCTCCCAGCACAGACTCCTGAGGCTTGGTACCTCATACTAAGGGAGCAAAAAATGAGAGCAAGGGTGCTCCTTCCTCGTACACTCATCCAGGGGATCACATTCTGGTCTCCCTCCTGGTGGCCAGTGATGTAGGCTGGCAGAACATCCTGTTCTGGAGCTGATCTCAGGCCCCTCAGATCTGTCCACCCTATAGGCATATGCTCTACTAAGGAGGCACTTTGTTCAGTCATTCATTTTATATATTTAGACATCTGGCTTGAATACAGCATTTAGGCATTTGGCAGCTCCTGAGACCAGAAAATGTGGCATGGATTCAGAATGTTTACAAAGCTTTTTCTGAACTGCTGCCTAATTGCATTCAGCATATGCTGGGAGAAGAGACAGAGCCCTGGTTTGCAGAGCTCTGTGGAAAGGGAGCTAACCCAGGAACCTGCTGTACAGTCAAAAAGGGAGCTGAAAAGACTTCAGCACATCTGTGTCCAGAACTTGGAAGACCATTAGAGTAAATAAACATAACCATTATCGAAACCAGGGCAAAACTGAGATGGTCATAAATATTAGAAAATAAACATGCAATTGATCTGGCACAAGAATAAATAATCTGGAAACAACATTTCTGTCCTATGTTTCTAAATATCATATTAAGTGGGCAATCCAGTTTAACGACCTAACAAAAATAATATTTTGTCAAACATCTAATTATAAATGGTCCAGCTACATCTCCTAATAAAGATTAAATGTGAAGTACCACAAGGCTGTGCTCACAGAATGCCTGCTTTCAGTCCAAGTCATTTCTCAGTACAGCATGGACATCCAGCTATAAATTGTTTCAGAGTTACTCACTGTACAGTGCCTAAATTAGTATCATAAAAGACAAGGAAGATGTAGAGATGGTCATAACTTAGCCCAGGACAGGGAAATTCACAATACACAGGCACTGTGTACTCTGCCCAGCCTCTGCTCATTCCAACCAGGGATGGCCTCGAGCCAAGGCCAGCAAGCGAACACCAAATCTTTTGTGGGATTTTCAGAGCTAGGTCTCACTGCCATCTTGACAACAAGCTGAGCCAAAAAATTCACAGTCTGCAATAAGCTGAATTGCCAAGCAAATTTCTAGGAACTGAAATTTGGGAAAGCAGAGTCATCTATAATTTTAGCATCGATTCAGTTATCAGGAAACTCTGATTGGACTTCATAATGAAGTAAGATGTTCTCAAAAAACAACCTGAGATGACCAAGTTTTTAACAGAGTTTACAAATAAGAATTGCCCATTACATGAATTAATCAATTCCAGTGGCCACTGCTTTCTCCCAGACACTGTCAGTTTTTGTTCTATTTTCAAAGACTAATTAATTTCTATCAATTAATTAGCTATCAATACAGAACTGCTAAGCTGCATTAAATGGTTTCAAACCCATGTTATTTCCAAGCAAAAATCTCCTAAAAGCCACAAAAAATATCTGCAGCAATGAACAAGGAGCATGACCTTCGATACAGGCTATGAAACCTTGTTGAGTGGAAGCAGAGGCAATATTTTTAAGAGGCAGAAAGTACAATCCTGACATGCTCAGCTAGTCACATCTGGGATAAGCCAATGTCCCTTCTCCTTCCCAGTGTTCTTTGCCAGTGGGTGACAGTCCAGCAAGAAATCTCTTTTATCCAAAGAGATAGTTTCATTGCATTTAGGGAGTGGTAAATAGTTAAAAAAAAATAGAAATGTAGGTAGGAGGCATTAGAGTGGGACTTTCAAATGACATGAAGCTCTCCTGGAATCTCATGGAAGTCTGGATTCCCAGCTCCCTAACATATGCAAGATCTTCAGCTGAGGAATGAAGGGCTTTGCTATTCATACACTAAGCACTACACTGAATTGCATGCATGAATACTAAATAATAAACATAATTAGTTGCTACAAAAAGCATCAGTTTTTGTTGGTTTTTTTTTTAATTCTTCCCTGATCATATGTTAAATAATGGAATTTCTTGCTGTTTCTTTCCTTTCTAGACCAACTGTCCACTTGAATCTGACCACTCCTACCTCCCCCCTTCTCTTTCACTCACGTACATTAATCCCTGCTGCTCTAACCATTGTGTTGCAGCTATTGTGGATAGCTGGATGGGTTTTTTTAGAGAAAAAAACTTGAGATGATACAAATCTCACATCAGAAGTGCACAGGAAAGACTAGTTAATTACTCTGAACAAATACCTTTCTATCAGATAAATATTTTAGGGTTTTTTGAAATTAATATTTTAATACTAAGAAAAATACTTTCCCAAAGACTCTACTCAGAGGGAAGTTGAGCAGCCTTTTAGAGTGGCCTGTTCTTCTTCTAATAAAATTCCTGTAGACAAGAAGGAATAGCAATTGAGGGGTTAGTTCCTTGCAGCTTCACACATTTCCCCTGTGGATTTTGCAGCTATTTTTTGCTGTCATTAGCAATCTTTATTCAGGCTTTAACCACGCTGAATAGCAGCCTTCTAGTTTTCCAGCACTATTTTATGTGATGACTATAAATACATACAGAAGTTAAAAATCAGTAGAGCTTTTTCAAATTATCACCCGTTGCTTTAGCAAGAAGTCTAAAGATAAAAGAGCTTCAAAGACTTTTTTCAACCACATGGAATGGTTTGAAGTAAAATGTTATATCTCTGAGCATACTGTGGCTGCAATCAGTAATACTTAATGACTAACCCGCTTGTACAAATTGCAAGGAAAAAACTTGATTAATTTCCTAAACCATGGTTAAAAGGAAATTCAGCAACTTTTCCTGTTGCCCATGAAGATAATTTACCTGATAGGCAAGCGCTGGAAATTACCAGCAATAATATCAATTTCCTGCCAAATGTTGAAATACACATATGCAGTTGTAAAAAATAACATATGCTTTCATCACTGTGACACAATAAACAGTAATTCAAATGTCATGTTTAAGAGCATCCACTGCCAAACTGTACCAAACACATCTCAGACTTTGCCTTAGAAAGTTTTGAACTGTGAGGGTCTTTGTGTCTTTGGGAGCACTTTCCATGATTGCTGGAGTCTCAACAAGGCAAAATGTTTGCTTTGCTCTGGAGGAATTTCTTGAGGTTCTAGTCCTGCTGGTTTCCTTTGCAAGAAGAGTCTTTCAGGAAAGGAACACAGCAACTGGAGTTTCCCTTCCAAAGAGCTCTGAGCCCACTTCAGTGTGTTTTCAGTGCTCCCTTCCAAGACAGCCTGAGAAAGGGCTCTTTATTCTTGAATTTCCTGAGGAGGTTCATACACTTGGTACAGCCCCAAGAAGGGCTTAGAGGGATTCCTCTTCTTGAAAGGGCTCCTTGTTCCTTCACCACTACCAGAAGGTAGTAAAATTCCATAAAAAAATTCAAGGTCCAAAAGGACAGTAGCAGTGCCAAGGCAAACACTTACAGAGCTGAAAGACTAAAATCAGCACACCCCATGACCTCAACTAAGCAAATCAAAGGAGAGATGACAGGAGCATTAAATGAATGTAGAGAATCTACTGGGGGAGTGAGGGGGAAAGGAGAGGAAACTCCCTTTTAAATCTTCGGTTGTTGTAGCTTATGTGGACAATCTGCCCAAGCTCCAAGTGCTGCACACTGTTAATTCACTGAATGTTTATTTGCACATCATTATAATTGTGGCCCTAAATCTGTGAGAATTTATGTTCACCATGGTTAAAGTAGCACCACAGAGCAGACACAAAACAGGCTCTCCACACTGGGAGAGCCAGGAGAGCAGCATAAAACCCCAGAGGGAACACAGGTGGTGGCACAACAGCTCAGCTGTGCCTCCCCCTGTTGAAGGGGTACAGAACCTGAGCACGGGGCAGTCCAGGGGGATGGCACAGGTGAGGCAGCTACAGGAGCAAGAACACACCAAGTGGCTTCTTGGAGCAATTTGCCAAGTCCTGAAACCCCTGTCACCCCTCACTCACTCCCACCAGGCATCCCACAGCACTCACACTTCCTTACAAATACCCAAAACAATCCGGTTACAAGTTTTTTAAAGCAAATTCCCTTCACACCTGGAAAATCTCTTTCACTACATTATTTAGTAAATTCTCCCCAATTTCATTTAAATGTATTTGAATTTGCATATTTAATCAAAAACAATCACAACTCTAAAGGAAATCCCTCTCTTGAATATTTAATTTATTCTTCATTATAAAATGATATGACACTTCTTCATTAGAAGTTTCTTTTTATCTCTTTAATCACTGAGTGTTCTTTTTATGATATAGAACCTTAATCTAATAAAAAAATAAACCCTACAAGTCATTGAGCAGTTTATTAGCATGTACTGCATTCATTAATTTTACACAGATCGTGCAGTTTCTCCAAGAGCTGATGTGACCTTGTTTGATACCATCACTTCATTTGGACTGCAAACAAAAACCTTTTAATAATTAAGTGATTTCTCAAAAAGCTGAAGTAATTTCTAGCTTCTGTGAAGGTTGCAAATTACAAAATTAGAAGTACTCATTAAAGATGCCCTGAAGTTAACAAAACATAGTCAGTGTAAATTAATTACTACTGTGGATACAAACTAATGAGTTACCAGTATCTTTGAAATATATTTTTGGGAACAATTTATTGTAAAAACTACTTGTGAATCATGTCAGCCTTTGTCATTACCATTAATTGTTTACTGATAACTGGTAATGAGCTTGATGTTTTACAGACAACTATGAATAAGCTATTTTTATTCAACACCATAATTATTTTGAATCTCCATTTTTATTTTGGTAAGTCGACAGGTGACTGCAGAAAGGACAGAAAGAGTTGTCAGACACAAAGGTGACTGAAATCAGTGTTCATATTTCTAGTTGCTGTCAGCTGGTTTTCAATCACACCTGGGAAATTTTTGGATTATTGTGTTCATTTGTGGGGTATCTGTCTCTGTACAGCTAGAAACTATACCCACTGGATGAAATATGTTAACATTTATTTAGGTCATATCTCCACTGAATTCAGATAACCTTCACTAATATTTCTGATCATCACATAACTCTGTCATACTTTCAGGTAAACTTATTTATTTTTATATAAGAACAGCCTATTTTTATAACCAAGCTGATATTTTAATGTGAAACTGTAAGTAACCTACAAAAACACACCCCCACAATCTAAAAGGCTTTTAAAAAGGAAAATAAAAGACTTTAACATAACTAGAGCTGCTCTTCATTTTTAAAATGTAAATTATCTCTTAAATCTAACTTTTGAAGTCATCATTAATTGCCTCACAGGCCTCATTTTACCTTAATTGTGCCGTCATAAAACACTCTCATTGAAAACATAATACATGTAAAGATTCTTCCCAAATTAAATTGTCATTACTTTTCTTCCTCTTTTAGCTAATTGCTTCATTATGTACTTTTTTAATTGTTTTCTTCTGCAGGGATTAATTTTACCTGTATCTTCATGAGCTGTGAAACTTTTACAGTGTACTGTTAAACTCCACATGGTGTGCTGCTGGTTTAGGCTGCAGGAACCATTCTCCACCTGTGTCACTTGGAGATAACACATGTCAAAGGTCACTGAAGGCTTGTGGCTCTGTTCTCTTCCAAATGTGTCTATCTCATTTCCAGGCACAGCAAATAACCCACACATCAATGACTGCATTGCCAAGTTTAAGTTATGAACAGGAAGTAAAAAAAATCACTTTTTGTCTTGAAAAGAACAAATGCACCACTGGTTTAGTATTCACGGAGCAATGTCCTGTGCTGGCCATCTTTTATGGTTTTACCTTTCTCTCCTTTACCACAGCTACACTTAGCTTGAGCAGTCTTGTTCATCTTGCACTGTGCCTGAAGACTTGACCATAGAAAACAACAGGCTGAGTTGGGAGGGACCCACAAGGATCATCAAAGTCCAATTCCTGCCCTGCACAGACAACACGAGAGCCCCACCGTGTGTCTGAGAGCATTGTCCAAACACTTCCCGGACTCTGTCACGCTTGGTGCTGTGACCACTGCCCTGGGGAGCCTGTTCCAGTGCCCAGCCACCCTCTGTGAAGAATGTTTTCCTGATGTCCAACCTAAAGCTTCCCTGACTCAGCTTCAGGCCATTCCTTTGGGTCCTGTCCCTGGTCAGCACAGAGCAGGGATCAGTGCCTGCCCCTCCTCTTCCCCCCACAAGGAAGTTGTAGACTGTGATGAGGTCTCCCCTCAGTCTCCTCCAGGCTGAGTAGACCCAGTGCCCTCAGAGCTTCTCCTCCAGGTTCTTCATCATCTTCACTGCCCTCCTTTGGACACTCTCTAACAGTTTAATGTCTCTTTTATATTGTGGCACCCAAGTCTTCCCCCAGCACTCGAGGTGAGGCCCCCCCAGCGCAGAGCAGAGCAGGACAATCCCTCCCTTGCTGGCTGGTGATGCTGTCCCTGATGCCCCCCAGGACAGGGATGTCCCTCCTGGCTTCAGGGCACTGCTGACTCACATCCATCAACCAGCACTCCCAGGGCTCTTTCCAGAGAGCAGTAGTCCAAATTCTACCAGTTTTATTAAAGACTGAGGCAAGAGCTTCTGAAGAATTCCTTGTTCAGCCAGGCTGATCTTTTGCCTCACTGTCTTGACTTATAGCACAAGGTGCTGTCTACACACCTAAAGGTATCTTGACTTCACACCTGGATCTGAACATACTGGATCCATCCTGGTGAACCCATCTCAGTCATCTACTCACTTCTGTACCACCACAACAACCCCCTGCTCTCTCACACTGGTCTTCCTCTAATATTTGTTAGATTATCAAATCAGTCTTGCAATATTAAAATAACTCCATGAAATTAAATTCTAGAGATCAGCCACAAATACGGTATCTGCCCAGCGGAGGCATTAAGACTTGGAATACCAGAGGGTACAATGGCAATGACACTATGCCATGACTTGAAAGTGCAGGAAGGCATTAAACACGAGACTAAAATGCACTAATTAATTTGCATCTCACCTGAGTCCATTGATTTGTAAACATATATTGAGTTAAACTGTTTTACTTCTTCCTTTACACCACTATAAATAACAATTTACTCTCATAAAACATCAAGATACCTGTATTACTTCCCAGTTGGTAATGTGCAATTACACATGCACAATTGTTGAAAAATCATTTGTGAGAAATTTCCAAGTGCCTCCTCATCCTTCTTTGTAGGTTATAGAAATGCTTTCTGTTAAGCTGCTGCTGTAATACTTTCCTTTCCTGTGGGAGCAGCTAATAAAATGTTCTCTCCCCAGAAATAGCAAAACCACAAAACTGATTCCTTGGTAATGTATAATTACACATGCTGTAGCTGCAGGTTACCTGCTGAGACATTCATGGGCAGAACAGGAGGAAAAACAATTATTCCAATGTAGGAGTGACTGAAACCAGAATAAGCAAAAAAAAAGCCAGTTCCTGGTAATGTCATGACTGACAGAATTTGGAGGCATGACAATTCCTTATTTTATTCTCAGTAGAGCCTTTCTTTTTTAACCTGTTTGAATTACAACCCTGTAAAGAGAGAATTGTGGTCTGTGACATCTTGGGATTCAGATTGTTAACACAGTGAGGTACTTTGCAAAACAAAACTAACATCAGGAATAATCCTGTGCACACTGATAAGCCACTGCTGGTTACACAGGGTGCTTATGCCATACCTGCATTACTAAGGAATTATTTTTGTCTTGGTGAAAGAGGGCTATGAAAAGCAGTGGCTACATCTTGTAAGAAGTACCATTTGGTCAATTCTTTTCTTTCAGGCTTCAATCTAGAAATAGTCTCCTCTTAATTCACAAAATGGATAAAAGCAAAAGAACTTCTCTCTGTTGAAAGCTTTAATGCAAGGTTAAAGAGAAATCATTATCTGAAAAAGCAGTATTTAAAAGTTATCTCAGAGTAACAACTGAGGACATTTCTATTTTCAGACTTCTCAGCCCTTTACCTTTACACATCACCAACCTCGTACTGTTGAGCAGCACTTGTGATCACGTACTAAGGATGTTTTCTGTACAGCAAATCATTCCCTAGTGGAAAAGGATATTGGCCTTCTTACTGAAAACAAGCTAAAAACATGCCTTTAAGACTACAGCAAGTGATGATAGCTGCAAGTGCAAGAATGGGAAATGTCTTGATTCATTTTCCTGAGGCATATTCAGGGAAGATCTACATTGCTCAGTGGAGTGCCATGAAGGCAGGCCCAGCAGCAAGGACAGAAAGGGACACCAGGCACACATAACATATCCCTGACACTGCTCCCTCTCCATGCAAACAGTTCCACAATACAGCAGATGGGTGAAAAACCCCCTCACCACCTTCTTTCTTCGTTCCCAGACATTTCTACCTCTTGGCACATCAGCCTGTCAATCTGCCAAGTGAAACAGTTTGTGAGGCAGCACGGTGGAAATCACAAACTGCTTAGCATTAAAATTAACCCTGCATTTAGAAGAAAATAAAAGTGTACTGAAGCAGAGGGGTTCAGAAGCAGCAGGTGTGAGGCAGACCACAGTGCTGGCAGGGCCAAAGCACTGGTGAGCTGCTGCAGGAATGAGGACAAGAGCATGGCAAGGAGAAAATGTAACCCAGTGTAGTCTATGTGCTGTTGAAACTACAC
The DNA here is from genome assembly GCA_013389925.1 of Aegithalos caudatus. Taxonomy (NCBI): domain Eukaryota; kingdom Metazoa; phylum Chordata; class Aves; order Passeriformes; family Aegithalidae; genus Aegithalos; species Aegithalos caudatus. The sequence goes on along the minus strand of WEIU01009640.1, from coordinate 469,140 downwards.
TTGAGCTTCAACACTATTGGTGCAGTTTAACATTATTCTCATCCTAAACCCAGAACACAGCACTGCACCAGGTACTGGGAACAAAATTATTTCCACCCCAGCCATGCCCAGGACAACTTTCAAAGGCTTTCCTTAATAAAATCAGACATCTATTTACATGCAATATAGTCACAGTTTCATGTGATTTATGGCCTGTGTTAGGAACACTGACAGGTAAAATTGCTGGAAACTTCCAGGGAAAGAGGAATAAGGGCAAAATGTTTCCAGACAAATATGGAGACTTGGGGGCAAGTGTAAGTATCTTCACTAGCTTGTGATTTACAAAAAGAACACTACCCAAAGGGCAATATTATAAGGAAGATCTCAGGAAAGAACCAATCAGGATACACAGACACTGTGGATTGGAACTGGCTGGGACATGTGAGCAGCCATCAGTATCTATGCACCAAATGGGAGAGACTCACTCAACTAACAGGCAGTGATAAATCATGATCCCAGAAGTACATGGGTGGGAAGGTTAAAGAAAAAACAAGATAGGTAAGACCCAAAAACACATTAAAAAACACTGATCAAACAGCAAAGCAATACCCACACTCAAACAAATAAATAATGGAAGTAACTTCTGGAATTTAAAAAGCAATAGATCAGAGAGAGGCATGACAGACTCCACATCTACTTGTTTTTGTCACAGAGGGACCCTAATGTATGGAAAATACCCCACTGAACACTGGGACTATTTTCTGCCCAAATAACTCATTTCTCCATCTCTATTCATTAACTGCATTCCTCTAGTTCTCCTCAAACAGAAAGAGCATCAGCTTCACAAAAGGTCTGCAGACAAACCACCAGACTAGCAAGAAATGAAGCAATTAATTACACTACAGCAATATACAGTACAAAAGTAGCATGCCATACTCAGTCTAACTATAAATGCAATTTTCCTCCTGGGTCAGCTGATGTAAAGTCCTGATATACCATTTAGTGGGAACAAGACCCAATCCTTTTCCCTTAAAGAGCTTTTACTTTCTAATAAAATTTCCTCTTACCCACTTAATGGGGCCATTATATCCTTGTGAACATGAATTCATCTGCAAGCACAAAGTCTTTGTGACAGACAGAATTACTCTAAGTCAAAGCCTGGCTTGCATTTCCTTGATTCTAATGATGACTTAGTTTGGAACCTGGGGCAAATCACTGAATACTTGTTAAGGCATCCCTAAAAGTAGCAGAAATAACTTCTTGTAGCAGATTTTTGGGAGCCTTATCAAGCATGTAGGCTACTTTAAAAGACAAAAAGGATTGCTACAGGGTTGCTTTTGATGGAAAACCTTCTTCTTACTTCAGCAGGAATTGGAAGAGGCCTTTAAGAAGCCTACTGCAAGCTAGACTTGAACCATCCAAAGCAGAAACTGACTGCATTCAGTTGATTGCAGAGGATTTGCAGGGTCTTCCATGGCCATAAGAACTGCTTGTGCAAGCACAACCCAAATGAGCCCAAATGCCACTGAGAAACACCAGCCTTACATTCTTTTTCCATTTTAAGGCAGTCCCCAACACAGTTCCTGCTTGGTGACATGTAAGAATGTGATTCCAATTTGCCCTCCAAATGCAATCTGGTAATTTAAAGGCACGCTTAAGTCCATTCAATTGGGAATGATTGAACATAAACCAACAAGAAGCACGAGTCATCCTAACCTGAATTTACAAATATGATGCTGCTTCACAGTAAATGAATCTTTTAAAAAAATCCCAGTTAAAGTGATTGAACTGCTCAAAGAGGATTCTATCAAGTCTTGCATCAACCAGCCTGCCTTTTTTGTCATACGGGGCAAATAAATAGCTTTGCAAGAGGATGTTTGCTGGAGGAGTAAATAAAGTGTTTCTTCTAAGAATCAAATACATTCATGTTTTGAACTCGTCTGTCAGCCTCTAGCTCAAGGCAAAAGCTCTCTATTAATATTTATTTAATAATATATGTTTAGTATTTTACAAATGCTGTTACAAAGCCACAGATAAGGATAAAAATCTTAGAAGCTAAAACAGTATTCCAAATCAGGGACCAACAGAGCTGAGTAGAGAAACAGATTCTTCAGAATCAAGAGAATAATCCTCCAAAGTCCTGTTTTCTGTGGCTTGTTATGGTTTACCAACAATGCATACTTCAAGTACAGTTTCCAATAGTTGGGGATTTTCTTGCACTCATATAATACAAATAACCAGGTATTTGTGCAGATGATGAGGTGACAGAAATAACTCCTGGGTGAGGATACTGGAAAACTCCATTTTGCCAGGGTCTAATTCCTCACATCAGTTTTACATCCTCTGGAACAAAATCAGTAACATAAGGACATGGAACCACGTTCTCCTTACCATGTTTAAGATAAACAGGTAGCTCAAATGATCCTAACTCCTGCTGCTATTTCTGTAGTCAAAAATAAACTCTCCAGTTCCTCTAGATGTTTGCTCTTACAAGCTTATGCATAAAATTGCCCTAGCAGGCCATTTTGGACAGAGTGTTTGTCTGCTCTCCTGAATGGTAATGCTTCAGAATACTAGAAAAATCTAGATGCTTCCAAAAATAAGAAAAAGGAAAACGGCAATGAGGGATGAAGTACAGTGAGAATAAGTCGTCATAGACTAGAGAGCAGCATTTTAAAATGGAAACATTATTTATTACTCTAATATTTTAATTATAATGTAGTTTTTTTGGTAGAACAATGACTATTTTGATTAAGTGATTCATCATCAGCCCTGCAGTTGAAAGCAACACGAGTAATGTAGAGATGTTCCAGTGCCCAACCACCCTCTGGGTGAAAAACCTTTTGTTTTTTTTGATGTCCAACCTAAACCTCCTGTGACACAACTTCAGGCCATTCCCTTGGGTCCTGTCACTGGTGACCAGAGAGAAGAGATCAGTGCCTGCACCTCCAGCTCCCCTCGTGGGGATGCTGAAGACACAATGAGGTCTCCCCTCGTTGAGTCCCATCCTTGGATGATCTCAGACATGCTGAGGGATTGTGGGAAGAGCTGCTAATAAACTGCTGAAAAACCTGTTCATTACAGCTCTGTAATTTGTTTTCAGGGAGCAAGGAACACAGATCCAAGCCAGCATAAAGTCAGATAAGGCAGCATATACTATGCTACCTTGTACACTACAATCTGTTGCAGTTGAAAGTATTTTATGTAGGTCAGGCACTGCTTCCCTGGAGACAGACAAAAAGCCATAAGGAAATCAGAGCAGCGTCGGGCCTTATTCCAGTGATCCAGCCTGCTCCAAAATTTCAATTATGCAGATTGTGTCTCTCTGGTCTTGTCTATCAACATACCAACAGTCAGCTCCTCCAAGGCTAAGTATTGTGAACCAGACAGGGTACATCTCATGATGCAAACTGAGAGAAAACTCCTCACGCTCACGAGGAAACAATAGCTTATTGTCAGTCATATAAAGAACAGAAAAATCAAAGTGACGTTAGTTTTCAACTCAACGCAACACTGAGCTGCAAAATAAGTTTTTGGGAACAGAAGGCAGCTCTCTGGCCCCCACAGTGAGAAGAATGGTGTTATTAAAAGAAGCAGTCTTGCATTTCTCTCTCCCTTTCCTTAAAAAAGTGCTCTAGTGTAGCTGGAAGGGGGTCTGTGCTTCACTGGGGCTGAAATAACTGAAATCTCTGACAGGTGGAAGAAAAAGAATTTCAAGAAACCAGAAGGAAAACAGTATTTTTTTTTTATTATCTTGCTGTCTCAGGAGATAATTCTATATTCTTACACTAAGTTGCTTTTTTTTTTTTTTTTTTTTTTTTTGCTATTGTACAACAGTATGCTTTTATTCTGGAAACTAAAAGGCTTCAAACACAACTTTATTTTCCCCTTACATTTCATAGCAGGGTTCAGACTTCAGTTTTATAACATACCACACCATTTTTCATTACCATTATCTACCTAAGAATTCCTCTCTTATCAGAAACCTGAGAGATTCTCAAAGAGAACAGAAAGGTATTTAGCTGTGAAGAGACACAAAAAAAGTACACAAATTGCACACAATACTGCATAATAGCAAACAGGTTAAGACTGTACAATGGGAAAAGTAAATATATGCACTTATGCACTTTATGAATATCTTAATTCCCTTCCCTCTGGAAGGCAGCATCAATGCCTCTATATTTCACTTTGCTCCACAGTGATTTTCCTAATTTAAATACACCAAGTAATCTAGAAAGGTTTTTCCCATCACATCTGTGAGAAACTATTCTACTTACTGAGTCTGGGATCAGAGGTAAGCAGGGAGTTTTAGGTCTCAATTCTGCAAAACTCTAGCACTGTTGAAAGAGCAATCCTAAATTGTGTACTTCTACCCTTGTCCCAGATTAAGTTCTGTAAAGAGAGCTTTTACTCTTTTTTCCCCTCTCTCTCCTCAAATAAATTTACATGTCTGAGAGCTGTGGATCTCCTTTCCATGCCATCATCCATGTTCTGGACTGCTTTTCTCCCCTGCAGTAAGAAACAAGCTGTATTTTAAATGTAAGTCACCAATATTGCCTAATTATTTTCCTTACCCTGATTCCAAGCTCCACATTCTCTCCTCCGTACACTTCCATGCCTTCATCCAGTAATCCAATCTCTTGGAAGTATTCTCTGTCTACTATGAAGCATCCAATCAATGCAGGACTTCTGGAAGAATAATAAAGCAGCAACCAAAATCAGCAGATAAATCAGAAAGAATTTTATTATTCAGACACAGATTGTATTTATCATTGTAAAATGGTGCAGCAAAACAGACTCTTAAAAATTTCTCAAAGAGTTTTATTGAGCCCTTCCTTCTAATATTCTTAATTCTAAAGTGAAATGAACACCACTGAAGGAAATTAAGAGTCAAATTATCAGACATAAATATTCACCAGAGCAGTTAGATTTCAGTGCTAACAGAGGAGACCCAGGAGACCCAGTTTTGTTTCTGAGGCACCCACCAGTGTAGCCCCTGTCCCTGCCCACTCCTCAAGTCTCTTGTCTGTGACATTGCAAATGATACCCACTGATGCCCAGTTCTGTGTGTTTAGCCTGAAGCCAGGTTCAACCAGAGCTAAAAAACTTGTGTCTGTAGGCTTATACTGAAAAAAGAGATTATTTCTTGAATAGGACCATGCAGGTAAGGTTTTCTAAATACAGAATCAAAAAAAGTCTGCCTTTACCAGCATCGTGTAACATTAGCCCATTGTCCTGAGCCAAATTTAAACACATCACATAGCTTTACTGGATCAGTGAGCTCTATTTATGTCATGGTCTGAACCAACTCATTTTTACCATACAAATTTTAATGAGGTAAGAGTTCAGCCACAGAGAGTACAATTTTACCTTTCTGAGATGCAGTGGAGGATACAGAGTCATTCAGCCTTTTTGTTTTCTTCCTACCTTATAATCCACAACTGCAATAAATAAATATGTCTTTTCAGATTAATACATGATATTAATTAGCAGTACAGGGGAAATCACTCTGCTTTTATTGAGAACACTCAGGCTACAGTTAGTGGACACATCTGCTTTCAAACAGACCTTAGGCTGTCTTAATCACATATTGTACAGTTCTACAGAAATCAATGTATTAATGCCTTTAAGTGCTATAGTACCCACTTTATAACAACAATAAAAATACTGTTTCTGATGTATTTATTAATGAAGAAAATAGCAGTTACCTTCCATACAAAAGTCATGGTTCTTTTATGATTTGGCACTTTTGCTTTTGTTGTTGTTTTTAAGTGTATCTCAGAGCACCTGCTTCCCTTTGCTATAATTCTAAAAGCATACTGGAAGCATGATAGAAACCATCCATCAATACACATGGCTTTGTTTGTTGGGGTGTTTGTTTAAATTATCCAACACACACATGCAGCACATTGCACTGAATTTAAAAAAAAGTGCCAGGGAAAGGGTTAGGGAACAAACCTGAAAATCATCGAAGACACTCACTCCCCAGTCCTCAGACTGAACAGAGTTTGGGGGTAAAATGGAAAAGTACATTTGCTCATTACTCTGTGTTTCAATACTTTTAATTTTAACAATCACAGTAATTATTCTATATAATTAATCACTGGATCATAGAATGGCTTGGGCTGGTAGGGACTTTAAAGATCATGTAATTTCAAACCTGGGCCATAAGCAGGTACATCTTCAAATAGATCAGGCTGCTCAGAGCCCTCTTCAGCCTGGCCGTGAACACTTCCATGGATGGGATATCCACAACTTCCCTGGGTAACCTGTGCCAGTGTCTCACCACCCTCACAGTAAAGAATTTCATCCTAATATCTAATATAACCCAGCCCTCTGTCAGCTTAAAGCCACTCCCTCTTGTCCTATCACTACTTACTCTTGCTCCTTCCCAGCTTTCTTGGAACCACCCTTTAGGTACTGGAAGGAGTTGTAAATCTCCCTGGAGCCTTTTCTTCTCCAGGCTGAACAACCCCAACTCTCTCAACCTATCTTCACAGGAACATTTTTATAGCACTAACAGAGTTCATTAACAGCAATAACTATTTCTAATGATGCAGAAATTATCACCCTTTCTTACACTTGTCTGTGGCAAACCTTTTAATTTTTATCTCCTGCTTTCCAATTCTAGGTCCTGTTCATGGGTGAGTGCAGTTCAGAGAGTTAAACTGACAGAACCTGAGAAAAGTGCCTGCCTGTAAAAGCAGAACTACTGGATGAGAAAGAGCTGCCAGTGCTATTTGAGGTTCTGCTTTTCAGATGGTGAAAACAGTGTTCACATTTCCTTTCTGCAGGGAGCTAGAGCACAGGTACCAATGGCCTCCTTGGAATGAATGTGTATCTACAAGAAAGTCCTGCAATCTCAGCTGAGGTGCAGAGTGGGTTCAGAGGCCACTACTCCCCTCCCTGAGACAAAGATATTGTTCTGTACCAGCCTAACAACACTCTGGACATGACAAGAAAGTAGAGCCCCAGGTTATCTCAAAGCAAGGACCTGATAACAGCCTTTGCTCACAGTGTCAGTGACCAAACATTAACTCCTAGGACACAGCACAACTGTACATCTACATGACAGCATTATAAAGAATACAGCTGTCAGATCAGCTCTGCTTATATAAAGTAAAGAAAATTCCATTTCTGGCTTGTAAGCACTAAATTAGCAGGCAAGACATTTGGTGAAAGCAGTGCTGCTGAGAAGCCCTGCCTAACATTCCACTTTGGCAGGAAACCTATTTAAAAAGATCTACTGAACACAAGAGCTTCCTTTAAAAACCTTTAAAAAGATCTACTGAAAACAAGAGTTTTCTTGATGACTGTGCAGTCGTCAAGGACAAAACTGAAGAGGACATCTCGAGGACATTTAAATATTTGAACTTCACAGTCAGTAAAACCTGTGACATAGCTGAGCCCCCTTGCCCTGTGCCATACCTAGGAGAGAGCATTGCCAATGACACTAATTTAGGCCACTGTTACCTTATTGGAGCAGTTGTGTTCTCCAGTTTCCACCAGGACTTAGGAGGGTTCAGATACCGGCACCACAGCTCCCAGTCAAACCCCTGTGCTGAGAGGGGATACTCCTCTATTTCAAAATTATCATACTTAATGTTATCAAATGATGGAGAAATTACTCTCTTCCTGTTTTCTTTTATCCTGGTGAGCACCGGTTCAGCCCTAAAAAAATAAAAATATTAAATACAATGTTCAGATTACACCAATACAAGCACAGCACTGATGGAAATCATAGAATAGTTTGCTTTGGAAGGAGACTTTAAAGATTACTTAGTCCACCACCAAATAAACAATAGAGCAGCTTATGCCTTATTTTTCAGAAAGAGCCAAATCTAAAGCTGTTACCCATTCAGAGCCCTCTCTGCTTTGAAATGGAGTTTTGACAATGCAGGATTTGCTCCAAAATAACACACTGCAACATTTTCTCTAGGACACCCTGTTGTTAACCTTGATTTGAGCTGGTGGATGGAAAAAATTAGTATCTGCATATCATAGAGCATTTATACCCTTGCTACCAAGTAATGGTAACTTCAGGCTCTCAACATTATCAAGGACATCAGGATCGGAGTTAATAATAGATCTATCCTAGGGACAGAAGCTCCTGCCTTTTTAACCATCATTTTTACTCAAGGAGCAACGGAGATATTAAATCCAGACTGAACAAGTTAAAGTACATTATTTTAGTTATGTTTGCTTTTGCAGAGTGGCCAAAATAACACCTCTTTGTTTACACTGTGGAACATAAAAGAAAAAAGATATTTTTAATGAAAAGAAGATGCATTTGCCTTCATGGGCAAAGGGATACATTATTGGAGGAGATTTTTATATGCAGTCTACCAATATGATTTAAATACACTGCAATTAGATCAGCAGGTAACTCAAACTACAAAAACAGATCTGGATCATGTTACATAGCACAGACACATTTCTCCCGCTTGCGCCCACGATTATGCATGAATCTTCATTAAAAACCTCGGAATTCTAAGTCACCCTCTTAAACACAAGAGGAATGCCCGTCAGTAACTTAACACCAGAGCTTGGGAAAGGTCCCTGGGTCAGGGAAAGGGAAGGAGGCACGTACCAGCCCACGTTGAACTCCACGTGGGCGTCGAAGAGCGCGACGACCGGCGCCGTGGCTGCTCTCCAGCCGCTGACCCGCGAGCGGATCAGCCCCTCCTGCTTGCTGTGCCGGACAACCTTGATGAAACCAGGCTTGTGGGCATTCACTTCATCCACATACTTCTGCAGCTTCTCCTTGAGCTCCTCTGCAGGAGGGAAAGAACTAGGGGTTAGCCCGACAAGGTGTAAAAATTTGTCCTTTCAGCGGAATGGGAGCAGCCTTCACACAGTACTCAGAATTCTCAAATAGCCAGACTAAAAGGAGGCAAACAAAAAGGAGAAGGAACATTAATTATATAGCAATAAAAAAATATTCAGATATATCTATTTAGCCTACATGACTGCCACCAGAATCCTGGCACTCTTTAACAATAGCATGCCACAAAATGAAGTGTCACAGCTACATAAGAGCATATTTTATTACTCTAACAATAAATAAGGCACCTGTCTTGTATTTCCAGGGAAAAAAATGCCAAAGTGTTTTCCATAAATCTTCTCTACTAATATTTCAAGAAAAAAAGAGAAGTAAGAATAAAATGCGTTATTTTTCCTCTTTCCATTTTTCTTTCTCAACTTTGACAACTGGTTTCTGTCTCAACTAAAAAGTTCAACAACTTTTGCTCTTAGAACAAAGACCAGTAAAAGCCTTGGAGGAGAATCATTCCTAATTAAAATAGAATAACTTTTAGATCAACAGTTATTATATCTCTGGTTTAAAGACCACTGCATGAGAAAAGACAATATGTGGAGTATAAATACTATGTTCACAATTATTATTAACCGAAAGCACTGTTCACTTTTTTCTTTATTAGCACTCCTATGTTGTATTTACATTATGGTATGAACTCAGAATTCTCTTTGGGACAATAATTTCCCTTTATTCTGAATCTCTCCACAAATCCAGGCATGTCTTTGCCGTGCTGCAGAATAATGCTCCTATGGCTATAATGCTATGCTGGGCATTATCAAATCTGCATTAAAGCTCAGTGCTGACCAGTCCTTTCTGTGAAAGCTTGAGCATGCCACTGAACTTCTCCTGAGGAACAGGTCTCCCAGGGAAGTGGTCACAGCCCCAAACATGCCTGAGTTCAGGGATTGTTTGGACAACCCTCTCAGGCACATTCTCATGAGAATTTTGGGGTGTCCTGCATCAAGCCCAGGGAGTTTCTCAAACCATCAGCCTTCCACTCCAGGAACTGCTCACCTCAAACAGACCTGGACAAACAGAATGGTTAATGACATGGAAAATTAAAAGCAAGCACACTTTATGAGCCACATTAAATGTTCATCCTCGGAAAGGAGGTGGGTGTGTCCTCTCTTGAGCTGACAGAGAACAGAGCTCATCAAGTACAAAGACTCCTTAAATTCATCCCTGCTTGTAAAGAGTCTTGGACAGCCACCAGGTGTGATGCAGTTGGATCCTCAGGCCCTTCAGGATTGTGCATGCCTTTGTGTCAATTATCTCTGCATGAAATGAGAGAATACCACAGGAAGGTCCTGATATTTACAGGTTTTAATAAAAACAAGAATTAAAAAGAAATAGTCCGCTGATCATGCCCATCACAACATTTAAACTGCAGCAACATTTCAGGAATTGATTGGATATATTCCCAGAATTTTTAACATTACATTGCCAATATTTATTCAATTTGTTTTTCTGTGACTGCATCACCTGGAATAAACAGTATGAGCCACTTACATAGCACAGAGCACTCTTCTATTTTGTATTAGACTTGCTGCTTATTGATCAGTATGCTTTTTCTCCTTTATGAAGTAAAAAAACCCTCACATTAATTTCTATCATGCTTGTGCCAAGCCACACGTTCTGACTGCTAACCCCCTAACACAAAGAGGTTTGTAGCAAGCACAGAACTGTCAAACCAACCACTAGCTAACAGCACGTATATTGAAAAGAAGACATTTATGTTACTGTAATTCTATGCACCTAAAAATAGTACAAACCCATTCTCTATTCCAAAAATGCAACACTGTGGAGGGTGAATATCAAAACAAGAGATCAAAGCTTTGTTCTTGGTGTAAGTGGCTGCTCCCAGCTTTGCAATATCAGGAAGCTTTGCCACAACAATGCAGCATCACTACTGAGGATAAAACGTGTGCAAGGAAAGCAGGCTCTAATCAAGGACTTGAAAATCAGCAGCCTTGACAGAGTCATTGTTCTCTCAGTCACTCCATTCCACAAAGTGGGATATTCTTCCTCGTGCCTTACCCTTGTCCTAATGTGGACTGACTCTAAAAGCCTGAGTAAATACAAAAGTTATTTCATAGCTTGGTGTAGAATGGAAAGAGATGGGAATGGAACAGAATCCAAACCTTGGCTTGCCACCAGCATGACTTCAGCTGCCCATTAGAGCTGTGACATCTACTGGGCAGTGCATGCTTCTGATCTTCTGGTTACACAGCAGCTCTTTGCAAATGAAGAGAATGGCCTGAGTGCATCTCAGGGGAACCTTGGAGCCTTACCCATGGCCAGCAAGCATGGAGAAACCATCCCCTGGGTTTCAGGATCACCTCAGGTGGTAGAGGGGACTGCTGCTGTTTCCCTAATCCTCAACACTGGCCCACAAGCAGTGACTTACTCTGTGGCATGTGCACAGCACACAGAGCAGTATTTTGCAATCAGGCACTTTCTGGCCTTATTTTAAACAGATCAGCTTTGCCCTGCAGAGGCAGAGTGCTGAGCAGAGCATTATGTGCACCCTCTGTCTTACAAGACCTATTGGGCAGATTCTACCAGAAGAAAAGATCAGGCTGTGAAGAAAACTGGATCATTTTCACTCAGCTATGAGACAGAGAAGACGTATTAATGAAGTTTAGAAAGTCACAATCTTGGAAAACACTTTAAAGATGCCCTAGCCAAAGAGTTGAGTCAGTTTTTCCCCCATGCATTCCGTGTCTTCCCGAGTTTTACATGAAAAATCTGAGTTCAATTGTATTTGACAGTTTTAGAGCACCCAGCCCAACTGGCCTGAATGATGGGACTCTCTCCCCAGAACTATTCATACACTTTGCTATGGCACTGATGGTCTTCAACAATATAATTTTAACCCATGTTCTTTTTTTTCCACTTCAAGATATGTTGCCTCAATAACAAACAGGTTTTTTCATTAATTATTGTGCTTTACAGCTTTATGCCACCATAGGGAGAAGACAGGGAATAAGCAAATGTGTCATCTTCAATACACTGTTGATTCAGTGTCTAATTATGGAAACAAACAGGCTTATAAAGATAGATGCATTTTCCTTTCAGCACAGAATCTCTCAAATAAGGCCTCAATTTGACTAAGCTGAATGAGGCTCTGCAATTGGAATGAAAGAGCAGCCATATATGGAGTGGGAAAATGGCACTTGGAAATGTTGCACTCTACCACCTGTGTCTATATGGTACAGATGTCTGGAGAGTACAGCACAACTCTCTTCACAAATGTAGAAAACATAATTAGCGTGCCATAATTATGTTTAATATTAACATAATTAAGTTCAAACTCTTCTAAGAGGTTGTTTGTTTATTTTTAACAAATTGACAAAGATTTTTTTTGTCAAGTTCCCCTACTCAGCAAGACAAAGCAGTGCTAAAGGATTCACAAAACTTTGCCTTCTTAGGAAATGGCAGGAGCTGGACAGAGTCACAGCATGAGGAGTCAGAAGGCATCAACCACGCCATTTTCTCCAAAGGAAAACCATCTACAGATCATGCTTTTCATCCACCTGCATGAAGTGGCATCCACCTGCATGAAGTGGGCTACCTTTTTTAAGCCTCTGTTCCCCCTAAATTGAGAAGGGAGCAGACTCAATGTTCAGTGCTGCCAGGTGCCTACAGCAGCCGTGGGTCTGCCCCCAGACTTCAAAGGGCAAAGGAATTGATACAAACAGCCTTGCCATCAATAACAAATTACTGCCTCACAGTCATGGAGAAGGAGCTTAAAGAACAGCCAATTAAGATAACTTTCAGAAATTTTCATACTTTAGCATACTCCCACTCTGAGTGCTTGAATGAGCTTGCATCTCTCAGAACAAGCACGTTTATGAAGCCCCACTCTATGACATGGGGCTGAGACATGCATTTTACTCACCTTTTTCTCAGCTGCAAGTTTGCCAAAAGAGCTAAAATAATGAATTTATAAATAAAATAACACTCATAACACTGCATTTTCTAAAGCCTAAGAGTCCCTTCTGACTTGGGCCCAGCAATGCATCCTGCATGTCACTGCCATCTCTGCAAACCTTGTGTTTTTCCTTTAGGGAAATATATACTTCCATGTCAAAGGCCTGGGAATTACATTGCCTTTCTTTACCTTGGCCCTTGGCAAAAACATGGCTTCTTTTACTGTGAAGGCAAAGAATTACTTTTCAATACAGAACTAGGTTCAAATTAACAATTGGCCTCCTTGTGCCAAAAACGGTGGATTGACATGTTAAATGAAAGGGGTAAAATCCTGCCAAGTCATTATTTTATCTCTGTGTGTTCACTCAACTGCCTAGAAGGCATACTCTGGTCCCCAGGTAAAGAAAAGTGTTGGGTATTTCCTTGGATAATAAAGGACACTTTTAAAGGCAGATCATTACAGCACCTGCAAGAATCCAGCAGGAGCTCATGCCTGCATTTGGAGCCAGGAGACCACTGGTCAGCCTGCTTCTGGCAAGCATCCCAGAGCTTCCCTGATTTCCCTGTGCAGCAGGTCAGAACAGGACCCAGAGCCCTGCAGGAAGGCAAAGCAGCCACCTGGCACTGCTCAGGAAGTCATTTCACCACAAGGGCTGCTGCCACACTGGGAACATCTGTCTCATCAGGTATGTCTTACTTCTGCACCTGTCAATTGGCAGAAAGACAGAATTTGCACAAGCCAATTAATTTTAAACCGAGATTTTTCCATCTTCTTTACCCAATTATTTTTTGGCTCCAAGTCTTAGGAACAGGAAGAGCTGCTTTTTCAACTTTAATGTGTATTAACATAGCTAACTTACTTTCTGGCAAATAAAGAAAGCCTATTATAACAGGTTTGCTGCAAAATCCCTCCTCTCTTCCCCCTAAGTCCCTCTGTAGGCAACCAACCTGAATTCATGTAATAACTTGAACTCATGGCAGCAGCTAGGCATATAAGAGAACCTGTTTTGCTGCACTTTATCTAATAGGATATGTGGATTATGTCACTTATTTCGTATGCAGCTCAGTGCTTCATCATTTTCATTTTTCTTACCTTTGGTCTCTTATCTTTCATGCTCAAGTGATCAACTCTCATCTCTGTAGCAGAAGCAGATAATTCCAAATGGAAAATATTTATAACCAGACAGAGGCATGTCATTTGTAATGCACATGTATACAGAGAATGTCTGCAGCAGAGGGTAACAATGCTCAAGCAGATAAGGAGGGCCTGCTGTGCACACGTATTTAATAACCCTGTGTTATCTGGTAATAGATAAACCACCCAGGGGAAATTACCAACGTGATGCAAGGCATTGATCTGGACAGACCATCAGAAACAAAAAAAAGGTAGTGGAATCCTTCTCCTCCACTCACATACCTGGCTTGCACTCTTGACAGAGATGCATAGTCTAATCTCAGAAGTTCAGTCTATCCACATGTAAAGATAGAGAAAGTAATGAACTTTCACAACCTTTGCATCCTGCAAGCCAAAGTCCCAGCTGCTGTCAGACCTCCTCAGGTCTAGTAAATAAATTGCCTTCAACAGTCTGTTCCAGCTCACATCTTGGATGACAAGCCAAGGGTTTCTTCAGCACATGAACAGCACCTTTCTCCCACAGTAAGGGCAGGGAAAAGAAATGCATTTCCCATTACTCCTTCACACACACACACTTTCTTTTGATTGCCCAGGAGAATCTATACAGAGGAATGGGGAGTTTTCAAGGGGTTTAATAGGGGCTGCTCTGATCCATTCTCAGCTCCTTCACAAACATGTTCTCTCTGCAGGGAAGGGGCTCAGGTGGGAATTTCACTAAATCCTCATGTAAGGTCCTGGGAATCCTACAGCAAAAGGACAACATACAGCAAAAAAAAATCCACTTCAAAACAGCAACTAAACAGCTTCCAACAAAAAAAACAGAAGACATTTGTGCCAGCAACTCTTCCTTAGCCATCCAGCAGACATGTTCACTACTTAGGTTCATTTGAGGTTTTGTTCTAAATTATGTATATTTTCGATCTCAGCCATGAAAATGGGACACCACACTTCAGATCATTAAGTCCTACATAGAAATATTACGGTGTCTTAATAAATCCCAAAAAGATGGAAAGAACTACGAAAATCATCTTCTGGAAACTCTGACAGGTCAACACTGCTATGGAGGAGGGGGATACAGAAGAAATAAATATTACAGCTGTTATTTTTTGTTACTACTAATCTTCTGGGGTAATATCTTTATTACAAAGGCTGTGAGCCCCTTTTATTTCCCTTCTATTATTTATTGAGTATTGTTTGGAGACAGCACTTGATTCATGTAAGGTGCATCCCATTTTAAGGATCACCAAGCCCACATTCTAGCAGCAGCCTCCCAACTTTGTGAGACAAACTGAGATGCCAGATGAATCTCCAAGTGACACCAGAAGTTGCAGAAGGGGAGGAATAGAACCCGCATCTCCCAAATCCCAGGGCTGCACATTATCACCACACATTTCCCTAAGGCTGTGATTCTGCATTTTGAGCTGTGGTCCCAAAATGGAGCCCTGAGAACTGATTCAGAGCACATTCAAGGGCTCTTCCACATGCCTGTGCCAGGATTAAAAGGCAGCTGATATCTGGGATCTTGTAATGTCAACAGGAATGCATTGTACCAAAGGAACTGAACACTGCCCTTCCATGCCACCAACAGTGGGAGAGTCACATGCTTATCTCTGGGTACAGAGCAGAGCTTAGTAATGGGAAGTGTTAGCATTCACAGAGGAAAGGAAAACAAACTTCATGTCAGGTGAACATTCCAACTCTTTAAGAGGCAAGGCAGGACAGAAAAAAAGGCACAAAATGTCTTTTCTCAGACTGCCATTCAGGTGTGCACGTGTGGAACATGCAAACACAGCTGAACACAGAGCAGGAACTTGCTAAGTGCTGTCACCAGCCACACAGATGGACAGAGGCTGCCATGTATCTCTTCAGGGCCAGAGAATACTAGAAAAGTGCTTAAATGTCAAAGTATCTTTAAATACAGAGCTAATTATATAAATTTCATGGTTCCACTCAATGTCCAGGTTGCTGGCTGCTTGAGGTGATCTCAGCAGGAACACTGTCCCACTCCAGCTTTCAGTGCATGACTGTTCCTGCTCAGGGGCTGTGACTGGATGGATCACAGCTACAATAGCGTGATCACAACACTGAGGGCAGGAAATCAGATACTCCTATCACATCTGATGCAAGAATCACTCCTGCTGTTTATTTGGATACAAAGGTTTTAGAAAGGGGCTGCAGAGTGAGAGGCATAACAAGCACAAAGAGCATGCATTAGAGCTGACACATTGATATAATACACTGCTGGAATAACCTCAGCCAAAATTCAGACTTCATAATTTCATTCCTTGCTGTTCCTGGATTCATCTGTAAAATGACCTTTAAATGTTAAAAGAAGTGCTTGAGAAATGCATTCTGGTCTCAGCTGTTTCCAGTAGAAAAAATTGTGCCAAATGGCACTTTTCCCCCCCCTCAATATACAGCATTTAATTCTAATCTATTTCTTGGATGTGTGTGGTATATCACTATTCAGAAAAGGAAACTAAATGCTTGAACAGAGCCAAATCAGATCGCATAAATCAAGAAAAATACAATCTAAAGAACACATTAGAAACCTCTGTACTTTCATAACCATAAGATGCAGCAAGCTGCTCACCCTACTGTAAACTTGATAAATAATCATGACTCCAAGAAACACTGTGCCACTTAATGTTGTGATAACAGATTCATAAGGAAAAAAAAACTGTCAATTAAAACACACAATCCAAGTGTAACTACTTTATTTCTGGAGCCGATTCTGAGGAAATTAGTCACGTAAGTTGCATTAAAGGTGGAATATGCAAATGCTCAGAACTGGATGAAACAGAGTTCCTAATATTCCTCTCTGGATCAAATCTCTTCTATACTCCTCTGAGATCAGGACTATAAAAGGAAGAGGAAACAGAAAGCAATTTCCTGTTTGTTGGACCTGTGTAATCCAATCTTTTACCCAAAACAGGTCCCAGTAAACAATACAAAGTAATATTCACTGTTAAATACTTATTTAAAAGAACGACACAGAGCATTAAAAGGTTTTGGGTTGAATAAATAGGACTTAGCCTTGCATGCTATGTTGATTTTTATTAAAATCTTACTTGATATCAGAAATTCTAATCTAACTTTCTACTTGTTGCATAGAATCCCTTCCTGGGAGCAAACCAACATGCACAAAATCTGATGATATTATGAAAGCACCCTCGAGGGTAAGGACAGCAATAACATTATTTCACAGTGACTTTTTGTTTAGCCTTGCCCAGATGTAGAGTTACATTTGGTAATGTTTTATTTTGACTGAATGACTCTTACTGTACCAGACAATTCCTGCACATCAGGTGCAAACTGTTCTGTCCATATTCCAAGGCAGAAAGGTTGATTTCTTGGCTACCTGTGACCATGCTGTGGGTCACCTGCTATTGCCTTCTGCTTTCAAAGGGTGGTTGCAGAAGAGTGAAATTCACACAGCAACAGCAGTACAGCACCCAATCCACCAGGGAGAAATACAGGAGAGCTCTGTTCAGCAGGTGGGATTAGTTCACAAAAAGTACTTGGTTTTATATAAGCAGAGCTGCAGTCACACAAGATTTTTTTCAGAATAAAAATAAAATTATCCCAATATGAGCAAGCTTGGTAGTTATTCTAATAGCAAATGTATCTCTGGTGATACAGATGGAGTAGATAAGGTAATACCCCCTTGCAGGTAAAAATTTTACATGGGAAATACTGGAGTCACTGAAGTCAGTGACAACTTCTAAGAAAACACTGTAAAATGTCCAGGGCCCAAATGCAACATCACACATAATGTCACTGGAAGTGCAAGTTAAAATCACACCTCTTAAGAGTCAGCTCTCACATATCCTCTTATTTTATCAGACAGTCTTGAAAAATTCTGCCAAACACAATTTATTACCTGCAAAGCCATCAAATCCTGCTGCTCACCTGGCATAAGGGAAGGAGCAGGTCCTAGGCCATCACCTTCCAAGGAAGTAAAGAGCTGCCTTCAGAGTGCACTTCCACTAAAACCCTTCCAGGAATTTCACCTCAGCAACTCTACCAAGTTCATGTGGGACAACCTGGGAGGCAGCTACTGTGCTATGTAAGTCATGGCTTTTAATCTGCATCATTTTGAAGAACTTGGAAGTTACATCTGCTCATTTGTGAAACTTCCTAAAGTATGGATAAAATCCAAGTAGATTTTACACGTGTAAATTCCAGAAATTATTTGGTTTGAATACCTTAGAAGTCACAGGTTTTTTGGGGTTTTTTTTCCATCTAAAGATAGAAACTGGGTTTTTTGGAAGAATCAACTATGAACATTTTCAAATTAAAACAACAAATTCTGGCTTGCTTCTTTCCTAGCATATTTGCTTACTCCTTAGGAGTAACACAGTGCTGGGATGGTGCCATTTGGTAGCTGTGGAAAATCTCTAAATCCAGCACATATGAACTCCAAGAAAACTGCTTATTACATTACTGTATCATCCACTGCTTCCTAAAAATCCTGAACTCCAAGTCTTAAAAGAACACAATACCACAGAATTTGTATCTTTAAATATACCACCATGTAGCAAATTATTTCAAGCCTTTCATCAGTTACTACAGAAAACTTCTCTCTAGGCACCTAATCACAATCAATCCAATATTTCTAAAGACATGTCTGGGAGTTAATTGTTGTATTACAACTGCTCTTTATGCCGTGCCTTTTTGCACCAGAAATAAGTGAGGGACAGCAGCAGAAACTCTTCTGTTTTCAGGAGGAAAAAAAAGGGGCTAAAAATTAAAACTATTAGAAATAACCCATGTAGTAACTTGAACTAAAATTCAACATACCTTTTCAACTCACAACACTGGAACAGCACTGATATCAGCACCTTATTGCAGTCTGGGAAAGATTTGGTTAAATCCTGCTTAATTGGGAGTATGTTATTTTAAAACTAAATATGTTAATCTGGCTGTTAGTATGCCTCCCAGCACGGTGGAAACCTTTCCTGCATAAAACATGCATACACAAGAGCACACACCAGCCTTGCCTTTCCTGCTCCCTAGGAGCAATTGGCAGTAGAGCCAATATTTTTTTAACATGTTTTAAGAAAAACATTTTAAAAGCTTCTTCTTTTCTCTTTTTTCAATTAAGTATTAGGCAAACAAGAGCTGAGGAGAATATTATTGAATTACAGTGCCTCCTGCTAATATTTAGATATATTAGACCGGGTTTGTTCAACATTTATGTTCTGGTAGAATTCACAATAATTTCAGTTTGTTTTCTTTCTCCTTTTTTTTTTTTTTTTT
>WEIU01009640.1:378948-440249 GCA_013389925.1 Aegithalos caudatus | reverse complement strand
AAAAAAAAAAACAAAAAAAAAAAACCTTGACTGTTTCCCTTGTCCTTAGTCAGTCTTTGGCCTCTCCAAGAGAAGTCTTTGCTTCTGCACAGTCTTTGCTTCTGTCAAAAAACCTCCCTATCTTTTAACCAACCTATTTTTTTTTTCCTCTTGGCAATGCTATAGCTGAGTTTTTCTGGTGAAAAAGCTTTCCTAAAGTCTCTTTTCTCACATTGGACTAATGTGAGATGCCATAAGATTTACTCCTAGAAGAACAGCAACCTCCAGAGTCTCCCAGGTCTCCCTCTTGCACACAAGGCATTCCAAAGGTTGTCATGGCACAGCTTCGTTAGGTTCTTGCCCTTTTACAGAACACTGTGCAGCACAAATGGCATTAATAAAAATCGAAGCTAATTGTGGAATAAATTTTGTCTTTGCCTGTGAGATATTAACCATGCACACAATTTTTGCCTCAGTATTCCCTGAGTTTTATCTATTGGTGTGGGGGGGAAATTGGTAAAGAGAAAACATTTCTTTGGAAACAGAGATACCTGACGAGAGAACACACAAAACCAGAGCTGGTGCTACCCAGTTTCATTTCCATGTCCCAAACTGGTTGTCAAAGGCTATGAATTACCAGCAAAGAAGTTTCAAGGGCACAAATATCATTGAAATGTAATCCTAGACATTTGATGTAAGAAGCAGACCACAGGGAGATGTTTCAAACTTGTTGCCCACACAGTAATAATAACACTACAAGGCAGGGAATCACAGTCACTTATTTGACACCGAAATGTAAATACATTTTTCAAGTACTGACACTGCAGTCATTCATGGTAATAAAAAACAGAAATCATTGTTTATTTGCTGGCAGAGAAGTTGTCAACTTGTTTATTTGTTAGCAAATGAGTTGCAACTTGATTCTCATTTTAGAAGACCTTGTTGTTCTCTTTCCACTTCATGTACATGAGCAAAGCTTGAGATTAGGAGCAATAGGTCAGGAGGAATAATTATTTCATAGCCTGTAAGACTGACAGATCATCTGTTTATCTACAGAAGTATCTTTAGGCTTCCTTAATTTTCACCATGATTTGATTAGCTATGCAAAATTTTTTTTCACCTTCATAAAACATTAATGCTGTTAACATCTCATTTCTTTTTTTTTTAACTTTATTTTTCCAATTATTTTTATTTCCACTGTATGCAAATCTGCTGGTATTTGTACTGCTTGAAAAAATTGCTTCAAATAGAAGGTGGCAGCTTTTGAAACATTAAACAATGATTAGACAGGCACTGGGCCAAAGGAGTGTGTCAGTGAGGAGCAAAGGAACAATGCAGCAGCCGACACTGAGCTATCTGGAGAGAACTGAAAGCACTCAGCAATTCCATCAAGGTTTTCCCTGCTGCCAAAGGAAAACAACAATGATTCATGCTGCCATATTATTTAGCATTCATCATGATTCTGAATTACCCAGTGGAAAGTTCACACTGCAGTGCAGACAAACCCCTTTATATTTAATGAAAGGCAAATCGTCCTTTGAGTTGGTACCAAAAAGCATCTACCACTGCTCTCAGATTATGCTTGAAAGGAAACTAATATGAAAAAAATAAAAATAAAACCATCAGTTTATTCAAAAACTCCAATACAAAATGCCACTGGGATGTGGCAGGAGAATTCAGCTCCCTGCATGTCCCCAGTCAGAAGCTGTCACCTATCAGACTGCCAGGAGAGCAAGATTTGCCTGGTTTTGTAGGAAACTGGCTGCAGAGCTTACCCAAAACCTAATAGACTCCTAGACACTTGTGAAAATCAGAAAGAACATGAAGGGCATTTATATTTTCAGCATATAACTTGTATCTCCATCCATATGGACTCATGTACCCCCAGAGACTCTCACAGCAGAGTTCCACAACACTAAGTGGTGTCAACAACAACTCTGGTCATGGAGGCCCAATGAAAACAAAACTTCTTTTTCCAAATACACCAGGGTAAGGAAAAACAAGTGGGAATTCTCACTCTCTCACAGCCTAACCCCTAAGTTCTCATTTTCCCTTGTTAATTGCATCATCATAAATGAAAATGTTAGCTTCTAGTCACCTTCATCACATTTTCCATAAAATTTTAAATTGAGCTTCCCCCAAGTTTTCCCAGGCTGCTAGTTGAAGCACACTGCCTTAAATAGGTTGCTTTTCCATGGTGAAAGGAAGGAACACCATTTTAGTAACACCCCCAGAAATCACTAGCAGGGAACAAGTGAAGTCGAGTAATTTAAAATATGGCCACTGAAAATATTTTGAGAACACTTTCAAAGAACTCAATGCCAAGCATATCTACAGAAAAGCAGGCCAAAAGAAAAGCCAACATTTAGTATTTTCAGAATTCACATAATCTTTGTTAAAATGTTCTGCACTTAAACTTTAGACTTACAGCAGGTTCCACAATGCCTTTAAAATATCTAGCAATGCCTATAAATGTGCCTTTGTGTGGTGAGCAAAGATAAATCTGTAATTTATTCATATATTTTGCTAACTGATTTTTATAATTTAGTGATATGCTTGAACACTCTCAAATACTTCCTTAGGCAAATCTCTTATCATGACTTGGGCCCTTCAGCACATCAAGAATTTTGAAGTTCTATCACAAAGAAATTAAAGTGCTTGAAATTATCAGCTCTGGCAGGAAGTTTTACTACTACTTAAAGTTAAGAACTCAGTATTGACTTTATGAAAGTTATCTTTTTATTCATTTTCTTTTTAGGAAACGTATGCTTGGGTTGAGAAGAAAAGACAAATTTTAATGAAGTTCATTTAAAAGACAATTTTCATTTCTTAACTTTCTGTAGGACAAAATCCTTTAACTCCTTTGTCTGACATTACAGAGTATTTTCCCATACCCTGTTAAACTCTTTCAATTATAAGTTCCATTCTTTTGATAAGGAAAGAGAAAGAAATCCTTTAAGAAGTCATTCAGGATCATAAGAGCTTACATTACTAGAATATTTCAAATACAACTTCTGCCAAAGACTTCATGGGAAAAGACGTCAAAAGGAAATAATCTGATCAAAGCACAGTATCTTACTGACATCAACAGATATTGGCACTTTTCTCACGAGTTCCACATTAATGTTTGTCACTGCACCAAATCTATACCAATGGCTGCTACCTGGATTTAGTGACATGTGCTTGAAAACACTATCCACAGAAACCACTCAAGAATTTTTGAAGTCAGAATAATCTGACAAATCTGAGATGGGAAAAAATGTGGAAAGAAAGTTTTTTCAATCAAGCAATTTCTCAGAGCTCTCTAGACGTTAATTTTGATTAAAATCACAGTGATAGTACTCAGAAGTGCACCAAGGCAGTATTTATGTGCTGGCATCCTCAGAGCCAGGATGCAGGCAGCCCAGAGCACCTCCAAAGCACACAGGGTGAATTCCTCATTGCTACCAGAGAAGCTTAAACCAAGCCTGTTCTCAGTGAATGTGACTGCAGCCTTTAAGTGTGGTCACATTTGGCTTCTGAATCACACCTGACACAGGTGATGCTATTTTCTGCAGGCTGACCCAAATCATTCTTCCAGAAAGGCCACTTTGTCACTGCCAACACCTTTGGAGTACACAAGCAAATGGTCCCACAGCACTGGAATTGCCCAGAAAAGCAAGGCTAAGGACCTTCCACTGGAGTTCTAAAGAAAGGAGACTGTGATGGTTCCCCAAATAAAACTGCATGCTGGTTATGGATCAGCTTTCACACAACTATAATGACGAGGCCACAAAATCCAGAGCCTTGCCTCAAGTAAGGGATGTTATCCTTGCCCCCTCACGTGATGGAATGTGAGTCCTTGAGTCTGGTGGACTGTGGAGTTCAGGCACAGGGGGGGTTAGGAAAGCTGAATGAAAAGGATAGCTCATAATTATTCTTAAATGAAAGCAAAAGAGAATGGAAAAACATGCAAGAAAAAGGAGACAGTGGAGAGAAAAAGGAAGAAAGCAGGAAATGATAAAAATATGCCCCAAAAAAGGAAGGAACAGACTACCAGTGGGGGGTGGAGGAAGGCAGGAAGGGATGATTCCTGCAGGAGTTAAACTACTGTGACTAAAAGCAAGAGAAAGCTGAATGGGGAGATGGGGGAGATGGAGAAATGCAGTTTGTGAGGAAGAGCAGCAAACAATGGGATGGAGGAGATGATAAGAGGCACAGGTAGCCTGGAATTTGAGAACATGCAAAATAGAGACCCCAGCTGAAGGACACAAGCTCACAAAGGAGGATGAGTTGTAGGGAAAGGGGGTGAGGGAGTGAGCATTCAAAGAGGGCAGACTGCCAGGGAGAAGGAGGCCAAGGAAACTGGATTGAGACCATAAAGGAACTAGACCACCCCTGGATGAAAAGAAGAAGGAATAACATAGGAGGAGAAAAAGATGTGAAGAGTGATAAATGAAAACAAACGAAACACAACCAAACAACAACCAAAACCCAACAACAAAAAACGCCCCCCCAAAAAACCCCAAACCAAAAAACAACAAAAAACAAACACAAAAACAAACAAATAAAAGAAAACAACAACCCAGGGGGAAGAATAATTGGGGCATTGGCCTCATTCCTCAGCAGTGTGCTTCTTCTCTTCTCTGCTCTTTCTCACTTCATTTTGATACCCCACTCCACAACCTCTCCCCTTTAAAGCAGGAATCAAATTCATTCACAAGGACTGACAAGTAAGAGGAGACAACAGTCTACAGCCAGTCTGGGACATCATCTTCAGGACTCAGTGTCTTCATAAAAATCTCACAGTCTCTTTACATTAGTGGTTCATATATATATTTTTTTTTCCACCAGAACTCCGAACTGCATGGCCAGGAGAGTCGCTCACAGCCCTGAATAAGAACATTATGCTCTAACTTCTGGTTGTGGCTGGAACAGATGGCCAGAGGACGAGGGTTTGCCTCTGGTTATTTCCTTCCTCTGTCTTTTCAGATACATCCACAGGAGCTGGCACACTCACTGCAGTCCCAGCAGAGGCACACAACGTGTAGCAGCAGACATATGCTCAAAGAATTGCCTTCATTAATTCAAGTTGCAGCGCTAAATGTTACTGAAGTAAAATGCAGAGTTTGTAACCGCAGCCAACATTGTTCTCAAATCAACAATGGGAAGAGATTTCCTGCTCTATACATAAATATTTGCTTTGTAGCACCTGATTCCTAACCAGCACTGCACAGCCTTCTTTTCATGTCAATCCCTGTCAGCCCTTCCAAGAGCTTGCTTGTGTAAAGACTGCAAGAATGATTTCAGCATCAAGACCTTTAACTAATGCAGAGAATCAATCTAGGCAGATAACAGAAAGCCTTCCCATGCATAAACCACAGCCCAAAAATGAATGCAGGTTTGGATAAAGTTGGCCTATTTCCTTGCTTTCAGATGTCTCTGTTTGTCTTGGATCTTTCCTGGCATTCAGGTAAGGCAAGAACAAAAATCCAAACAGAAAGAATGCAAGACAAAAGGTTTTCCCTCGGAGATTGCCATCACTAGGTTTTTCAGAGTTGTATGATCTGCAAGTAAGCCATCTTCAAATTATGCTGTGCTGTGAAATCCAGCATGCATTTGAACAGTAGTCTTGAGGTATTTATCATTGCTTTTGTAAAGAAAAAAAAAAATCTGACAATCTTGTATTCTCAAGTATCTCCTAAGAATGACCAAAGAAATATACCTTTTTAATGAAAAGCTCTGGATGCTTTTGAAAAGTTTCAGTCACTGTTTTGAGAACAACCTCTCACAGGTGATATGAGTGCACCTGACCCACTTTTTACCAGTCTCTGCTAATTCTCAACACTGCAAGACATAAAATTCACATCCTGTGATACCCAGAACTATTACTGCAGCTCAGTTACTGTATTCATGGAAATGTCAGGACAAAATGAGAATCATTACACTGAACACGTAGGAATATTTCATTCATAAGTAATGCTTCAAGGAAAAGGAAGCAACCTTGTAAAATCTGAGCCTCTACTGCAATATTATTAATTGTAATGTGAAATAAAAGTGTCCTAGAGGATGATAATTACTTATACTATTCAGTTTTGCAAGACATACCCTGGACACCCTAATACCCACTGCCTCCCCATGAGGCTGAACTCATCATGGCTTACAATGAGCTTTTTTAGAGAGATTTCAAATAATCTGAAATCACCTACAAGAGGTACTTTGTAATGCAGTGGTGCTCAATGACAGCAAAAAGACCCAAAAGCCAAGCCAGGGCTCCAGTGGCACAGAAGGGCCCCAAAGGGCAGGATGCCACAAACCAGGGGCAAATAAACCACAGTGTCAGCTCAGGCAATGCTTCTAAGTATGTTTCTGAGGTCTAATTAACCAGCAGCAGTCATGGGTGTGGTCGCCTCAATTTTTTTAAGCCTCTTCTCTGAAAATAAAAATAAAATTCTTATGCTTTTGAAGGTAAAAAAAAAAAACCAAACTAATAATATTGCCAAATTGTAAGCTTATACGTACATTATCTCTGCAAAGCAAGGAGAATGGGAAAGATTCTGACCTGACAGTTAAAAAATCCAGTAAAACATCTGAAATCTGTGCACTTGCTTAGTCACCAACATGACTAAGACCCAAATGAGACACAAATAAACAACACTGATACTTGGCTTGTTGCAATAAAACTTTTGTTCTCATTGTACAGTACGCAGGTAGTCACTGAAATGTGCCTTTTTATCCTTCAATTAAATTAAATTCTACTACTAATGTATCTATCAGTATACATGAAACAATTCAGAGCAATCTTCATCAGAATTTCATCACAAAAGATATGGTGAAATACACACATTAAGCCATGCAAATGGCTTTATTAAATAAAGGATCTGCAAAATATATTTTCTGCTTTTAAAGGGCACACACTGGAATTTTCACAGTTTTCTAACTCCAAACATTTATTTTAAAAAATGGAAACTTCACAAAGAGAGTAATTGGGATCTCCTGAAACATAATTGGGAACTTGAAAAACTGCACAGAGGTTTAGGGGAAGTCAGATAATTTGCTTGACAGGCCTTGAAGTACATGAAATTAAATTAAACACCATAGCACATACTGTTCAAGACAAATGTACAGACTTTGGCCCTTTAATTGAATTAATGGTTTCTGAAATCAGCCTTCCAGAATAAAAAAAAAAAAAAATCATCTAGTTCTTGCACTGGTCTCTTCCAAAATACAGGTCTACAGAAATTTGGGATTCATTAAGACATGCCCATTTGGACTCTGCCAGATCTCTGGTCTCACTTTTTCTTTCTAGTCACTTCCCACAGTGTGATGTTTCCTGCCTGTGAGGCCCATGGCTGTGGCACCACAGAAAGAAATCTTGCATCAAGTTAAGAGAAGCTGCCATCCCTGGCAGAAGCCTGAGAGTATTTTTATTCCACTTCTAATTAGGATTCTGACAGATCCCTGTGAGAAGCAGAGCTGGAGCCCACTGCAAGCACAGACCAAGTGTTTGCCCCCTCAGGTAACATTACAGGGAAACCCAGAGTAACCCACTTATCTTACAAGCAGCAACACTTTCAGGCTAAAGAGCTACTAACAAAAACACAGAATGACACTAAATATAAAGGATTCATCTCAGCAACGCTAGAAGGGAGAAAAAATGGAAAATAGAATATTGTAAAAGGAAAAGTAAGTTTCAAAATAAATATTTCAAGATTTAAACTAATAGTAGGAAAGCCCATAAATCATCTTTACAATCGCTCCCGTTCCAAATATCCATCTGCTCCAAATATATGCCTATTACCAGGTCTCCAGCATACATTATGGGATAAAGAGGACTGTAGAAATCTAATTTACTACTGCAGGAAAGAGATGCCAGTGAAAGGGTTAGAGGAATAGCATAAAATCCTGTAGAGGGTTGAATTTTTCTGTGAGACTAACTATAGCACTGCACAGTGTGATTTTGTATAAAATGACATGTAACACCAAGCCAAGGCAGCCAAACCAAAGGTTACCTTCCTCTCAATTTCTGTCTCCCTGCTTGGGGCCAGGAACCCAAGGATTTAAGGCACTGAAGGGTAAGAAAGGCAAGCCTGAAAAAAAGGCACAGCAAATCACAAAAACATCATACAGTACTGTACCAGTACTGGTACTAACAAAAAAATGTGGCTGGACAGGTTTTCCTGAAAGATAAAGTAGTTCCTGTGATTGCTGATCTATTTCAGGTATGAAATAATGAAAAAGAATAATTTTGACAAGTCTGTAGAGCACAGTGCAAAGAGCTCATGGGAGTGATGACAGGCTCTCAGAAGCACTGGTATTTCTGACATTGCTCTGCAATCTGCCCACTGAAATAACTGCCTGTAAACTACACAGTATCAGACTCAAACTCCAGAAGCCACATTTTTTCCACCAGGCAATTTCTCTCCTTTTATGTCTACTTTGTGCCCAATTTATCAATGTCCAGAGACCTCAGGCCCTGCAGCACCAGCAGCTACTCAGGTTCTTTGAGTTCCCATTTGAAAGGTGCAGGAGTGGATTCACACAACTGCAGCCAGGTCCACCAAATACAGCCAAAGCTGCATTTCCATGTTGTGTTCTTTCCTATCAAATTGCCAGGTGTTGCATAAGGGAGGGGACAAAACTTAAGGGCATGGGCCTACACCAAGTTGTTGAGTTTTGAACTTTAAAGAGTCAGGATTGCAGTTTTTCCTTCACTTATAGTCAGCAGAAGAGGATATGATGAGGTGCATAGCCTGGGGTGAGGAACTTAATTGCTTCCCAATAAGTTTCTTTTCTGTACAAATTTGAGACACATCAGCAGCAAGTCACAGGATTTAGCTACAGGGATATAGCCAGGTAACAGCATTCACGATGGCAAGGATAAGAGAAGCCCTTTGTTCAGCTTTTTGCTTCAACAGGATAAATTCAGATTCTCCTTGTATTTTAGCAGTTCAGAATTAATGCCCCAGCACAGAAGAATTTTTCTTTAAGTTCAGCATTCTGTGCTTATTAAAATGTCATTACTAAAGCTGCTAGAAAATAAAACTTGTAAATAGTGCCCAGCACGGCCTCACTGGCAAACACCCTGACAAACCATCAGAGATGGGCAGTGCAATCCTTCAGATCATGGAGAGCAACATCTGAGCACAGACAGCAGAGAAGCAGCAAGGTAAGTGCTGCTAATGAGGAGAGGAGAACTAGAAATCTAAAGGAGAACTCTAGGAAACACAGAAAGACATTTTATACAAAACAGAGAGTGCACATGTGGAATCATACAGTGGAAACAAGAGAAGTGCAGAAACCACACAAGCTTGAAAACACTCTGAAGCACTAAGGGTAAAACTTGCTAGGTCTGATCTATTACATTCAAAACTCTGCCTACCAGGCATGTCAAACATTCTATCTTATGTGCACACTTTTAAATGTGCCCCACTTGTGCAGAGCTCAAGACAGCCCAGCAGGAGAGCGGGACGAAGAAGGCCAAAAGCACACCAACAACATTTGAAAGGCCAAAAGGATGAGCAAGAGCCAGAATTCCAAGTTTCTCTTGTATGATCCAGCCTCGGGGCAGGGAGGGGGAAGAACCAAAATCTCCTTACCATTGTTACTGTTATCATCAACCAGGATGATCTCCTTGAGCAGGTGAGCAGGAGTGCGGTCGATGGCGGAGTGGATGGAGCGCAGGATCACCGAGAGCGCCTCGTTCACGAAGATGAACACGATGCTGACCTCGGGAAGACTCTCAGGGAATGTCAGGTTCCTGCACCTGAAGGGGAAGGTCGAGGAAAAGATGTAAATTGTTGGCAGTCACAATGTAAACAAAAACCATTTCAGAGAAATCTACCCCCAGCTGTAAGAACACATTAAAAGCTACAGCTCCAAAGCACGTCCTGCTACTAAAGCTAGGATAGATGGTGCAGCCAGAAAAAACACATACAACAGTGGAAAACTTACCTGTATGCACAGTCAAGGGGCTTAATCAGAATGAGAAATACTCTCATGACCTGGTGCATTTTTATTTCCTTTTTCAAAAACAGATATTTCAGCTACATTCCAACTCACTTATGGAAACAGGAGTACAGAAGTGCTGCCCACAACTTTAAAGCTCCTTAGTGTTTTAATGTGGCTTTTTTCACCTCCTTCTTTCCTAAGAGGATTCAAATCGTTCAATTACATGAGTAGAAAGCTCTTTTACCACTTTACCTTTTTTAACTGTGAGCAAAGTATTTGTTTTTTAAAGTAAAGCCACAACTTAATTGAGTAAAAGGAATTAACTACTTTTCTGTGAAACTTTTAGTACCTTAATGCAATGTTTCTGAACAATAATTAATTCTACCTTTTTCTCAGATCTGAAACTATTTACTAGGATGAAATTAGGCACAGGCTGACTCAGGCATCATTTTTAGGCAGACTTTGTAGATGACTGATGTTAATGGTTTTCTCTACCTCCTTACAACACTGAGTGGCTATCCTCTCCAGATGCCAGGGTTCACTACACCCAGGAACCCCTGAAAACTGTGTAAAGCATAACTAACAGCCAATGTATTGCATACAGAAAGCATAGACAGATTCAGAATTTTCACATCATGCTTGAATATGACTCCTTAACTAAATCTGTTCTTCAGTTGAAAGAGAAAAAATCCTTTTAGGATTTCGTATTTTAATTTCTGCAGCAAATAAATACAGAGAAGCATCACAAAAACATTCCTCTTCATGTGCTGGATATTGTAAAAAAATTAAGTTCAATCAAGGTGATTAACTTACTTCTATGCTTTTACAGGTTCTGAAAAAAGTCAGTGCATAGGACACATGACACCAAACTGAGACAGCATAATATTCAGAATTTAGCTGGTCAACCAATCTTATAAATTCCGTCATTGGTTTGAAATTGGTGGAAATCACATTAAAGAAGCTATTCAATATTTTAGGTACTTTTCTATCAGTCACCATGCAAAAGAATTATAAGGACATATAAAACAGAGTCTGGAAAAAGTAGTAACAGTTCAAAATGTAAAAAAAGTGTACAGCATATTTTTAATAACCTGGTTCATGCACCTTTTAGAAACAAATATGAAATCTCAGTGTCACAAAGATCCACAACTTTTTGATGTGGGAGGGAAATAATTAAAATAATGTTTGGATTTACTGATTCCCCCTTGTGGCTTGATCTTCTGCAGCATAACAATCTAAAACTTTCTTTCCCAAGTCAATTTTTATTTCTACTGGTGTGTTAATCCTCTATTCATTGGTAAGCTTGAAGCATCAGAATGAAAAGTTTTCTTTAATGCACCCAGAAGTGGATTTTATGCAAA
This sequence comes from Aegithalos caudatus, assembly GCA_013389925.1. Taxonomy (NCBI): domain Eukaryota; kingdom Metazoa; phylum Chordata; class Aves; order Passeriformes; family Aegithalidae; genus Aegithalos; species Aegithalos caudatus. The sequence continues at coordinate 428,979 of WEIU01009640.1, read as the reverse complement.
ACAAAGCACTACAATAAGAGGCAAAGGGAACTGCCTTTTCTTCCAGAAGACAATCAGTGCAAGGCAGCACTGTTTTTCTCTTTCAGCCAGTAGTACAGGAGTTAAAACCTTCAGCCAGGACAGTGGGAGCATGAGTTCAACCTTCCCCAATCTCCCCAGACAGCCAATACTAGCCAGCTTGCTATGATTATCTATAGTCCCCCTTTTCAGGGTCATTCCACTTTCTGAGGAGCAATTAAACGGAGTTGGAGTGATACCAAGTCTCTCTAACCTCGTGTTTAGGGTAAATCCCTTGGAGGAGGGACCTGCAGCACATATTCAGAGGGATGTTTGTGCATTTTAAACCCTCAACTCCACTCTCCATGGGCTATGTCCAACTTTCTAGATTATCATGCCACAAAACTTCTTGTGATCATTGTTTTTCTTTCTTTTATGAGCTAATATTTATTATTCCATTTTTATTAGTGACAATTTGGCTGAAGAAACAAAGGCATTTTCACAGAGCCTTCAAGTCAGGTGCCAGGGCAATTTATTGGGATGCCATACAATCACAGGATGGATGAGGTTGGAATGGGCCTCAGGAAGTCATCCTGTCCAACCCCTTGCTTGAGCAGAATCCCCTAGAGCCAGCTGCCCAGGAATAGCATTTTCCCTACCCAGACAGGGTTAGGAAATGGAGGTGGAGGCTCTACAAGCTGTGCTTCAGTTTGTGCTGACTACCTCTGTTCCTGCCACTGGGCAGCACTGAGAAAAGCCTGGCTCTGCCCTCTTTGCAGCCTCCCTTCAGGTATTTACCTTGATGGCATTCCCTCTAATCTTTCTCTTCTCTTGGCAAAACAGTCCCAACTCTTAGACACAAACTGGTTTCACATCTTCTTAAGGAGAAAAGATAGTTTCCACACCTGCCTCCTGAACCCTAGAGTGAGTATTTTAACCTCTGAAATTGTTCCTTAAAAAAAGATCTCTGAAAGTCCTGCCCAGATGATGGAGCAGTTGAAGCAGGTATAAATTTACTTGAGATGAGCACTGTCACATCTGAGGTGAATCTTTGACAAACATGAATTTTAGAGACCATCAGGTTTAAGTGGCATCCAAGAGAAGGATTGCCAATGTGCATATTTCAGGCTCAGAGTGGTTGGGAGAGCTCTGTACTTATAATCACGCTAGAATTCTTAAATACTAACACTCAATTTTTTCCAAAAGATGCTAAAACCATTACAGATCCAGGTCTTTGAAGAACAGACCTGTTCATGCTGTGTATGCATCCAAGTTTTGAAAATTTGTCCTCAAATAGACTATGAACTAGTTAACAGGTTTAAACCTACTAAAATAATCTTAAGTATTATCCTTTAAAGAACCTGCAATGCTTGTTATTTTAGTGATGTGCTTGTAGCCTAAAAGAACAGATATAAAATGGTCTAGCAAACAAATCTACAGTAAATCTATCTTTTAGCTGTCTACCCTGGGCACAGTAGTATTTGTTATCTTCAGCCACAACAATGTACAAAGAAGGTACAATGAAACTCTAGCAAAAAATGAAGCTATCTGGTAAGATACTGTACTTATTAAATTAAGAAAAATGAAGGTACTTTTGAAAATACTTTAAATGGCAATAAAAATACACTGAAAATAGTTCAAAAAAGTTGCTTTCTAAAATACTGGGTTTTTTTCTCCTCTCTTAAATGAGCTAAGCTTCAGATAAATGTAAAATATACTATTGCAAGAAACTAGTAAAAAATTGAAAAAAGGTTCTAGATGACAAAATAGCCCACAATACACTGCTGCCCTGCCACAAATCCCTGCATAAACTGAAATGCTCAAACAAAATTTCTGCTTCTGATGAGTCTTCCACCCATTTAAAAGAAAGTATTTGTACCAGTTTTCCCACCTGCATTCATTTACATCTTACATATTTGCAATTTTTATCACTCTGGATAAAATTTTTCATTGCTGGTAACTTGCACAGACAAGAGCAAAGCTTTTAATCCTGTCAGTGTAATTTGATTCCCTTTTTCCACCACCATGCCATAAAAGACAACTACAGATGACACAAGAGAATTAGACTCCTGGTCTGTCTAATTTCTTTTTAGTCTTTTCAAGAAGACTAATTTTCAGTGAGGGTACATTCCTGAACTGAGTTCATATTTTCTTTTTTGTCCATTCAGACTTATTCATTATCTTTACTACCAGCTCAAATTCACTTAGTTTTCAGGGTGTCTGCAGTTTTTAAAAAACAATTTTCCCTCTCTACATTGTTTTTCATATCAGCTGATGACAATAGAAATTACCTACTTTTATTTTTTTCTTTAAACATTAACCCAGTCCCAGATCTTTCACAGAACGCAGAGCTCTTGTGCATTTTCACAAGTAAGTCTGTCACCATCTTCATGCCAAGTTTTTACGAGGAACAAAATTCCACAGTGACAGGAACACACCAAAAAATAGCTACAGAGAGCGAGGGGGCGTGTGTGTAAGTGTCTAAAACATGCTGAAGGGGGGAGAGAGGAGAGGAAAGGGTATGGATGGCAATCTCAGCTCCAGGGAGCTGGGATAAGGGAGCAGTTGCGTGGCAACCGCAAGGTGCAAGTGTCAGCGGCAGCCCCGCCAAGGGCTCACCCTGGCTGGGAGCGGTCCAGGACCTGCCCCTCACTCCCCTTTGGGATGCACCCCCCAAACAAACAGCCCAGGAGGCTCACACCACGTGCAGGGTGACACTCAGTCTCGGTTGCAGATCCCAAATTGCATTTAGGGCTGCCACAGCGAGGATCACTTCAACAAAGCTAAAAATTACTGTGAGCAACCCACTCGGCTCAATTACATTGGGCTAACAGCACTAAAGTGGCAGTTGCCATGGTTACCAGAAATTTAGAGAAACTCCTGGTGTTCTATTTCAAGCACAGCTCTGGTAAATGGAGGGCAGCATACATTATGAGGCTTTTTTCAAATATTTGTCCACAAGACAACTCTATTCCTCTATGCATTGTGATAATTCAATTTAGTCAGTCATTAGCCATTAAAATTAGTTTAGCTGAACTATGAATTAAAGCAGCAAACCAAAAATTATTTCCTGTATTAATAACTTATCTCTGAGACCTTATACAAATATGTGCATAAATTATGAACACAAATTATTTTCTGCAAGCTTTGAAAAACTTCCACCAAGAGTATACATCAAACAATAGCAAAACCCCATGTTTTTGTTTAGAAAAAAAATTATAGCATATATTCCACTTTTTTGTTTTGTTTAACACAAAATGCAATAAGGATGTAAAAACTTTTGGGGTTTATGCATTGTTTTAGTAACATACATGGGAGCAAGTTTTAGTTACAGCAGGGTAAGAATTTCTGAGAAGCACAAGCAGAAACAGAATTGTTCTTTCTTTAAGAACCGGTAACGTTTTGTCCACATCCAGCATGTCAAACAGAAGTTGAAAATATTTGGGAGAAAAAAATCCCCACATTCTGGTATAAATGAAATAAGTAACACTAAAATCCTGGCAAAAGAACTGAGTATTGTAATAATTCCTGCACAACTATTTATGTATTTATGTTTATAATTTCTTTATGTGATCATACTTCATTTTTCCTCTTGCTATTATCAGAATTTTAAGTGCTAACTGAGCTATGTTAACCAGGTTGGCATTGAACAGCATATTATAAAATGTCTTTTTTTTTCCCTGTACAAGTGTACATCATCATTAACTTGGGTTATTAGAGCAGCCTGAAGACTGCAGATTTTGTATCACTGATATTAAACACTTCTAGAGCAGCCCTTTGGGGAGGTACATCCCAACAGGAAAATTGAAGCTGAGCTCAGAATCCCAGGGGGTGGCTGCTCAGGCAGTACACACTGCTGCTGGGAACCACTCTGAAGGCAAAGGTGAGATAAGAAAAAAAAGAATCAGAGAGAGCATGAAATACGACAGAATTAAACATTAGGTATTCAACAAGAATGCTGAATACTTCAGTAATTTTAGGACTTCTGTCCAAAACAATACATTACAGGCTTTTGTGCTCTTTTTAAATGACTCCTTTGAAACATCAAAGCCAACAAGCAACATTAATGTTCTCTTTTACCAGTAGCAATGAGAGAACTTGGTCAGAAATTAACAAGGAGCCATATCCATCACTGGCATAAACCCAGCAGAAAAGAACTGTTTCACAAGAACATGTGGGGGCAAAGATTTATGGAATACAAGTCTGGAGGAGCTGGATTTTGGGGAGAAGCCGGGAAACACCCAGCTTGAGCCTCACAAGTTGAAATCATATGTATTTTTATATAAGTTTTAATAAAGGAAAAAAAATATATATAGATGTTTGATACATACTACATCCAGGATTGTGTTTACCACTGTAAGACTGATGGACATTTTGGACAGGTGTACACACATAAACAACTTTTGTCCCAAACCACATCACTCTCCTCAACCAGCCAATGCTTTATTTTTCTTCCTTGTTGTCCCATCTGCATTTAGGGGACCTCTTGCCTGCTCTGTTTGTGCCCACTTTATCACAGACCCAATTCTGCTGTCTTCAAGGCTTCAACCATTGTCCCTTGCCAAACTGAGCCTCTAAACAATCAGTTTGGGAGTGGTGAACTGTTTGAAAGAAGAAGTGCTTACAAAATAGCCAAAGCCCTTCTCTGCACAGGAAACAGGACCTCTCCTCTGCACTTTTCTAGATGCCAAACTTTCAGCCAGGAAAAGGGCAAACCTGCTGCAAGCCATATGCTATTTGACAGTCTCCAAAGAATTACGATATCTGAGCTTTAAATGTTTTGCCTTCCACCCTTCCTGCCTTTGCTTCTTTCTTTTGCTTCTTTGCTTTCTTCCACTCAGTTTCACTGGCTGAAAAGTCTGGTTTGCATTTACTGGCCAGGTTCCTTCATATCAGACAGTCTCTGCAGGAGCCAAACCCTTTGAAGCAGCTCCTCTGCTGGGATCCTGCTGCAAACCTTTCCCACTACGCCTCCCTCACTCATCACATAATCAAAGAAGAATATTACCTCCCTCTCCCACCTGTGCTTCAGCACAATGGATCAGGCAACAAAAATTTACAAGCCAACAAAGTAGAATCTTAAGTGCATCCACTCAAAAGGGGTTTGGGAGACAGCTCCAGGACCCCTAAACAACCGAGCTTGTTACAACGAATTTCTGCATGAGCTTGTTTCATTCACGTTTCACTCATAACAAGCTTCGTGGGTACTGCCTGCCCTACTAAAAGTAATGAGCACAACAGAATTACAACTAACACAGAACTATTATCCTCTGTTTCTGCATGCAGTAAGGGCAAGGCTGCCTTCCTCAGTGTTTCCAAGCTCATTAGAGCCAGAAGCTATTTGTCAGTCTGTGATGCAGATAGGTTATGGGCTAACAGATGCACAGAAGGGTGGGGACAGCACAGCACCCAACTTCAGCAGCATAAAAATCACAAAAAGTCAGGCCCTGGCAGAGACAGTTCCCCATAATAAACCCTGCACTGTCTACTGAGTAGTGCAAAAACAGAGCCCAACTTCAGGGTGTGACTATTACTTCAGCAGGCTAAAGTATCCAGGGCAGTTAATCTCTTATTGACTTATAAGAGATTATTTTGGACTGTGCTGGGGACACCCTGTGCTAGCACAAATACTCACAGTGAAAAGGAACCAGATTCAGAATGCAACAGGAGGGCTCATGGCTGTACAGTGGGTCAGAAACCACCCTGCAGTACCTAAAGCATGAGAGGGTCCTTCTGAGAGGTGGGACAACTACCACAGCTTGGCCCCACTGTGCTCTGCTGGATGCTTCTATCCAGTATGATGATCTTTCTCTGGAGATGCCAGAGTTCAGAGGCTTGGGCAGAGTGCTACCCTAACTGCTAAATATGTTCTACTGCCTCTTCTTGCCACCCACACTGAAGGGCTGGGCAAGGCAGGATTTTTGCCCTCTCCTCCAGCTGTGTTGTGGCTCAGCAATCTCTAATTGTCTGCTTCTGTCATGGAATTTCATGTTGACAATCTCAACCCTATAAAATGCTGCATGTTATGATGTGGTGTTACTGCACACGTGGAATGGCCCTTCTCTCTGCAGAACCTTGTAAAGACATGCTGAGCTTCCCTGCTAAGATATGCTGATGTGAATTCTCACAGCACTGCAGGCAGAAAGGTCAAAGCTGAGTCATGCCAGTATGATATAAAAGGGGTAATATCACAATTTTGGCAGATCACTTAATTCTCCTGCTCTCAACTGGGGCTAACAATGTATGAATTTCCTTAGGTTTCAGTTGCAAATATTGCTGTCTTCCCAAATTCCTGTACTTCATATGATAGGTTCCGAATACAGATGACAGACCACCACTGAGCCCAGACAGAACTATGTGAGCTCTACTCCTTTATCTACCTGTTAAAACCCTTTGCTGGGATTGCACTGTCATGCTGACTCTTGCAGCATCACTGCTAAATCCAGGCTAGTGAGCTTGGTTAGACCTTGGATAGCTCTGTCCAGAGCTCCTGTGGTACCTCTCCCATCCATGCTCTCATGCACTCCTAGTCAGAACAGAAATACAACTGACTGAGGTCCTGCAAATCTGACCCACTTGGTCTCCATGTCACTTGCTGCAGGCTCTCTTCACACCCTGCTGGCCCTGGCTTTCAGGCTGTGCTGCTTGAGCCCAGTACCTGCCCAAGGGTAATTTAAATACAGCTGTACAGACTCAGAAGTGACTTCTGTGCTTGGCTTAAAAACCAGGTGCTAGAAATCCCAAAATTGATTATTACACTGGAAACACTCTCACGGGGTAGACTTTTTCCCCCCACAACATTCATGAATGTGCTGTCACACAAATGAGACTTTGCCTGTCAGGAGCAGGACTTCTTTTTTCCACAACAGGACTTTCAGAACACCTGTAGCTCTGCACTCCTCAGGGTGCTGTAAATACAGCAAAAAGTTTGCATACTGCATGACAAGACAGTTCATTTCCCCCAGGGTCAGAACTTACTACATCCCAGTGTCAGAGCCCCTGCCTGCTCCCCAGCTTGAGGGGTGTGTGTGGAACCTGCCTGAGCTACCATTACTAGGCCATTATTTTGTATGTATGTGTCCCCAAACACACTGTGATGTCTGTTTCTGGCAGACAGTCAACAAAGGGTGAAAAGTTTCACAGGAATTAGGATCATGATTCATTTCTAACTAGAGTTTCTTTTAAAATCCTAACCTTAATTTGTTTTCAGCTACAGTAACATTCATTTTCTCCATACTTTTAATTTTTAAAACACATAGTTATAAAAAATTTATATTGAAATCATTGAGAAGCGTAATTTCAAAAGAGCTATAAGAACAGAAACATTTCTATCACTGATGTCTAGTTAAACAGATTTCTTTTTCCTTTGATTAGTTTACAATTAAAACAAAACAAAACCAAAAGACTGTTCCTACAGGCACTGCTAAACTGATTTAACAAACACAAATACAAGTACATGGACTTTGATTTCCTTAACGTCAGCATTTCAGCAAATTTGCAACAAAAATATTTCTACAATGCAATATACAGCACAGATACTGCTAAAGTGCTGCCTGGGATGGTGATCATATATTTTTGCTATCATCAACCTAATGTGCAGCATCAACCTAATGTGCAGCAAAATGCACTACTGCTTTAGTTATTAAAATATTTGTTTAGGATAAGTGAGTAAGATCACATTTGATTCACTAAGTACCCAGCATATTTACTTTAATGATTTCTTTTTTTAATGAGCTGCAAAAAAGCAGCTTTTCCACCACCCATTTCTCCGTCTCCAGAGCTGCTGTTTGTTCAAAACATCACATGTATCACCAAGGCTTCAAAAAAGTTGAGCATTAACTGTCTCTGTGAACAGTCCTGCCCAAAGAGACCTCAGAGGCACTGAAGGCAAGGTTGTTCCCTCCCTTGGTCCCATCCATCTCCCCAAGGGGAATTCCCATTGTGGAATAACCCTGCCTGGCATGTATAATCCCAAGCAGAGGCCTGCCCATGGAAGGAGGATCCCTGGGCTTTCAGTGCTTGGCTCAAACGTGCATTTTACCACAAAACTCACCAGCTTCACCTGCCGACTGACCTTCATCAGGCAGTCCTGTGCTTTCAAACAAAGCAGCTCCTCTTTAGCCACATTATCTGATAAAACCAAAAATTAGCATTTAAAGGCTCTTCTTTTGGCAGAAAAAACACGCCTGCTATCTAATGTAAATTGTAGGTGAGATGAAGCTTCCAACTGATCCTCAAGAATTTTTAATGAACACTTAGTGAGACTTTAACAGGATTGACTTCGGGAACAGCAGCACTTCAGAGGACAACTGAAACTTACAGCCTCCATCTATTTGGTGGAAACTCCAAATTCTGGCTGCTTTGTTATACTGTGCTCCCACAACCCAGCTTCCACAATACAAGAGTTTCAGTTACATTCCAGGACTTTTAAGGGAGAAGAACCAGGAACTTCTGCGCTTCACTCATCATAATTGACCCAGTGCCAGCACAAAGGCACCTGTTGGATCTCTGCAATGTACCTCAAAACCTGTAGCTGTTTCTGTTGGGCAGCTTGCCCCAAAACCCTCCTAAATCGTTTTGTACCAAAGAAAGAGAACAAAGTTTCTCGGCACATTTTTGGTGTGTCTTAGCAGGTCCTAGGGAATTCCCTGCACTGTGCACGGCTTTTGCTTTTTGTTTTGTATTGTTTGTTATTTCCTCTTTAATTAAAGCCTTTTTGCTTTTTCAAAACACATCTGATCCTGCTGTCTTGCTAATTATTTTAAGCCATTTCTGGGAGGTTGCTGGACATCCTCGGAGTGCGTTGAACCCTTGTGGAGCTCACAACACACTGGCCTCAAACAGAATTTCAACACATCTGTACCTGACCTACAAGGCAAGCCTTGCAGGTGGAGAAGAGGTGAAGGCTGCCTAGAGGATGCCCCAGCACTTGCTGGAACCCTGGTCACTGAGAATTTTAGACTTTCTGTGCTGATAGGCACTGACCCCCAAGAAAGCACTGCATTTGATCTGAGGCTGTGGAGAAGGCTTCCAAAACTGAATGACAGAACTGGGATTATGGGTGTGCAGTTTGAATAGAAGTGTGCAATATCACAAGGTAGAAAACTTAAAGTTTTAGAATATAGTAATATATATAAAGCAAGACAGAAGTTTTAGGGTGTAGGCCACTCCTTTTTTTTTACCTTCTTCTTCGTGGGTTTAAGTAGTATTTTGTAATTGGATAGAAAAGTCCACATTGCGGGTGGTTAGTTATTAGGTTAAAAGTAAAAATAATTTAAGTATAATTAGAAAGTTTATCCCTAAAAGGTCTTGTAAAGAAACATAGAGAGCTCCATTTTTAGTTCGTTAACTGAAAGTACCATAAAACTCACAACTTACAAAACTATATTACAAATAAAAATTAATAAACACCTAAGCCCAAACACACAAACCACCACCTCGCTCATTTAATCCCAGCTCTAGCAGGAAGGAAATAGAAAGCAGCAGTGTAGTGGTTTGTGAATTCAGTTTCCCCTCTGCTAAATTAGTTTTCCCCAGTTTTACTCCTCCCTAAAGCCCTGTCCCTCACAGCATACCTCCTCCTCATACCCTGTCAGCTATGTGGTAATACCTCCTGAAGTTCTGTAAAACCCACCTTACTCCCCATCAATCCTCCCAGAACCAATCCCTGAAATCCAGAAAGTTCTTTGTTGTTTGGTTGTTGATTTGTCCCTTGGAGCTAGCCACTCCCTTCGCATTCTTCTACTGGTTATTCTCATGTCAATTAAGTTCTTGTTTCCACCCGCACACCCTCCTGATTGCTCTATGTATAATGTACACCCCTTTCCCCACCTCCCTTCAAAGGTTGTTGCACAAGCTGTTTCGGGGGTCTTGTCCTGGACTCACTGGAGTGGCAGGATCCCTTTGACACTGTATCCACCTCCCCTGTTTCCTCCGATGAGGAAAATAAACCTTATCCTGGGGAATTAACATAGACAGCGCCTTCTCTCTCGTGCCTTCCTCCATGCCATAGACGCAGCGAACTTTCCCCAAGCAACCAGACCGCAGCCTTGGTTGGTACACCCTACCAGGCTCTCAGAGCTCTGGAGGTCACCCTTACTTGGCACACCCTTGGAGTGCTCACTGAGCCAGTGAGCAGGGTGCCACTCCGGAGTGGAGGACCGGAGGGACGTGCCAGAGCAGCCGTGACTCACCCGCTGGGCCGCAGGTCGGGCAGGGCCCTGTCCAGCGGCAGGCGGTCGCTCAGGTAGGCGTTGTAGCCGTAGTACTGGAACTGCTTCAGCGCCATGCGCCGGTGCTCCGGGCTCAGCTCCTGCCCCCAGTGAGCAAACAGGGACGAGTCCGTGAACGCTTCCGCAGGGTTGTCTTCCACTTTGGGTGGAGCTTCTACAAGAGACAAAAGGAAACAACATGGATCTGCTGTTTTAGAAAGTGTTAACTTCAGCTCCGCTTGTCACCTGTAAGTTCTTCCCAAGTCATGCCCTCACCTACTCTCGTGTTGATGTAACAATTGGCACGAAAGGCTCAAAATTTAATAGTCAAAGTTAGGTAGGAACAATTCTTTTTTATCACAATCTGACTAAAGGCCAGGATGAACCCAACTGAATTAAATTTCAGAAGGAGCCTTATCAGAAAAGAATGCTATTTTGCTTTTATATTTTGCAAAGAGATGAGTCCATGGACGCTTCCGCAGGGCTGTCCTCCAGTTTTGGTGGAGTTTCTACGAGAGACAAAATGAAACAACAAGGATGTGCTGTTCTAGAAAGTGTTAATTTTAGCTCCACTTGCTGCCTGTAAGTTCTTCCCAAGACATGCCCTCACGTACTCTCATGTCGATGTTACTATTGGCACATAAGGATCAAAATTTAATAGTCGAAGTTAGGTAGAAACAATTCTTTTTTTATCACAATCTGACTAAAGGCCAGGCCTGATAAACTCAAATGAACTAAATTTCAGAAGGAGCCTTATCAGAAAAGAATGTGATTTTGCTTTTATATACTAAGATGAAATATTTAATTTCAGCCTGGATTATCTTGCTAGGAAAAGACTGAAGTTTTGAAGGGGACAAACACAGCATCTGTACGTAATACGCCAAGTGGCTGCCAAAGTCCGTGTGTAAAATAAGTTCTTTAAAACTACATATTCAACACAGAGAAAATTCACTGTACTAGGCATCCATGTTTAAACAGCAAATCAATTTCAGCCATGTAACAACTTTATGCTCCATTTTACCAATCCAGCCTATTTGAATTTTTAGTCCACATTTAGGTGCATATGGTGATGGTACTGGGATTATCACTTTGAGTATTTGGGTGATTAGAAAAGGTTTTAATTTCACAAGGCCACATCTCTGGCTGCTCTGACAAATGGAGAGGAGGGGAAAAACTATACCTAGAACTCAATTTAAGAAGAGCTCCAGTTCAATGAAATCACAGCATTCATTCCCAATGTTTAGTTGCACAGAAAGCCCTTTCAAGGTGACTTGTGAGCTCTCTGTGACTGACACATCACATTTGACCACATAATCTAACCAAGAGAACCCCTTGTTTCTGTAAACACTTTACAATCCACAGCACACCAGTAAAACAAGATCAAATGCCTTACTTGGCTCTGATTTATCAACATAAACTAGAGCCATACAAAGAAAAAAATACCTGCTTTTTCTAGAAGTTTTTATTATTTATCAACAGTCACATTAACAGTGACCTAACCAAATGAAGAACTCTCCTTTCTAAAGGGATGTACTTACAAACAGAGAGACTTAAGGAAATTAAAGCAAATCTTTGGAAAATCTGTCAGTTGTCCCCAAAATCCACCTCAGCACCCAGACTCACCTACAGGCCTGAGAGCTGACTCAACCTTCATGGAAGCACCTAAAGACAACAATTTATGTACTAGCAGAATATGCCATCAGAATCCCGGCTCTCAAAGAATGCCAAGATGCATTCTTTGATCTCCTACTAAAAAGAATCCAAAATGCAAAAACATAAATTGAGAAGACTAGGTTATTTGATTCTTTCAAGATGTTCTCCTTTTTTTCCCTGACAACACTGACAGGAAACTAATGGCACTGGCTTCCTACACTATGTTCCAACCTCTGTAAATATGAAATGTGTCTTTACTTGTCAGAGAACTGTCTCCCAGCCTGAATTCAGGAATCAGCTCTAACTCTTCAAAGATGAAAAACTAACTAAACCCTCAGTCAAAGGAGGAAACTACTCTGACAGGCCCTGCTACCACACAGATAAATGTCTGAGAGAAGAGCTTGGCAACTATTCAAGTTGGATAAACTCAGATCATTTTAGAGGGTCCTAACTTGAAAAAGGCAGAAAAACATTTGAATACCAGTTCAAAAATCACAGCAGCATGGGAGGTTGCAACTGTCTTTGTCCTTTCATGGATGAAGAGCCATCCCAGAAACAACTGCCTTCACAGACTCACACAGGTATGTATTGAATTTTATCTAATGATTTTGTGGGCAAGAGCATTTCCTAAAGAGATTTGTGAATTTCTTGCTGTTTTCTGATTGAAAAAGTGCTCAGTAATCCAGGTTGTATCTCAGTTTAAGATTTTCTAGTAATGGATTTCTGTGAATTTAGTTTACAAGCTCTACTAAACCACCTACCAAATGCAGTATTTTTTTTTTTTTAATATGCTAAGCAAACATGTTATTTCAATACATTGCTCTACAGGAAAAAAAAAAAAAACACAAAACAATAACAGGAACCTTCAATTACAATTCCAATCAATGGAATTAAGCACACATCTCTGATGACAAAGCCTTTCTTTCCTTTATTTGGCTCAAGGCCCTTGGGGGAAGCAAATTTCTTCAGATGGTCTCTCACAAGAAATAAAAATAATGATTATGGATCATCAGCTGCCTTTTGACTAGTCAACAAGTGTATTTGATGCCTTGGCCTCTGTACACAGCCTGAGCTCCCACAGCCAGGCCTTCTTCCCACTTGCTCCTGGAATCACAGAGAGTCATGTTGGGGAGCAGAGGCTCAGAGGTGACCTGTGAGCAGTACTGCCTGAAGCAATACAAAGGCAGGCACATTCATCTGCTCAGCCAGTGCCAGAAAGGAAAGATCAGTTCCATTTCTCCCGTGGGAAGAAAGCCTGCTACCTGCAGCACGTCTCTGCAAATGTTACCAGGAGGCCCTCCCTACATGAACTTTACACACCATGCAAAGCTGTACCCAGACACAAGCCTGGTATTAACTCCTAGCAGATTGACACCCTGCAGCTAAATCAATCAGTAGCAGAGATTTATCACACAGATGTCAGCTGGCTGCACATCTGGGCCAAAGAAGTCTCATTCCAGAAGACTGGCTGGTCATGGCATCAGCTTGGAGTTGATCACACACTGCTTACCTGAGCCAAAACCCCCACTGTTTATTTTCCAAAATTATCTGTCTCTTTAACTCATACTCAAATTTCCTAGCTATGCAAATAATGTTTATATAAATCTATTGCTTCATCTGATCTCACTGACCAGTCTCCAAGACAGAAATTCACACTCCTCTTCCTATTGCTCACCAAGTCAGAGACGCCAAATCAAAAGACACCACTGAGATAAGGGATAGACATTTTGTTTTGTGACTGCTGCTTTGTTCTACAACCTCTGAAGAAAGCAAATATTTCATTTATTACCAATTAACACAATCAATTAAAAACTTTGATTTAATCTCCATGAAAGCCTTTGAAGCTAATTAAGAGAGACTCATTTTTTCAGCCCCATTCAGATTTCAACATTTCTTCCCAAGAGAAGTCACCATGAGCAGGTTCACGATTAAGAGAAAGGATCAAGTCGGAAAAGGGTTGCAAAAATAGTTGCAGAGACAGATTCAGACATACTGTTTGTTCTCACAAGTACCTAAGTTTCATTTTGGTCCTACCCCTTATTTGACTGCAGGTCTATTCACAAAAAGCAGCAGTGTTTCAAATCAAAGCTTTGCCATTGTGAAAATGCCCTCCATGGAAACAGAACTGCTTTACAAAGCCTGCAGTGTAACCTTATCTGCTGATTTCATTAAGTGCCAGTAACAAGGTAGACACAGTAAAAACACCCCCATTCCAGCTAAGGACATGCAGAAGGCATCAATACCTGCACTGAATGAAATGTGCTCAGGTGGAAGAGGTTGCTCACAAAAAGAAGAACAAGTTGGAGACGTAGGAGGAAAGGCATCGATCACGTGCTCCCCCAGGTTCTCCAGTGCCTGACCCATTGATTTCCCAGCCCAGAGAGGAAGGAACAGGCCATGATTACAGAGGTGATGCCACAGCTGTGCCTTGCCTCAGCGTGCAAGGAGGACTCATGAGGTGCATCTAAGCAGACTATCATTAAAGGTAAAACAAAGTCCAGCTCTCCTGTGAGGCCTAATGGCCTAAAACTCTGGCTCTGGCTCCTGGCACTCAAAAAATCTATACTCTATTTCCTGCAGGCAGTAGACTTCCAGCTTTCTATGGAAGGAAGGATCTTTTCATCCTTTTCCTCTACAAGTGCCCTTCATCTCTTAGGCAATCCATACCCTCTCCACCCTCTTGCCAGAGGCTATTTGGTATGAGAGGTAAAAATCCCAGACTGGTGTTGGGTCACAGAGCCATGATACATTGCTTGGAAGTGTGAAAACTTCACCTAAACTTTGTCACACAGCAAGATACACAGAGTAAAATCCCACTTTCAAAATGTATTGTAATTCATGAAAACACCTCATCAGCATTCTCAAAAATTGCAGTTTGACAATTTCTGCCTTGCAAGGCTGCCTCCATGCAGGAGCCTGCTATAAATCCTGAATCAGATGAGTGAACCTCTAAATGAAAACACCCTTGTTGGCATGGCATGGAGAAATACTGACAAGCAACAGCAGAAGCAGCTCACCAAGATGCACCACTGCCTCAGCCATGGAGAAAAGTACACTCAGAAGACAAAACCTGAAAGTTACAGTAACAGATCTTCCCTCAAAACAGCTATTTTATTTATTCTCTCACCTCCCCAAAAAACCACAATACTGCTGGCAAGGTGTCAACACAAACATAGCTTTGTGCTGAAAAGTGAACTTCACTGTTTCGAGCATTCAAGTTAAGTTAATTCCTCTTGGCATTCGAGTCTCGTTCCCAAAGAAATGACTTTAGCAGAAGTGCTCCTAAGAAAAAATGCAGTATCCAAGTGGGTTAAATTCTGCTACTACTGCTTCCTTACAGCTTAGTAAGTCATACTGAAGTTGCCAGGGATCCTCAGAGAGATTGACAGAGCCTGTCAGACCCCGTCTGCACAGACGAGAGCCAGCAGAGCCCTAATCTTAAGAAAAAACAAACCTGATCTGAACTACATGCGAAACACACAACCATCCTGAGAGGATTCAGCTCCATATCCAGTCTTTGCACACTCTGTAGTTAGTATCAATGCCAGACAGATCAGCCAGAGAGGGAATGGGAAAAAAAAACAACCCCAAAAAAGGTGATCCTCTCCTCAACACCTGTCAAGAAGTCACGATAACACTGAATAGAATACAGTCAGACAAAACTTTAAAGATTAAACTGTGTATGACAGCACATACAGAAAGAAATGCTAAAACTCTCTCAATTTTTAATTTCTTGGAACTTAAAACACAATTTATATGCTATTTTTACTGCATTTAAGCAGCCAATGCACATGCATAATGGTATGAGCTATTAGCATTCTACTAACATATATTTTTATTTGTTTCTGTTTGGGGGTTTCTGTTTGGAGTTTTTCTGGTAAATAATCCCATGCTTATTGTGTGGAAATTCAGCCTAGCATCCAACAAGGACAGATGTTCATGCAGAGAAGGTGGATGTTCCCTTCCCTGGCAGACCCTGATAAACCACCAGCTCCTAAAAAGTCGTGGCACAGAAGTTCCTTTACATCAAAGATGTCTGAGAGGACTCTCAAAACGCGCTCAGCGCTAGAGGGCAGTGTAAGAAACAGGAAAATCTGGGTTTTAAGAGAAATCTGAGGGGTTTGAGACTTCTTCAGAACTTGCTAAAGAGCTCTCAGAACAAGTACCAAACCTATTAGCTGCTAATTAACCAGCAAATTCCACGATAATGGTTATTTCCTATGGGTAAGAAAACGCATAAGGAGAAAAATGAAGTGTTTATTATGTTATCAAGTCAATGCTAAAATATATGATGTGGGTGCACACAAACAACATTTTATAGGAACAAGGTCTTGGTAAGGGCTCTATATTTCTTTTGTATGCACTCCATCTGGCCTGTTCTGATCTGAAAACACTATAAATCCTGGCCACTGTTGTTCATACTAGATATGTTCCCACTACCAGCCTATTAAATTCCCCTTTAGCCATAACTATGCCATGGATATGAATCAGGTCAGACAGGTCCATGCATCATTCTGGCAAAGTTAACATAAAGTTACTACGAGCCTGGACAACTTGAAAACAGGGTAAAAGCTTCTAATTTACTAGAATGGGGCTATCTAAGGAAATATAAATTTACAAGTACAGGAAATTTCCCCTCAGATGAAGACACAGAACTCTCTGACAGGTACCAATACTTCACTTTTAAGGTTTGCTGTATCCATTGACATCAATATTTTGTCAGGGACCAATTTTGTTTTCTCCAATGTGTAAAAGGTGTATTTTCAAAAAACACACTATGAAGATATTAAAGACTAAGTAGTACCAAGTTTCAAGTCTTCAGACTTTCTAAAACACAATTTTCAGCTTGTCCTAAGAATTCCTTCTCTGCATTCCTTCTACTTGGAAACCAGGTTTGAAGACAGCATCAATTCATTTAAAGCAACACATAATTTTTTAACTACAGACCTCCACTATAAAGGGTGATTAGAATAATTATTTATTGACGATAACTTAAAGGATTACCAGTTTCATTAAAAGAAGTACGTTTTTACTGGCAAAGTTATTTTTCTCATTTCAAATAAATCTGTACTTAAGGCATTAACTTAAACCTAATCTGTAGGCAAACATACCACAATTTTTGGAATAACAGTCTAAAAATACAATAATAATCTGCCAAAAACTGCCTGAAAATTCACTTGGTGAACTGAGTTGTGATACACAGATCTCAGTATCACAAGCTGCCCTGAACCAGTAGTGGTACCCATAATGGAAAGAGAAAAGTGAGATGGACACAATTCCCTCCCCAATTTTTCAGACAAGCAGAGTGATGGCCTTCTTTCAGGTCATGGTTCTGGTCAGGAGGAATAAACCCCCTGCAATGCTGATTAAATCAGACTGTCAAGGAAAGTGCTAGACCAGTTTAAACCCATGATCTCTGTTCTGTGCAATTTTGTGAGAATTATTTCACTGGCCTAACATTTTTTCCTGTCTTGGATGAAAAAGACATCATGTTATCATCGCACGAAACTTCCATCCTTTTAATTATTTGTGATAATATTTTCAAGATGCCCAGGAAATTTTATGATAGTTAGAAATCAAAAGAAGGTACAAATGAAACGCCAGTTTTGCGAAACCAACAGTTTTTCATTAGGTTAGCTGGTTACACTGGGTATTTTTTCCAGGTAAGAGTGGAAGACAACAGAAATTCACAGAGAATTTCACCAGTTTGCATCCCAGAAACAGAGTTGTGCCAAAAACTGAGACTGCTTCTATTTGATGCTCAGGCACAAAGCTCAATTTCTAAAGACAACTTTCCTCACTTCCTTACCACCATGAAAGAAATAAGTGGAAACAGAGATTTATATATAAAGAGCACTGGGCAAAGGCAACAGAACAAACCCAGCTCCACATTAGGGGCTGGAGTCTGAGACCTCTCAAAGACAGAGCACAGAGAGCTCCAGTGCAAGAAGGAAGATAAAAACGTTCAGAATATTCCACTGATTGTAACTGCACGTGCTCCTAAATTTAGGCATCTGCTAATGGGCTTACTAAAAAAGGAAAGTCATCTGCATTTAATGAATAGCAGACCACATTTTTCTTCGGGATTAGTGGAGTTTGCATCTGTGCTGCTGAGAGGCTTTAAAAGCTCAGTGTGTTTTATATCATAAACCCAAATCTATGTCACCTGGAGTAAACATGAAAGGCACTTAACTATTTTCAAAACTATTTTGCCAGGAGCTGTCAGGCTGTGACACAGCTAATTAGCCATATACATACAGCTTTTCCTTTTCTACAGAGCTGAGTAGTCACACCAAAAGTAAAGCCGACACAAGGAAACAGAAGTAACTCTCTTCTACAGTCACCCAACTCAAAGCACCAAAAATAGGCTTCCTCTTTCAGTAATCACACAAAATGAGATTTTTCTCTGCTTGCCAGGCTGTTCTGAGCTCCCTCAGATTAGTTCTACTTCAACAACTTCCATTCAGTCCTTTCAGTCCTCTGAGGAATTTTGTTTTGGCCACTTCCTTGCGAACACAGAAATTTTAGAGAGCAACAGCTCCCTCACTCAAGACATCCTTTTCTCTTTTCCTAAATGCTTCCAACACTGTAAAGTGCTTCACCCCTCCCACCACCGTGGTCTTACAGCCCCTCAGTACACAAACACTTGGCTGAAGTGGGCCTCTGCTGGACAGGGCTCCTACTTAAAAAACATTTCCCAAAAACCTGCAGACATTATTGCACAGTGGAGCTACTTCACACTTCCAGGCATTTTCCCGAGCTACCCCAAGAGACAGAGATGAGTTTCAGTTTTAAAAGGAACCTAAAGAATTATGAAGAAGAACAGGGCTGCTTTGAAGAGCCAGTGTGCTCTTCTGTAAAAGCATTTTCCATTCTCAGGTGCTACTGCCCTTGTCATGATTACAGCACTGGATGCAGACAAATGCAGCAGCAGGGAACAGGTACACTTTAAAGG
The DNA here is from genome assembly GCA_013389925.1 of Aegithalos caudatus. Classification (NCBI taxonomy): domain Eukaryota; kingdom Metazoa; phylum Chordata; class Aves; order Passeriformes; family Aegithalidae; genus Aegithalos; species Aegithalos caudatus. The sequence continues at coordinate 410,163 of WEIU01009640.1, read as the reverse complement.
TTTGAAAACTACACTTAAATAATAAAAAAAAATTAACAGCTTCTCCTCTTGGCAGAAAAACATGAGTAATGAATTAAAAGCACCCTCCCATCTTTGATACCAAGTAGATGATTTGTGCTAATGTTAACATCAGTAATACACTGAGCCTACCACGATGCAAAGAACTCTCCTTGAAATAGTAGGAAAAATTAAAGAAAATGCAATCAAATTAAGTTCTCTGGTTTCACAGGTATTTGGGTAAATGATGTGTGATACTTCAGCTTAATTTTGGAAACAGGACAGTAAGTCAAAAACAGGATGAGAGGATGCAACAAATCAGACAAGCAGCAGTCTGCATCCACAGAAGGCAAAGAGGAACTTCTGGATTGCACCCAGCAAATATTCTGGGTTGCTACTATTCTCAGCACACTCGATTCTACTAGGAACTTGGAGAAATCTCTGTTACCTGAGAATTTTCTTCTATTGCCTTAATTTAAGAACTGCAGGAAAAATAGCTTCAAACTTACAGCATTTTGCATGTCCTTTGCAACTTTAAAAAGTAGACTAACTTGTAAAAAAGTCTTTTTGAAATTGCATTAATTTGATTGTTCCTTTGCTTTGATTGTGTAAAGAATGGGAGCATCTGGCTGGCTGGTTATTTCTGCTTTGTTTTTGGGGGTTTTCTTATCTGTTGTTCTTTTTGGGAGGTTTTCTTTTGTTTTTGTTTTTTGTAGTCAGAGCCCTGTCAGAATTTTTTTTTAAAAAAACAAAGAAACAAAAACACCCCCACTCCCCCAAATAGAAAACAAACCTCAAACCTAAAATACACCTAGATTAGAGAATCAAATGTATAGCTAGAAATAGTTTTAAACAGAAATAAGAAGAGGTAAAATGAGGACTCCAAGAAAAAAATGGCTTTACTGCCAAAATAGAAAACTAAATGAAAATATTGGAAAATTCAATTTATTATGCTAGATACAATGGGCAATTTAGTTGGTAGTTTCTCATCATAAGACTACAGATTTCCCTGCAGATCTCTGTGACTTTAATGTGAGAAGCATTATTGAAAAGGTCTGAGATTCACAAATCAACCTCTTGCAAATGTGCTAAATCAACACAGGAGAAGTAGAAACATCTTCTACAGTTTTTAAATTATTACCTTTCCTGCAACATAAACCAAAGTTGTACTTTGGTAAAATTCAGACACATCTTTTTTCTTCCTGTCCTCACCCCACACCTGAGGATGAGCTTCTGGTAAACCCACAAAGCAAGAAANAAAAAAAAACCAAAAAAAAACAACCACTCTATCCCTTACTAGCACATATTTTGGAATAGTGCAAAATTTTTCTTCTATTTTTTAAAATAACCCTGTGTATCACACATCCTGAAGAGAAAATCAACTTGTTCATTTTGTGTTAAGATAAAAATCAAGATTCTTTGTTAAGAATGGTTCCAGCCCTCACCAGCACAGCACCCCAATTTAATCCAGGCCAAAGGAGCACTGTGCCTCCTGCACTGCACCTACAGAAACATCCTCATCTCACTGAGTTCCCACTGAGTCACTGTGTGCAGTGGTAAAAGCTGCACCAGGGATGCACTGGCATCCATGGCAAAGCTGCTTGACTGAGTGGGAACAAAGGAGCTCCCACTGATTTCTACCACGTAAAGATCTTGAAGAGCATTTTAAATATTCAACTATAGGTAAAATTCTCATGTAAGCTATATTAAAATGGGCAGGAGGAGAGGTTGCTTTATTTTTAAAAGCTGCTGAAGGATACCATAATTACATTTCATGTGCATTAAACAGAGGAGAGCACTTAGGAGATATCTTATATACACATAATCCCAGAGAGGTACTTACTAATCCTAGCTGCTCTAAACTGAAACAGAATTATCCAGGAGTGTTAGCATACATCAGCAAAATGCCTAGAAATGGGTAATTAAAGTAGAATTTGAACAGTTTTTCAGAATATCTTTAGTACTAGACAATCAGAGACTATATTATTTATTATCATTACTTGTAGTAGGCACTTTTTAGGATAGGTACCAGAAGAATATATTCAGATAAATCAGCTGAGAATTGTGATTTTCAATTCTGAATTTATATAATGCTTTTATGAATTGTTAAGCATGATAACAGATTTCATTAATCCCGAGTTTATGTCCAAAATGAGCAGTGTTTTTTCTTCATTTGCTCCACCTGCCCTGCAGGTGTTTGAAATCCACAAGGCTTGTGAATTAATTACTGACCAGTCACTAGGGTGGGATGGGCTAATTAAACCCTATTTGAAAAAGAAAAGAATGAAAAAATCACTTTACCATAAGAGTCAGGATATTAACTGCACAGTACTAGTGAAGAAAGAAGTTCTAGAAGCAGCCAACTCTGAACAGAAGACTGGGGAGAAGCTGATGTCCCTGTGGAATAACTGTTCATCAATAAAACCAACGATTTTCTATATTCAAAGTGCAAATGATTTTCTCTAACAGCAAATGAAGTTTCTTAACAGTTTGTTTCCAATTAATCTTCGCTCCTGGAGAAAAGCTGCCCTTTAATACTTTGACACTTAGACACAGTTGGAAGTCAAGTAAAGGTAATGGCAGTAAAGGCTCCAGGAATTTTATAAACAAATCCTAGCTTGAGGGGATGTCAGAGAATTAAATGTTTTACCTGGAAAATGGAATATTTTCATCCAATAAAAAGAAATAACTATGAGATGAATTGAAGCAAGTTAGAAAGCAGGAGGTGATTTCCCTGGCAGGAGAACCAAAGCTCATTGTCATAGTCCTATGACAAACCTTGGCCAGAAAAAAAACTCCCAATCCCCCCACAGTGTTCCTTGTGTCCCTGGTGAAGAGAATTTGGTAAGCCTGTTGAGGAGGTGCTTCTTCCATGAGCAGAGCCACAAAATTGGCTGGAATTTTGTAATGCCCTCTCCTTCCCTGTCTAAAATGCACCCATGCAATCTTTCTCCGTGTTTAGCCAGTGGTAATTGTGGGAAAGAGGCCAGCAGGTGCACAGGAGTTGGAGATTTAACTCCCAAGTTGCTTCTGCATGTTAAGTTCACTTGCTAGAAAAATATATAATCTGCATTTTAAGAGCTTAATGTTCCCAGATAGAAAGTTTTGGGTGGGCTCCCCAGAGCCAGAAAACTTGCCAATGCTTATCCAAACATTCCTGAAAGAAACAGACACTGATACCAAGGGAACTCCTGTACTAGTTTGGCTCCATCCTAGTTTTGGAAGAGTGGCCTGCTAAAAGGTTCAGCAGAGCAGTGTTTCTGACTGTTATTAGCATCTCTCTGCAGCTGCATCTCTGCCAATGTAGGAGTCTTAAAAAAAATACTGATGAGATCTTGCTCATCCCATATGATTTACATAAGAGTAGGCTGATAAGAATCAGAGAACTGAGCAGAATCTTGTATGGTTTCTTCTCCAATAAATGTTGTTACAGAAGGTTCTGTCCCTTCAGACATTTGCACTGATAACACTTCTTTATTTATGCACTTTTCCTGCCAAAGTGCTAGCAAGCTGTGAAGGGTGTCTGTTTTTCCATCATCACTTTTTTTTTTGCTTTATTTACCACCAAGTTCTCCAATACTCCAAGAAGTGGAACCACAGATACCAGATTTCCACTAATTTAGGCCCTCAGCATCACCTAGAGTCAATGAAAGATTTGCCATTGGTATTTTCCCATATTCTCTCCACTCTAATTCTACATAAACTTCAAACTGTCCACAACCAGCAGCACATCCTTTGGCCTCCTGTTGAGGATGATGGTTGAATGGGGAACTTAGACTAAGACTTAGACTACTTTCCCCCTCTTGCTGCTCACAGTACCCTTCAACAGTGGTTAAAGGAAAAAGAGGATTTAGTTTTCTTGCTAAAATAATTCCTTGATTATCTCTGCACAGCTGAGCTCTCGCAGAAAAGCCAGAATGTTTTCCCCGTGGATCTCATTTTGCCATTGTAAAACAGGAACAGCAGCGCATCCCCTGCCTTGCAGGAGTATTAAAACAAAGCTACACTTCAGAGCTGCTCAGTACCAGCCATCACTGAAATGCTTACAAAACCAATAAAATTCCTCTTCCTTCTCATTAGCAAAGATGTTAAGATCAGCCACTTTTCAGCAATTCCTCTGCATCAGCAGACAGGCTGCACCACCCCCAGCCTTCAATTGCTCGCTGTCCCTGTCCCACAAGAAGTTAATCCTGACAATGTTGGTTTGGCTGTTTCCAAGCCACCAGGCTCCAACACTCCCTGCATTACAGGGAGCAGATGTTTATGTTACAATTCCATTTCCTTAACTAGTATCAGAGGATTTGTTTCATGTGTAAGGAGATTTACTAGATTTTTCCAACCTCTTTAGAGTGTGGCTTGTGAGGAATATTATATATTTCAGTAGCACCATTTTCCACCATTTTCTCATGGAATCAGATATTGTCTCACAGCCTGGTAAAAATTTGGTTCTGTGAACAACAATTTTTACCAAGAGGGTTTCCATTCCCAACTGACCTAATCATACAGCAGGTTAGAATATACTGCAGGCAAATAATTTTGTTCAGGCAAAATCCCTTCTTTAAACTGTATCTTTTAGCCATAACAACATGTGCTGCCTTTGCTTAATTACACTGCCTGCTTTGCTCCTCTCTTTTCCCATTCCCATTTTTGTTTTTTCTTGCTCAGAGGTATGCAAACCATCTGTACAGTCAACGTGGTCTAATAACTGTCTGCAAATCTGTTCCCTGAAAGTGACACTACCAAAGCTGGGAGGCCAAACAGCACCAGCTACTAAGTGTTATGATTTATTCTTGTGATGCTAGAGCATTCAAAACTTCTCTGAAGCATTCCTGAAAAGATACTTAAATTTTATTCTCATAACACTTGCACAGTGTAGAAACATATGCTTATTTTATCACTTTTTTTTTTTTTCCCTAAAATTTAAGTGTTTGGTATAATTAAAGAAAGTTCAGGGAATTTACATGCTCCATTGACATGGAGAGGAAGATTCCAGAGTCAAAAGATACATCCCTGGCTCACAAAACACCAAGGCATGTTTATAGAGTCTCTGAAAGTGTCTATCTGCAAATTTTCACACTGTTTTCTGTCAGACTGTATTTTGGGAATCTCGTTTAAAGAGTTATGTGAAATTCTTCATGTTACTTTTTAAAATTAGATCAGTAAATGTAAAAGGGTATACCTACACAGTCATACCACCAGCCAGAACTTTAGTAAACAGCACTGTGATGCTACAGGAGAAACAACAACATAATCTGACTTTGAATACTACTGACATAAAGAACACATGCAGCTTTTCAATCACAAACAAGTGTTACAACTGGAGCAAAGACATACTTTTGACCAAAGCTAAAACCTCTCTCGTAAAATGAGACCCCTTTTCCATGTTTTTTTGGGGAAAAAACCTCCAAATTTAAATACACTTAACAGACTCATAGGAGTTTCTTATTAATGGTATTTTCTTCTGGTAATTCTCACATGCTGACGCTCACAGCTTCCAATGCTTAAAAAGAAGCCACATTCTATAAATCCTTAAACTTCTTTAAAACTTCTATTTCTGATTATTAACAATCTCAGCATAGCCCTGAGTATTAGGATATCTCTTAATATATTTCTTGCAATATATTTTTGCCATTGTAGGGAATGGTAGAAGCAGAGGACAGGTAAGAAGAGAAAGAAGAGGAATCACTTTCATTACATTCCCTCCAACCAGCAATGCAGAGCTACTGTGTGGAAAGCAGTAAATTATGCAAGGGGAAGAAAGTCAATGTAAATCTCTTTTCTCTTGGAATAAAGGGACACTTTACATACCACAGTGTTGCTCCTAGTGTTTTTTGCAATGACTAATCAGATCTTCCTACTGGGGACCAACTCAGCCCTTGCTAATGTTTAATTTAGATACTAATTTCTAAACCATACTTTTGAAGCAAATGGTCCTTAATGGAGAAGATAAAGCATAAAGGAACACTGAAACAGTAATTCCAACATTATTTTAATATTTAAGGAAATGTAGTTATTCTTTCTCAAGTATCAGTTAAATGGACAGTTTATATACAGTATATTCAAACTATAGGACTTACAAAATTATAATGTATCTTTCCAAGAGGTAACAAGACATAGAGACAGAAGAAAATAGCATTACAAACTAAGGAGGGATAACCCAAAACTTTGTTTCACTTGTGACTGGCTGATGGATGATCGTGTCTTGCCAATGTTTAACTGGATTTCTAAAGTCTACCTTTGAACATCATCATCTCTTTGTCTTTTAGCCGTACTTGACAAAGAAAATTAATTAGTTTGGATTTATGCAAGCTTCTTCACAGAATTCCAATGTATAAACATAGAATTCTATTTTTTAATTTAATATTTCCCATTAGAAAAGAACAGGAGACTGAAGAATGAGATTTTGTCATATTTGTCACGTAATTCCATTTGATGTCATTCCTCTTTCAGTGATTTCTATCTGCATAATTTAATAGTTCATTAACATATTACAGCCACTGAATCTCAAACAGCTGGTAATGATCATATTTCAGAATCTCTTAGCATCCACTTGCTCTGATCTTGTTCTTCCCATCTTCCATCTGAACCACTTCCAGCAGATCAGTGGGAGGGGAAAGTGTGATTAAAATTAAAACAGTAGGGCAGAAGACCTGCACTGTAAAAAGCAACACCCCAAATTTTCAGGAGGATGTTTCCAACCAACATAAACAGGTTTCTGTACAGCTTTTATTAATACTTTCCATGTGCATTATTTAAAAAAAAACCACATAGAGGTTAAGTTGTTGGGGCTTTTTTTATTCTCATCTTTTCAGATATTTAAATGATTCCTTCTCCTGTAAGGAACATAGCTATGCCTTTGCATCTAAAAATCATTAGTATTTCTTTTATCTCAGATGCTGCCCAGATCATACTCTAAATATTAAATAAAAACAGTCTCTACATTAGAGTCAAGAGAATAAGCACAGTTAACTGAGCATGAAAACACATATGGATACCTCAGCCAGGAAACCAATCTGTATTTTCTGCCCCCACATCTCATTTTCCCCCTCTCCTTCCTCAGAGTAGCTTCCAAACAGGTCAGTGTAAGAAACTGAAATATTTATCCTATAAAACTGTGAAAAAATAGCTCTGGAGGACCAAAGACCCCAAAAGGACATTTGCCATCTCCTTGTAATTGCTGTTGATTCTCCATGATAAATCCAGGCAAAGTCAGGACTCTCCAAGGTCAGGGAGGCCACTGTACATTATTACTATTATTAGTGTCTATTTACACTAAGTCATATGTGATATCTTATTCCCTCAGATCAAGGAAGCAAATGACTCTGTAGCTGATAAACTCCCCCCCCCAAAACTGTCTGCAATTTCTGTTTTCACAAAGAACCTGACTCCCAGTTTTCAACTTAGCAATGACAGAAAAAACCACAAGGGCCACGTAAATCTCCAGTTTCCATTTAAATAAATAGTCTTTGATACCCAAACCTACAATTTTCACAGCTTATTTTGTATTCAGTGCTTAATGAAAAATTGACTCAGATATACTTTCCCATAGCAGTGATAGCATAATGGGTTTTTTTTTTGTTAAAAACTGTTTCTCAGAATCACACAACATTTCATCTCACATTGGAAAAGACCCGTAAGGATCACCAAGTCCAACTCCCTGCTCCTGGCAGGACTATTCAAACTAAACCCTATGACTGAGAGCATTGTCCAGGTGCTCCCTGAGCTGTGGCAGGCTTGGAGCCATAACCACTTCCCTGGGAAGCCCATCCCAGATCTGTCCTGAGCTCATAGAAAGTGACACTGCAAACGTGCAGCTTGTCATCCTACGTATGTCTGAGTCTGTGATATGCAGGGAAATGTGGCTGTCAGGCTGCTTTTCCTACATCCTGCCATGACCTACTGAATGCCAGCTTCTGGGTGATTCATGCTTCCATCAACATTGAACATCAGCCAGTTCTGAATTCATGAAAAAAAGGAGCATCCAGTAGGAAGGTATCAGGAAGCTTATTCTGAGCAAAGAAACTATTCCAACAAAGACACAGAAGAAAAAAGACACGGATGAGAGCCACAAGAAATACTGGGGCTTATTATGGAAAAAAAAAAAATCTATTTTTAAGGGTACATGAATCTGAGGTCTATTATATACCAATTTAAACACATATAAATTTATGCTTTACTGATTAGGTATATCATCATCTATCATGGTATTCTAATACTTCAGCAAATTTTGCTAGCTACATTTAAAAAAGGTTATTTGGAATAGTAAAGGGTAGATACAGCAGAGCATTTCCACAATTTCTACAATGAAAACATTTTTCTAATCAGTTAAAATTCATTGAAGCAAATATATTCATGCAAGCTTTTAGCTTATGCATAGATGAGATTAATTACTTGGATGAAAATTCAAAAACTTTTAGAAAGATCATTACTCTTTCTGTGAAATTAAATACTAAACTGTTCTCTTAATAAATGGAAGTCTTCACGAAAAGCCAATGAGCAACTATTGAATGAGAATTTAGATTAGCCTTGAGAATTCTGTCTTCAAGTTAGGGAAGCCGTTTGCATTCCTAACAGCCACCAGCACTATTAAGCTCATTACTTAACGAGGCCAATCCAGCCTGGAAAACCAACTGGCAACTCAGGAGAAACAGCTTTTAAAGTCAAGAATGCTCTCTGGTGACACAGTGCTGACAATGGTTTTTATGTCAATGGCTACAAGAGATGCAAAACATGCAAAAGCCAGAGATTTTATCTGCAAGGTCAGACCATCAGATGTGCACAGCACTCCCCAGAATACAAAGGGAAACATTACTTGATTTTAGTAGTCACCGAGCGCAATTATCTATCCCTCCACTTTGCAAAAATTAGTGATCTATAAAAGAAGTATTAAAAGCATTTTCCATGGGTTTGACTATACTATTTGTGCTTCTTTTTAACAGCCCATAAAGCAACTCGTGAAACTATGGTCCCCCATACTGAGCAACTTGGTGATGGTGCTGACACATCAGCTTACTAATTAGCAATACTCTCCAACTGCAGCTATGCTTTGCTTCTTTTTAAAGTCTTTGTCAATAGAAATATCTCTACAGCTCTGTGATTTTTTTGATGCACAGTTAAAATATTTACTGTATTTATTACCTATCCTGAAGGCAATTCATGACAATGGCTTTCCAAAGTGTATTAATGTTAATTTATATTGCTCAAGCCTAACTGATGAGAACATTTGACTTGATGGACATGGGAAAAACGAAATCATACTATTTTAAAGCTTTGACACCATAATAAGTAAACCAAGCTCCACTACACAAGGTATTTTGTTACTTTTCCTGTAGAGTTTCAAACAAATATTTCCTTTTCAAAAGCAGAAAAGCTGCTTTTGTTGTCCTGACATTTCAGTGAAAAGTTCCCCCTTTTTCTCCCGAGCTCTGAATATATTAGTAGGAAGCCTATTCTCCCACATGTGCTACAGAAACCTCATCCCACTGATCCCCCCAGCTACTTTTCAGTTTGCAGATATGCTTTACAGTCACAATATTTGTTTTTAAACTTCCTTCTCCTCCCATCTGAACTTCTGTCTTCCACCTGAAGCTCAACTCTTTACAAACACTGCTCTGCAACACTCCCCTCTGGGGCACATATCACTATTTAGACTGGCTTTTTCATGGTTCTTTGCCTCGATTCTCCTGCCAGGTTTCCAGCCTCTGTTGGAATGATGCCTGTTCTCCCCTGAAGAGATCAGGATCTCATTTTGGTACCTGTACATGCTTTGTGCATCACTCAAAAACACAGCGGATGTAATTTATCTGGAAAGAGTCAGAGGAGATTTCACCAAAGCAATACAGGAAGATGATAATTCCTTTGTTCCCAGGACAAAGGGACTCTCAGACTAATCCAGCTTAAAGAGATCATTCCAGGTCAAAGAGAAGCCAAGACTCAGTGGGTAAATTAAAGGCAGAGAGACACATTGGATTTTCTTTCCCTTCAGGCTGCCTCCTGCAAGGGCTGTATCCCCCAAAGGAACCACCAGAGAAAACAGCTCTGGTGGGGGGTTCAGTTCTTGTGCCATCTGCAGCTCCTCCTTCCAGGAACAAGAGTGCCTTAATTTCCAGTAGAGGACAAGGACAGGTGTGCCAGTGTGATGCCAGGGTACCAGCTCTGCCCAGCTTACCAGAACATTGACTTTTCACACATGGACAGGGCTTCCAGGGTACTGTTCTGAAAACAGGGCAGCTTGTTAAAATTCCCTGCCAAATCCCACAGGATATGCTGAACAAGACCCAGTATTGAATAAAAAACTGTTAAGAGAAATTGGTTGCATTTTATGGGACCAGCTATCGATTCTGCTTACTTGCAAAAAGTTTTAAAAAATTACTACTTTTACTGATTCAGAAGATGAGAAATGATCCATATTTTATTATCTGCTTGCATTTTTGCATAGCCATCACTTTGGCCAGCAAACAAAAGCTTTCAAGAAGGTACTATCCAACTAAAAAAAAATATGAACAAACTGAGAAAAAGTGACAGCAGAATGAAGTTATTTTCCATGAGATACACCTGGCTCCTGAAGCTGATCACATCCATTTGGCAGATGGGTGGAAGAAGCAGCCAATGCAGACAGATAACCTATTACCTCTTCCAAAGAATCTTGAAGGTGAACCAAATACCACAGTGATTTTGAGGTGTTGTGATAGCTGGGTAATCCTCATCCAGAGAGCAATAGCAGTGAGCACAGCAGCAGGAGGCCCTGACACAAGTGTTTATTTACAACAAGCAGCCTTATTTTCAGAGATCACTAATTGACATGAGTGAGACCTGTGTAAACCAGAGTTGCTGGGTTGCATTCAATTTGTAATCCTTTCAAGCATTATTATTATTATGGAAGTTTAGTGCTTTACCAAAACATTTTCACTTCCAGACACAAAGCTGAAATCACTCATTAGCTGCATCATTATTAAATCCTCACTGTTCAGTGACTTGGGCAGGAACACATCTTGGCAAGTGCTTTAAGGAACAACAGATTCCAATGCTCTCTTACAGTATCAAGTATCAGGACAGATGTTCTCTAGTTTCTCTTCATCAGATGTACATGCCTGCTACCTCTGTACAGCTGAGCTGTACTTGTGCTCCTAATGACACCCACTGGGAGCTGGGAACACACAGCCTCAGCCAGTATTCCCCACAGCAAAACAAAGACATTGATTTTCCAGTTCAGGCAATAGCAGCAGGTTACCTCAGCTTCTTGCCCACTTTCATTTTCAGCAAGACATTTGCATCTTTACAGCTATTAACCTCATCACTCCACTCTATTTTTCATTTGTAATAGAAAGCTCTCTATGTGTCTAATACTTAGTTTGTGTTCTTTAGTGGTTAAAGCATCATCTATCAGGTGCTCAAATAAAGAAAAAGAGCTCTTTATTCTGTTCAAGATTTATTGGTTAAAACTACAGGTACATTTGGCATGTGAGTCCCACACTCTTAAGTTATCAAAACACAGAAGTGTCATCAGCCTCAAGCAGCAGACAAAGTCTTCCAAAAAATAAGGTCTGCAGTTGCTGCTGAACTGGCTCATAACTAGAACATGGCATTGGCATTAAGGCAATAAATTTAAACCCTTTAAATAAATAATGCCTTTAATATGGTCTAGAAGAGGGATTTTTTTGAATGAATTTCTTTCTTGTTCCTATTATTTATGATGAAACACTAGCCTGGGACCAGAAATAATGAAAAAAAAAAAAATGCTGAAAGAGTAAATGACTTACAGCCACTGAAATGAAAGAGCCTCAAGCATAATGCAGCAGTACCTACCCAAAAGCTCTCTCCTCAACCTGTTGGACTCTGCAAGGCTGTCAAAGCAAAATTCAACACCTTTAAGAAAAATGCAGGAGTACCCACCATACTCGATAATCAGTTTTTTTAGTTAAGACAATGTGTATTTGTACATTTTTTGTAAATGCTGGATTTGTTTAAAGCATTGTCAGCTGCAGTTTTCAGAAGATCAGATGGAATAATAATAAAAAAAAACCTCAAAAAAGATTACTGTCATCACAGAGAGCTTACAAAATGGCAAGCGGGCGGTGAGTAGAGGAGGTTATAAATTTTACAGTGTTTTGGGATTTTACACACTGAAGAATAACCTCAATCAGATTCCTTGCCTGCAAGGAACAGAAACTCTGGCTCTGCTTCTCAATAGCCACAGATGGTAACAGGCAGCCTCAGCTCAGCCAGCCTTCCTACAAATGGATTCTTGCAATATTGACCCACCCACGGCACCTACGAGCTGCATCCTGTCCCAGATTCCCTGGCCTTGACCAGCAAACACTGAGCTTGGTCCCAGACCACTGAAAATCCATGCTCAGCCAGCCTCAGAGGCAGCACAGGGCTGTCTGTCACACTGAAGTGGGATTCCAGCCCCACTCATGGCATAACTCTGCACTCCCCACCCTCACTACTCAAAATACCTTCCTACCTATGACATACACATCTTTTTAAACTTCTCAGTATCCAAGGCATAACATTTAAATAACTTTCCATCCCCAGGAGAACACACGGTATTTTCTGCCGGGATTTTCTCAGACCATACCACAGAAACATCACTTTAAACAAGACAGTTTTGCCCAATAAGGGCCACATTATACCCACAGCCTTGCATTCTGCTCCAGCTGGGCTTCACCCAAGCCTCTCTGGTCAAGAAAAGAAACACCTGTGAAGCATGACAAATTTAAGATATGCCCCTTCCCAAAACAGTTCATTATCAAAACAGATCAACACTCCAAAATAACAAATGTAGGGCTAAGCTTGCAGAAATGCCTCTGAAAGATGAGCAGCTCAGAAGGTGCTTCCATGCTCTTTACCTGTCATTCTTTTATTTTTAATAACAATTCACAACTCCAGACAGGTTGACAACTTATTGAAAAGGATTTTTCTTCAGAAAAGTTCTCAGCACCGACTGCGTACCATTTTTATTACACTGGTACTGACATTTAACGCTCGATAAATCTGCAGCCCTTTGGTGGAGCTCTGCCTCACAGTTAAACTCAGACTTCTCCTTTTCCTTTGATACTTGAGCTTTTCCAGGGACCAGGAGTTTGTTCCAGATCTGACACTGAATTATCATGCAAGCCGCTTGCTCATGTTCCTTCCCACTGGCAAGATGAAGCAAGGAGAAAGGGCAGGAAAAAAAATTCCTAAGGGTCCTTCACAAAATTTCACAGCTGCTTTTCTCTCAACACACAAAATCAAACTGTGTCATTCCACGGAGCTGCAGTTTGTAACCTCCCCAAGAACAATCACTGCAAAGTGAGTGAGTAGTGACAGCTCTCCCAGCTGTATCCTCTGGCATGAGCTCACCACGAGACCTGATGGGGAAGGGTCAGGGGATGCTGCTGATGGACACTGTCTGTCTCAAAATGGTCAGAACTCCTCAGCTAAAAATTCCTGCAACCCAGCGAGGTGGGAAAGGCAATGCATAAAGGCTAGGAGGGTTCTGAGGGAAAGGACTTCTACACTCCAGCTCAGAAACCTCTTACCCCAGGGGAACTCTTCAGATGATTTTCAACTGGCAGCAGAACTCCCTCAAGTAGAGCACTTCACAGGGGTTTGCAGCAGGGCTCAAGTGCAAAGCACTTTGAATTCACTGAGCTATGACGAAAAAAGAGAATTTGGTCGACTCACCTGAACTGGGAACTGATCCCAGAATACTTTTTTATTCATGTTATTGGTAACAGCTGACAGAATTAAACCCCAGAAGCAATTCCCCTCAACTGTTTTTATTTTCTAAGTATCAAAAATTAATTACAACCAAGTAATTTTGTCTACAGCAGATTTCCAGAAAAGCTGAAGAGCACAGATGTCTGAAACAAGGATCTGACCCCTTCAGAGGGCTGTGAAAACACCCCATCTCTACAGGTAACCCTTTGTTAACACAGGCATACAAAAGTTACAGACTGGAAAACCACACTTGTGGGTTCTTATCTGCTGGAAACTGCCACTTCTCCAGCACCAGAAACAGCCTAATTCCCAATTATCCTATAGATAATGTGACCCTTCACATCACAGATGACAGTGAATGAAGAGTGAAATGTGACAGCTGACATATTCCTTGGGGTTAGCTTCCACTCCAAGCTGGAAATGGAGCATATGGAGTGCTTCACATGAATACAACGTATGACACATGGCAAAACACATTCTTGTTGGTTTTAGCTTTCTGCTTCTTACTAGTGTTTCTTTCAGCCACAAACACTTAAATTGACAACCCCAGCTTTCCTTAAGAAAATAAAATTTCGACCACTCTGACTGCAGAACAAATCTGCAAGTCCTAAAATGAGGTTAAAAAATTGAAATGCATCATGGAAACTCAGTATTTTAAAATCACACCTTTCTTGGTCAATTTTGTGATTCAGGTAATTGAGTGTAAAATGCTTAGACTTGATCATGTATTTCTTGTATTTCTTAATTACACTATTTCGTTTTTGCATACAACGTGCTTACACTTTAATATCAGATTTTACTCTAGCTTGTAAAGAAATGAAATTTAACTATATTCCTTCCAGAAGCTGCTTTTAGCCTTTAGCACAGTACTCAGCATTAATGTGCCATTACATAAGGGATGTGAAGCAGTCCCTTTCCTCCTTTGAGAGACTGTAATTCATTTTCTGAAACAAGAGCATGAACATAAAAAACAAGTTTTGCATACTGCAAACATTACATGTTGTCATTTTTGCTATTTACTCATCTGTCCATAACGGGTTGGCTTCAGGAAAATGTTCCCTCATAATTGCCTCATTCTCCCCTGCTCCTCCCCAGCCCTCTCTTTAGCCATATCTCCTCTGGATAAGCACAGAGGGCATTCTGTGGCAAGATCAAGACTGCAATCATCTTTTTCTTCTCTCTGCCAGTCCCCATTTCATTTTAGTCAATACCTGTGTGCTCACAAAATGTTTGACAAGAACACAGTGATTTTCCACCTGGTTCTTTGTCATTCGTGGTGCAGTAGGACAAGCAGCTCCAGACAAACAGGACAGATCGTCTTTGAGGAGGTAACATTCTGTATTAGTGACTCCTGCACCATCTTGGCAAGTAAACCAAAGGTATCCCACTGCATTTGAGCTTTGTACCAGAGTCTCCACAGCTTTCCAGTTTAAAGAGTTCCTTGCACATGTGTAATGTGGATGCGATACAGAGTCACAAGTGGCCAGGACTGATGAGAGGAAATGGTCTCAAGTTGGGCCACAGGAGATTCAGATTCGATATTAGGAAAAACTACTTTACTAAAAGAGTGGCTGAGCATTGGAGCAAGCTCCCCAGGGAAGTGGGGAAGTCACCACCCCTGGAATTGTTCAACAAATGGGTGGATGTGGCCCTTCACAATGTGGTTTAGTGGGCACAGTGCAGCTCTGTCAAAGGTTGGACCCGATGCTCGTGGATGTCTGTTCCAATCTCAACGATTCTCTGATTCCCAAATTCAACAGCTCCCAGAAAACAACAGGATGCTTCACAGCGTTCCAATCTGAGCAATGGGAGCAAATAACACCTGGCCCAAGATGTAGAGAGGAGCACTAGAGGCAGCTGCCCAAGCCTTCAGGAATGTCTGTCTGGTACCAGTAATGCAAGAATCCACCAGAGACACAGAGCCTGCCAACAAGGCAGTATTTCACCTGGCACTTCTTCTGATTCATATCCATGAGCTCGCTCAACAGCTTCAGTTTTGTCTGGGGTTCTACACAGTATGCCTTTTTTTTCCCCTTCTGGAATAGATACATTGGGAAAAAAAAGGTGGCCATTGCATAATTCATCCAGAACCACCTACCATCACACAATATAGCTCAAGATATGATAAAATGCTTCCCTTTGTTAATTTTCAGACACAACTCACCCTAAAACACAAGAGAAGATACCAAACCACTGTGATGTCATACTGTTAACAAAGTATTCATTTTAATTACCTTTCATTTTCCTTTATAAATGATCAGCAGATATATCTTTCGACAAAATAATTCTTCATTTAAAAAATCCTCCATGGATTGTTTTCCAACATATATAACAAGGCATTGTGACAGATTTATATTTGAAGCATGATAATCATCAAGATGAAGAGTACAAACAGATATTTATTGACACTCCTCATGGATAATAACATTACTTATTTTACTGATTCATCTTGCTATCATGCAAGGGGATTTCTTAATGTTAAAATTCAACATTTTATCAAAAGAGGAAGATACCGAGTATATTCACATAATCAAAATGCTTCCCTGTAAAAGTCTAGAATTTCAACTACATACCTGGCAGTTCAGATTTCATTTTAACTCAGTTTTGATGCTCTCCACAGGACCACAGCCAAGTGCTAAATTTCATATTGCATACCCAGTTTTGAGAGGACGACTTCATAGGGAAATCCAGCATTCTTCAAATTTTTAATTTTATAAACAGTTATGGACTATGCAACTTGGATTGTTTTTCCTGGTTTGACTATCCTCCCCAAGGACTACATAACTGAAATAAACCTTCAGGCTACATTTATGTTGCCTCTGTTTTCCTTTTCTAAATGCCAAGTCTCTGATTAATTTGATTCTATCCAAAATGCGAACACAAAGACTGTTTAATCCACCACATACACAAAAAGTTTAAATAAAAAAGAAATGCAAGCCATTAATATTCCTGAAGTGAAAGGTAGATCTGTGGAGTTTCTTTTTTCATGCAATATTTAAAGCAGTCTAACAAATAAATAAGCTGCTATTCTACCTGTAACTCTGGCCTATCAGAAAATTTTAAATTATTTTAAGACAACAATGAGTCACCAGAAAGAACTAAATCTCTTGCTGAAATACATTCAGTCATGTCACTCTGTCAAGGGTGAATCCTGAGTTCTAGAAATTATATTTTCAACTGTGCCAAAAAGATATTTAAACCTTCAACTGAAAGAACTGAAAAAGAAAGATCAGAGATTCAAAGTCTCATCCCACAAGAGAGCCTTTACTACTGATTGGTTACCACTGGAAGAGTCAACCTATTCTCAACTCCCTTTTTAACGATAAATGGCAAAAACTCTTTGGAAGTCATTAAATTAAAAACTTTACAATCCCTGAAATCGCCTGATAATGACAAAATTGACTTCTAGATAGCTCTGTTCATACAATTAACAATATTCAGAGGGAGGTGTGTTAGCAGATGCCTTCTTATCCATTTTAAAATAATGTTTAGCTCAGTAAAATAAATCTCTTTTTAATCAGCAATGCTTTAAAAGCTAAATTACAGCTAGAGTGTGCAATGAAGAGATAAAACTCTCTGAATAAGAATCAAAATTAATATAAAGAAATTAAGTCATAATTGCTTGAGGAGAGGGAACTAACTATCTAACTTTATGAGATAGTTACAAAAGGCAAATCACAGTAGTTGCACAGAACTCTTGCTCAGAGCCTGCTTTTCTTCTAATCTCAAATTTTCTGAGGACCCAAAGCAGAGTTTTTGTAACTTTTAGGGCAACACATAAAACTTGATCCCCCTGGTCAGATTTGATAGAATTACTTAATTTTGAAATGATTATCTACTTTCCAAGCATTGAAAATGCTGCTACAGGGTGCTCACGAGTAGCATAAATCAATTTATGAAGTCTGTTAAACAGCAGCACCTTTCCAATTACCCAGGAGAAGGAGCAAGGCTCTCCACATTTATGGATGGTATTCCAGAGGTCCAACTTAACCTATTTTACAGAATTTTCAAGGTAATGAAGCTGAAAGAAAATTATCCTTTTTATTAACTAAACACATTTGCTCCTCATAAATGCAGCCAACTGCTAAAGAAATAAATAGAGCGAGCTATGCAAAAGATTCTTGAGATTTGGAGCTTACATAGATCTGTTACTGACAGAGCACTGATGCCACATCCTCTAGTTCAAATTAAATCAGGAACCCTCACACAAGAGCCATAAGGGAAAAGCAATTTGCAGATTTTCAGCTTAATGAATGCCAGCACCTGCCAGTTGGTGTTAACATCAGTCCATGAGTGCAACACAGCATGTATTAATTCTGTTATTTAGGAGATGCTCCTCCTTGAAAGGTACACAAATACTCACCTAAGCATACCACAACTGGTTAATTCTTTGTCTGTAATACAGCTCTAATGTATATCTATGGATGACTATTTGTATTGGATAGGTACTGTCTGAGTCCTTTGTCTTACTAAGAGTTTGTAGAGGTCAAAAAGTCCCTGATCTGAACATCACAGTGTTGAATCACAGAGAAGACTGGATCTAAATCCCACTGACCACATCAGGAAATTTCTCAGTAGGTGTTGGAACCCTGGGCACTGAGAATTTTAGACTTTCTGTGCTGACAGGCACTGACCCCCAGGAAAACACTGCATTTGACCTGAGGCCTTGGAGAAGGCTTCCAAAATTGAGTGATAGCACTGGGATTATGGGTGTGTAGTTTGAAGAGAAGTGTGTAATATCACATGGAAAACTTAAGAGTTTAAGGTTTTAGAATATAGTTATATATATATATAAAGCAAGATGGAGGATTTAGAGCATAGGCTAGTCCTTTTTCAGCTTCTTCTTCATGGCTCTAGGTGGTATTTTGTAGCTGGGGAGAAAAACCCGCATTGTGGGCCATGGGTGGTTGGTTATTGGGTTAAAAGTAAAAATAATTTAGGTGTCATTTCTTAATTGGACAGTTTATTCTTGAAAGGCCTTGTAGAGAGAGAGATAGGGACCACTTTAGAACTCACAGCTTGTGAGAAGTAATATAGATAAGAATTAATAAACATCTGCGTCTGAATAAGAAATACTGTCTCACACATTTAATCCCAACTCTGGCAAAAAGAGGACAAACTGCAACAAGCAGGTGTTGAGTCCTGAGAGCAATGCAAGGTGTGAATGCACGAGCTCTCTGCAGATACAAACCCAGCAGGTCCCATCTCTGGATGCTCTGAATCACCAGCTGACACCCTGCTGACACTTCAGGGCAGGATCTGTCACCACAGTCACACCCTACAAATCTTGGCTCCTCAGACAAATTCTGAGTTGCACCTTGCAGCCCAGCTGTGAACCAGCACCCTGAACTTGATTCCATTCAATGCAGGCTTCACTTCCATTTGAGAAGATGAATTTCTATTCAGGCAGCCTGGCTGCTGCCTTTGCAGCTCCATACCAACAGCTCCTCTTCTGCTTTCTGAAGGCACAGAGTCTTGTTCTGCCAGCAGCTTCACAGTTGCATGATCAAAGAAATCAATGCAGACCACACTACCACTATCCAGAGCCACAGCTCCCACAGCCTTCTTACCAGCAGGGAAACATTTCAGCCTCACAGCCCTGACCACGATCACAAGCCAGCCCCTCTCAGCTGATCTGCCAAAGCAAATCCCAGCTGTGCTGGGTTAGACACCAAACCCATGGCCAGCAGTCTGAGAACATCCCCACACAGAGCCAAAATTAAACCTATGGAGAGCAGCAGCTGGGAGAGAGCAAATGGGATTTCACTGTCGCTGCAGAAACTTATACAGACTGTGTCATATCCCAGGAACTAGGTGGACCTTAAATCCCAGCTAGAAAGATGAGAGAAAGAAAGATGCTTATAGTAAACATTGGAGTCAATCAAGTGTCTGCATTCAGCTTTTCTAAAATTTGACTATTTTACTTCGAAAGAAGTAAATCTCAAGAAATAGAAAATGTTCTCTAAACGTTTCAGACAATAAAATCTAATTTTCAGTCAGCATGAGCAGTACAGATACATTCATATGGATTAACCTTAAAATATCTACTGAACAAGGAAACGGGAACAGATTTTCAAAACACTGCTTCTAGGATAAAGTAAATAATAATAATAATTACCTAGAGAGACAGGTACTTTCACAAATTAATTTCTTTTCTACAGCTTTTGTTTCTCTGCATAACCACATATTTCTTTCATTAGTGCTTTTTTCTTTTCTCACTTTGAATCTTTTTTTCTTCCTTCTCTTTCCCAAATGTCTAAACAAAAAGGGAGCTTTCTTTACCACCAGAGAAAGAGACAATACTAGAATAAACTCCTGACAACATGAATTAACTCATAGGTTTTCTCTGACATATTTCTAGATAAAATATTAAAAAGCACAAGTATCTGTGAGCTGAAAAGGAAGGGAATACACTAGAACCAAAATAAAGTGAAAACATGATTCCTTCATTTTCTTTTCACATAACCTCAGCAGATAATTGATATTATCAATTTAAGAGCTTAAAATTGTACATTTTCCTCTGTTTATTACTGCAGTAATCCATTTGAAGGAGTCTGCCTAATTTTAAATAAAACATACGAAGTCTTGCTTGTTTTTGTTTTCTGCAAGAAATCGGGGATATCTATTAAAGTAGCCTGAGGACTCTGTAACTTTCATTCAACTATACTTCTGCCCAAAATCTAAGTCCACGTGAGGAAGATCCTAAGGGACGCTAATAAGGGGTAGCACATCTGCCACATGAAATACACTTCTCACTGCTTGGTGTGGTATGACAGTCTACTGGAAAGCTTATTTATTTCAATATCAAAATTGCAACTCAAAATTTGATGAGAAAACTTGCAAACCTGCTTTCCTTCTTCCTCTATAATTTTGAAGAAATTAATTTGCATGAGTTCAAGATTCTTGACAACGCTGACTAAAATACTGCCTGTGATATAAAGCACATGGTGAAAGTGTGCCAGGATAACACTGCCCTGTGGGACCATTCAGGGAAGGAACAGGTGCCTCTGCTTTACCTATTTATTGATATTTTCCTGCCCAGGGAACTGCATCAGTGCCAGGGCAGTGTAACCTGTGTCCTACAGCCCATTTCACAGGCTGTTTTAGACACACAGTACACATGGATTCACCAGCAGCAGAGAACTCCAGGTTACTGAGGGGTTATTTTCACTCTGGAGTGGTAACCACCTCCACAATTCCCTGAAGTACTAATTGCTGAAAGTCAGGAAAATATTTCAGGTAAGCTGAAAAATACTTTTTTTTTTATTTTCTTTCCTCCATATGCACTGGTTGCTGGCAGAGATAGGACAGCATAGCAGAAAAACCTTCCTATGAGTAGCTCTACATCATTATATAATACACATGTTATACCATGCATTATGCACTATATGGTGCAGTGCTCATTACACAACAAGTGTATTATGTAACACACTGACAATATCTGAAGCAGGTAATAAAGCAATGTAAATTATTAACCAAAATCCATGCAGCAAACTCTGATCCTGTGAAATATGTGTGAGTGAGCATTTTTAGAAAGAGAGTAAGAAGAAAATTGGGAAGAGAAACTTGATCTGCTTCTCCTAGGTAATCAAGACTTCTTTGACACCAAGGGTCAGATGTGCAAAAGCTGTAGCTGAAGTTCCAGAACAATATTTTCATCAAGAGAAGGTCTGGACAGAGAAACACAAGCCCCTTTGTTTCTCGTGCAATGATGGTCATGCAGAAACTGAACACATCACTAGTAAGTATTTAAAGGACTTAATTCAGAAAAGTAACCTTCTAGTTTTGTGCAGCGGCCTGAAAGAGGCTAAATAAAAATGCACGTGCTTTTATCACGTTATCTGAAACGGGAGAGCTGTTGGTGTGAAATGTTGGAGAAATGAGATACTACACTGAATTAAATGCATGCACCTCTGTTATTCTGAATTTTGGTGAGAGGGAAAGGATTAACTATTCATAAGTGTGATAGCTACTGATGGGAGCCTTAGTAACGAAGCCAAACAAGCAGATCTTTTTCCATATGATCTCTTCCCAGTTTTACACAAGACGTGCTTTTGGATCTCTTTCATTGTGAGCCTCTGCCAAAAGAGGAAAGCATGACAAGTATTAAAGAGGGTAATTAATACAACACTTGGTTGTGCCTTACATTCTTTGTAAGGTAAAACGTAAGGGCGCGTCAGAAAAAGAGGTCAGCTGTAATCAGGGAGTGAGGACCTAATCTGCAGTATGAGCCGTGGTATTTGAGATCAGCACAGATTACATTAATCTGAGTGACCTGCCTGCAGTGACTCCAGCCACGCCGGAGCAGCCCTGGTGGGCTCCTGCAGATTCATGCTTGCACAGCGGGCAGGGAGAGGCCCTCAGCACCACTCCTCACCCCACAAAGAGGGAGACTGACAGCAGCAATGACAGATTTCCAAGCCAAGTGCATCCTACTGAATTCGTGTCCCTCCTGGTGTGCCCGCATTCAGCAGGAGCCAGCAGCTCCCGCTTTTGTGCCGTGCTGCACACAGCACCGTGCTTCCAGAGATAAGTTTAGTAACAACCTCTTAAGGATGCAAATCTGAGATACCTCTTGTTTTCAGAGGGAACTCTCACCTCCTACTTGAACACTGAGGACTCTCGTGAATAAATCTCATTGTGGGAATCCCAAGGCCGCTGCTGAATGAACAGCAGCACTTTCAGAGGTGGCGTGTCAGTGAACCCTTCCCTGCCTCCATGGGCCAAGAACCATGGCCAAAAACTGCAAGGAAGGGCAGTCACACACACAAATGTGCTGCTTGAGTTGTATAAATAGCTTTACATTAAGTGCCATTAAAAACAGTCATAAAACCCAGTTTATATTCCTGCAATATGCTTCACTTCCCAGTTTAGGCTTGGTTCATACATTAAAGGTTGTTTTCTCTTAGGCAAACACAGATGGGACTCCCCATGCCAAACTCTTTATAACCCAGGGACTTCATACACACATCTTCCTGCCAGAATGTGAAATTACTGATCTGAGCTTTCTTTTTTTTCCTGCACTGACAAACCTCCATCTGAAAGAAATCCAACTACACAGTGCTTTTCTATATTCAGTTTTCTGTAGGATCTAAGTTCCTTGGATCCCATATTCCAGCTGGGGTTTGATTTTAGTCCAGTTGGTATTTGTTGTAAGAGTCACAATTTGCAAAGAGACCTGGATCTAGTGTTTTCTGTGGTTGGCATTCATTTCTCAGGGCAGCCCAGAATTTTGCATGGTACAGCAGCATTCCTGAGGACAATGGAGGATTGTATTAATTGATGAGAAAAGACACCTGATGAACCACTGGGGTTAAAAAGGCTGAGA
This sequence comes from Aegithalos caudatus, assembly GCA_013389925.1. Lineage (NCBI taxonomy): Eukaryota > Metazoa > Chordata > Aves > Passeriformes > Aegithalidae > Aegithalos > Aegithalos caudatus. The sequence goes on along the minus strand of WEIU01009640.1, from coordinate 387,131 downwards.
TTCATTCCTGTTCTGTTCAGGTTCAAACCTTTGACTTCCACACTTCCCAGCAAAACAGCATAGTGGAATCTTCCCTGCTAGCCTCGTTTCCCATTATTGTATTTTTCAAAACTTATTCTTTACCTCTCACTGTAGAGACAACCAGAAAGGTTTTTTTCTGTGAAAGATGATGATCATGAATTTTTCTCTTCAAAACATGAAGGGACTTTAAAACAGAAGATGTAAATTAATAGAACTGTCAGCTTCAGATGACTCCTATATTGCCCTGAGAAAGACTACCTGGGGCCAAGACTCAGGTGAATTCCCCTTAAGATACCCTTATATCTGAATGTGTCTTTGAAAACATTTTGATAAGCAGAGCAGGGTGACAATATAACACAAATATCCTCTCCTGGGTTATGAAGACTTGTCTTGCCTGCTAATATCTCAAAGAAAGAAACTTTTCAGACCTGATTTTAACTGTTAAAAAGCAAAGTAGCTCTGGTGAACACAGGGCAAGCTTGCCTGACTGCCTGTAAGGCACACAAGAACCTGCATTCCTTTTGAAACTGCTAAAATCAACTTTGCCCTGGTGCTGCCATGCAGGCTGCAAGACAATTTTAAGATGTACCCATGATTCAGTGGAAGGCACTAAGGTCTGCAAAGCCCCAAGAATGTATTCAATAAACTGGATTACTCAAGAGCTTCTTACATTCCTGTGTACTATTTCTCCACAAGCATAATGGGACATAAGGTCAGCTTCCATCACTGCTCTCAGAGGCCTGGATTCCTAGGGAAAAACCTTTCTCTTTGAACTGTGTGGCTGCTGTACTGCTGTCAGTGCAGATCCTAAGCTGGCATAGAGCAGAACCCAATTCTGGAACACTACACAGAGCATGGTGAGAACACATTCTAAGTGAGTGGCAAATAACTGTGTAGTGAAAGGGTTTTAATGTATTTACTCAAAGTGAGTTTATAACTGACTCTTGCTACATAAACTCACAAAGTGAGTAGCACTTCAAAAATTCATCAAAAATATCTTCCCATTAACTTTTTTTTTTGAGAAATATTTATCTTGTACACAAAAATCTGTGTCATAGTAAGAGACACTGGTTGAAATGAACTAAAACCAATACCTGTTAATTAGATTACTATCTTTATCTATGCAGGTTAAGGATTTTTATATCATCCATTTTACTACAGACACCTGGATTTAACAAAGCCATGGTTAGAGGTGTTCAACTACTTTTCACCTTTCATAAAAACATGTTTTAATAATAAATCAGACTCAAGGATACAAAGATTACACATGGAATAAAGCCTTTTGCATCCACGGAACTGTCCTGTGACCACCTATTCAGAACACTGATGTTGCTCTAGAAAAAAACCCAACCAATAAAACTCATACCTTTTTCAGTCTAAGGCTGTTTTAACTCTTTCTACAGAGCACAAAAACCCAGGGTGAACATTTTGTGTCTCAACTGATAGGTCAGAGTAGTGGTTGGTATCCAACTAAATGGCAAAGGAAATGATGCATAAAAAAGAAAATTGTAATACAGCCATGGATCACTTCTGACACTTTCAATTACAGTTTTGTTTAGTTAAGCACTTCCAAGTTTTAATGAGCAGTTTTTCAAAAAATTAATTAAAATATTTCCACTTTTCTTAAGTTGCCTGACTTCATAAAAAACCCCCCAAAACATCGTATTTGTATTTGATTGTTTCCATACATTTTACTTTCAGATAACTGCACTCCAGAGCAATACTAAACTCTGATGCTGAATTCTTCACAAACTAAGCACTCTACACAGAGTTTGCTCTTCTTTTTATTAGGAACATTTGCATGTCAAGATTCTTCAATTTGCATTATTAACACAGTCATTTTTTAATAATTCTATTTCATGAAGGAAGGATTATTCCATCTACAGAAATGCATCTAGTAAGAATTGAAAATCAACTTCAAAACTGAGAATCTCTCCATAACTAAAGCACAACATAACTAAACCCCTAGGGTGAACTTTAGCATGGTAGTTTTGTGTGATAATGCTCTCCTTCCTGGTATTTACTGAGAATGTATGTTGCTACGATAGAGGAAAAAAATCAAGGTATTCATTCATACTAATTTTACAACAGTGCTTGTAAAAACACTGCATCTCTGAATGCGCTATTTTGAAAACTTCTCTTTCCTTCCAAAATAATTTTCATTCCTGCTACTCTTATCTTATCAATTACCTTCCCAGTGAAACTCCAGATGGTTGGGGGAGTGGAAAGGTAAAGCACATTTTTATTTTTATTTATTCTTGGATGCATCACACAGGTGGAATCCTTTCCCAAGCAAAGACTGGTTAGATGAGAGCCACCAGGAATGAGAATCAGCACAAATTATAGAGCTTGAGATAACTTTGCTTCAGAAGAGAAAAACAAATCAATCCAAAAACCCTACAAACAGCAGGCGTGACAATCCAATACCATACTGCATACTCCAATTCACTTCCTTGCTTTGGAACCCACAAGTATTTGCATTATTAGCCAAAACACTGGAAAAATCTCTATAATTCAAAATGTGCAATTGCTATATATTGTAGTTTTTACATGAAAGAAAACAACACAAGTTGCAGACAACCACTCCTGGGGCATTTCACAACTTCAATGTTTACAAACATCATTTCTTTCAACAAAGCTTAATGTCCCTTTTGAAGTTGCTTGGGAAATTTGCCCACGTTTCACTCCCTCATAACACAGGAGATTTGAGTCATAACATAAATATTCCAACAGTTTTGCACTTCCTATTAAGCAGCAATACATTTCTACACCATCCAAAACCAAAGTAATGGAGTATCTATTCTCACAAAAAAAAAAAAAAAAAAACCACAAAAAAACACCTAAGTATGCTTTAAAAACAATGACTTTGCTTTTATTCATTACAGTAAAAACTTCAGAATCGTTTAAAGAGTGACCTACATTATCATACTTTCAAATTTAACTTCTTTTAATATTTTTCAGACACAGCCTGGAGAATGTGCTTGTTGAAAGAGCAGGAAATGTGCAGTTTATGACTTACATCCCATTGATAAATCTCAGTCATAGAGAAGTGCTAAATTACTTTCCAAAATCATAGATGTTAATATCTAGTGGGCAATAAATTTGATTTCTCAAGAAGCCTGTTTCCTGACTAAATTCATGTGCATGCATTTATGGTGCGTTGGACACTACTCTGCTCTATGCTCTAAATCAGAATTAAATGCAAGAGCTAAGAGCCAAGGAGAAAAGGCCCTCTCTCCCCCTGTTTAATAGCTTGATGCTACTGGCATCACAGCTATTAGGGACAGATAGCATGATTCATATTCCAGAGGCTCTGAGTACTTTAGGGGAAAAGAGAGAATGGTATCAAGCATAAAAAACTAACAAAGGAGGAAAAAACCCCCAAAGGTTCACAGCTTTCACTTTGGAAAACAAAAGGTTTTCACAGGAGATATGGCCACTTTCTCTGTTTCTATTTTCATTCTCAGGAACAAATATTTCAGAATTAATTCCTCCCCTAACTTTCAGCCTCCTGCTTCCAGCAAAGGTTGATTCTGACAAGGCATTTATACTTGGTTAGAAAGCAGTCACAAGCAGTGGAAATTGTCTTTTAAGTGTACAAAATTTTTACAACCATGTGCAAGAACTTGCACTGTTTGGTGCTGTCTCCAAAAGAGCCTTCCAAATCCACCACCAATGTATTACCTTTGTGCTGTTAGAGAATCATTTCATCTCTGTAATAATGCCTTCACTTATCTTTGAAAGATCATTCATGAAGGCAGCTATTACAACATCAACCTCAGAAATGCCATTAAAACATACTAAACATTAATTCATGCATAATGGTTGGCATTGCAACTCTCATTACCACAGTGTGCTGCCTTGCTAGTCAGTTTTTCTTAGAAATATTTATAAACTGACTTGCTTAACAGCTGTCTACAGAGAGAGGTCACAATCACTTTTCATTCACTTCCCAATAAACGCCAAAATTCCAGCTACATGGTACCGTTTTGTGTTCTTTTTCCTCCATTTAAGATAGGTTCCCAGGCTGAAATATCACAGCATATTTCCTGTTCCTGGGATGTATATTTAAAACAGCTTATTCACCATCAGTGCCAACATGCTGACATACCACAATATTTTTTGCATGAAAGACACTGCTTTGTCCCTTGTGTTTATGCAACTAAGCAAGTTTAGGCGATTTTTTTTAAGCAGAATTTTTCTTCCTTCCTATTTCTCACAGAAATCTATTCTAGAACTTACCCAGCACAGCAATTCTATTTTAGTTGATGCTTAGCACCAGGCTAAGCAATACCAAGCTTCAGGCAAGTGAAGAACAGCTAACACCAGCAGTGCAGGCTGGAACCCTTGAAGACTGAATGAAACACTGCTTTCTAATAAGCCCTGTGTGCATAAAATACAGCCACACCTTAATTATCTCCACTCTTTCAAGAGAATAGTTTAAATAAAACTCCATCTATTATCATAACTGCTTCTTATATCCATTTCTACTTGCTGAAATCCCCACAGTGACATTGAGCTCTGCTCTGAGCTGGGCTGCTGCTCATGTTTGAAGAGGGCTCCTGGGTGGCCTTGTGGGACTGGTCTCCTTTTGGAAATATCACTGGGGTGAGGCACCAGCCACAACTTCCAAGCCAGCTGTGCCCACCTCCTGGTTATCCCTGGCTGTTGTATGTCAGGGGTTTTGGCAGGGATTCAGCTGCACTTCTCTCTGTAATCCCCAGGCACTGTGATCACACTGCTGAGGTGGCAGTGCCTCGTCAGTTCTGGAAGTGCTTCAGAGCTCCAGGTGGAGCAGGCTGGCTGCTGACACCCAAGACAGAGTCCATCCCAAATAGGTATGCAGCTCGCTGAACTAAGGGAATCAAAACTTTCTATGGAAATCAGAGGTCTGACACCTCTGAGCTGTTTTCAGATTCACAACAGCTGTTCCACAGCAGCTGAATTGCCATGCTGGAATCACTCAGTGGCAAGCAACCTCAGCAGTCCCCATCTCACACAGATTTTGTGGGAATTTGCATCTTGCTGGCAAACAGGACAGCAAGGCTCTGCAAATGACTGGACACAGGAGTCTCCTTTGTCCCCTTCCTCACCCTCTTGGAGAGCCACAGCCCTTTGCTTTGGAAAATGAACAGTTCCATAGAAGTCATCAACACAGCTCACATGCTCAGTGCCTACCTGTTTCATAGGGCTTTTTTTTTTCTTTTTTTTTTTTTCCCCTCACAGAAGAACCACATCTGGAGAAAAAAGAATCATGAAACTAAAGTGGAACAGAAAGGTGCTTGCTATTGCAAAAATATTGAGAAAGTTAATCCACTCAACCAACACTAAATTGCATATGGATTCTGGGCTGGTATAAGGGAAACACAGCAAATAGCTGCCATTTATTAATGACAAATTGTCACTATAAACTGACATGGCTTTCACACAAGTGTCAAGGTGCTTTTCAGTACTACAAAGTCTGAAGGAGTTGCCATGCTCAGACGAGCTCCAGCCACAGCAAAGACACTTAGGAAGAAAACCAGTTTTCATCTGGAATGTACCTAACTGGCCTCCAGTTGAATTTCCACTGCTCCCTGTGCTCATTTCTCTCCACAGACAGACTCTCATTCCACTGGGAAAACTCTGCAATTGCAGTGATTTGGAGAAGGTCTACAGTGCAAGAAGATACACTCATTCCTCACACCAGGGACTGTGGTCCTTCTGCACGCTGTAAATGAGGTGCATTAAGTCCAAAATAAGAAGAAAGTGGGCAGTGTTATTGCTAAGAGGCTAGAATGCATTCAAGTAAACAGCACCCAGAGCAAAGCTCAATCAGCTCTTCTCAAAGAAAACTTTCCTACTTAGCCCAATTCTGCTCAGCAAATATTGGCTGACACAAAAAGCCAGGAAAGCATTACCAAATTATGAGGAAAACTCTCCGTACTCCAAATGTGGAAAAGGAGATATAACTTTCTTAAAATAATCTACTTTCTTTTTCAAAAAGGAATACATTAAAGGAATACTTGACACAGTTTTATTAAAAACATTCATTAGCTTTCTCTGAAACACAGACTGGGGCAAAGCTTATTTTCCCATTTGTTAGACCAGCCAAGTTTTCACTTTTTTCATACATTAGATTATGCCTAAACACCTCCCTGGATTTGTATAGCTCAAGAGGTCTTTGAGGTGTACCCTCTGGAACACAATCCCCTCTTCTGCTGCAAAATAAGCACCTACCAACCCACAGCTTCACCCTGTGCTGATGTGATGTGTGATTCTGACCAGCACTGCCCTCTGGTTCTAGTGAGATTTTCATTCCTCAGCATTAACCAAGCAAGTGCTTTCACTTTGTCAGCTTCAACTGGCCCAGAAAAAGACAAATTCCTCTACAGCTTTGCCCTCCTTGCACAATGAGCTCCTCTGCACAGGGCCCTGCAAAAACACCTTCACTTAAGGGAGTTGGAAAGCCTCACTTGACACAGGCAACACAGCAAACACCAGGAGAGATCTAGGACACAGATACATCCACAAAAATATTTGGCTCCAGCAGCTTTTTGATTAAGCAATAATGCAAAAATACACCCACAGAATGTGAATTAAGGCCTGCTGCAATTAAGGGGATGATCTCTTTAGATGGCAAGTTGCAATTTCTCTCTTCTAGCTGTGCCCTGACAGACGTGGCTGGCTGCACCTTGCAAAGCTGAATTAGGCAGCTCATCTAAAAGGAGAGAAAATGAACACTGGCCAGCAGGGTTGGAAATCACCTCAATTCTGATCAAAATCCACCTCAAGTGTTTCAGATCCTAGCCCCAGAGTCTGATACACAGATCTCAGCTAAGGGATTTCCAACAGTTGCCCTGTTTCCTTTGCTCCCACGTTTGATGGGGCGTGCAGGCTCCAAGCACGGGTGCCTGGGTGTCCTAAGGAAAGCTCCTCTTGGAATGTGCAGCCTGCAGGAAGCTGGCTCCCACCCATGGATGGCAGATGGCACCATCAAGGCAGCACAGCTGTACTGTAAGTAACTCCAGCACTAAATGAATTACTGCCTCAGCAATGAAAACAGAGCCCAAAGAAGGGGAAAGGCAGCAGTGGTGGGGACTGCACTGCCTCATCCTCTCCTTTGCACATCCCTGGTAAATCCACCAAGTGGTGGCTGTGCCTGGACTGAGAGGATTCACACAACCAGACTTTCATGCTTCCAATACCTCAAGGAGAAGCTTCTGCACACCAGCCCCAAAACCCAGTCTGTGCATTCCCCAGGTACAAATGCAATGCCCCATCCTACCCATTCTGTAGGAACAAGCCAGGCAGGCTGTTTGCACAGAGGAGGAGATTCCCCCAGTCACACACACAGAATTCCCACATACTTTTGCCTGTAAAACAACAGTGATGTTGTTAGGCATTTGAGCTCCACCTGGATAAAACCTGTAAAATACAGCTACCAATGAACAGGCTAAGAGCAATTTACCAGTATAATAGAAAGTAATGCAAGCTTTTATTTCACTCCACAAAATATATGTCAGTATGTAAGGGAAGCAAGGCTGTATCAGTACATTTTCAGAAATTATTAAGTCTGCTCTTTTCAGGGTAAGTATTATTTAATAATGGTTAAGCTACAATGCAAATATCAGCATTTCAAAATGAAAATAAGCAACACACAAAAGAAAAAGAAAAACCCAACCTTGCCTAAGGTTCATCTTGTGCGAGATCAAGGCTAAATAAAGCACACAATGCATTATTTCCAAGGAACATCAGTAGGCAAATTGAAGCCAGTAGGCAAATTTTATTCTGTCCACCAAGAGGATAGCTGGAGTATGGAACAAACAGGACAACTAAACTCTAAGTTTGGGCTCAGCTGAAGAAGCCTGTCCACAGAAGAGTTTGGAGGGGGAAAAAAGTGAGCTGCTGAAGCATTAGTGATAATTGGGGGAATAATCCCATTTTCCAGAGGGTTCTGACTGATTTACACTTATTCCAAAGAAGTCAGCCCCTGTGAGAGGCCAGGGGCAGGTACACAGACAAGTCCAACCATACATCCTGAGTACACTGCACTAAGCCAACCAAAACTCAGACCAGCAAAGCACAAGACAGAAAGGAAGGGCTTTCCATAGGTAGTTTGCTGCACCTTCTACTAAAGAAAAAAAAAAAAAAAAAAAAAAAAAAAAAAAAAAAAAAAAAAA